>OY744476.1:156628576-156679606 GCA_963556175.1 Tipula confusa | reverse complement strand
ATATAATATGTAAACCTTACACTTTTATGATGAGTCAATGATGACCATTTTCAATACTAATGTTTAGCTTTACAGACGTAAACTTATATAACTTGCTTAAAAGCCTCAGTTTTAAAATTTCAGGATCAATATGTGTACGAGTATCGATGAATAAAGAAAATGGAAAATCATTTTAAATATTAAATTTGTTTTTAAAGAATAAAAACGTTGCAGTAATTTTTTTGTCACTTCGTTTGATAAGCCATTTTGTATGTATGTATGTACAAGTTTTATTATATTGAAGATGTGAAATGTAATTTTTTACATTTTGTCAAGAATATGTATTATTCAAGGCACATGTGCCTTTTTGATGGCTTTATGTAGATATGGGTATAATATTTATGAATATATATATATATATATATATATATATATATATATATATATATATATATATATACATATATATATGTATATATATATATATATATATATATATATATATATATATATATATATATATATATATATATATATATATATATGTATATATATATATATATATATATATATATATATATATATATATATATATATATATATATATATATATATATATACATATATAAATATATATATATATATATATATATATATATATATATATATATATATATATATATATATATATATATATATATATATATATATATATATATATATATATATATATATATATATATATATATATATATATATATACTTAAAAAGCAAAGCAATTGGAAGGTAATATGAACATTCGAATTTACACAGTGATTCTGCTTGTGTCAAATTACGTTCGAGTATAAAACCAGCAAATTTGATAAATTCCAGGAATATTTATTGACCATGACTTCATGTGCTTAATGAATTTAAACTAGGACTTTATTGTACTTATAAAGTTATTGGTTCATACTCGCCATTTTTCTGATACTGTTGAGTCAAAATCTCTAGAAATAATTCAACATATTGATTCAAAATACCTAAACCGACTTAAGCCAATATACTAATTTGGCTCCGAGAAATAACCGATCAATTTAAAGAAACGCTCAATTAAACCTTAAAGATGTATTCAAACAAGATAATTTTGAAGACAAATACTATTTCGGTGCTGACATAAATCCATCAGTTTGAAAAACGTGCAGCTGAAAATATTTAATAAAAGTTGAGATAAACATAAAGAATAGAAGCCTCGGTACGATTTATTTTCATCCACCAACCACGGAAATCAGAATTTAAACCTAGCGGAAAAACTTGAGTTCGATATTTAAAAAGAGTTTTAGGAGACTAGCCATATCAAATTTATTAAAATATTCTTCGGTTTCTGCTAGAAAATGTATATAAAATGCTTACGATACCAATTTTAGTGAGATGTTTCATGTTTGGAACGTTATGATTCACGTGTCATTAAAAATTCGTTACCACAAAAATGATTTTTGCATATTTGCATATTTTGCATAAGTTGGAATAAACATTGTTCACATTGATTTGTGCGAAACACTCTGCAGTTATGTTGGAATATATATATATATATATATATATATATATATTATATATATATATATATAAAATATATATATATATATATATATATATATATATATATATATATATATATATATATATATATATATATATATATATATATATATATATATATTACCGAGCAATTGGCGCAGTGGTTAAAGCTGCGGTGTTTGGGACGGGAGGTACCGGGTTCGAATCCCAACGGGGGAGGGTTGCAAAAGGGATTTTTCATCACTTGATTACGATCGGTGATGACGATGAACACAACTATGACCCCTCGTTGGAGTGCAGAATTCATGGGCCGAACCATCGTCCATGCCAGTACAGGCTGGCTGGAGCAATGCAATGTGCAGATGGATATTTGAAACGCGAACCTGTATTCGCGCGTCCTCGATTTGGCTAGTAATGGCGTAAAGTAGGACGTTAATTAACCGCGAAAGAGTTGGGTGAGCTTCGGCCCCAAAAACAGATTGCATAGAAATAAACAAACAAACAAATATATATATATATATATTTATATATATATATATATATATATATATATATATATATATATATATATATAAAAATTAATTTTTATGCGGTTTCTATAGCAACACTTACCGGACAAGACCGTTTTTTGCGTTTTCCCGGACTCAAACTGTTGACGTAAAGTATTAGAATTTGACACAGGATGAAATAAAAATTTAACTTGGGCGTATTGCGTCAAATGTAACAAATTAGCTGTTGTAAAGTTTTTAAATATATTTGTAAAGTGCAGCTTTTAAAAAGCTATAATAGTATTATTAAATAGAACGGGAGGTATTTTCGAAAGCTTCGTATACGTATTTCGAAAGCTTCATATTTCTTGTCCATATTTGTGTTTATACCTCCTTTATAGCTCACATAACTAGCCAATGACGTCCAGCGAGCTGAACCGTTTTAATAGTATTAGTATACACGTATAGTAAACCTTCGATTAACGTAACATTTTTTTTTTGTAAATTCGACTTTACGTACGCTTTAAATTGTTTTCCCCAAGCTCGAGAATGTACAAATTTTGATTTACTTAAAAATAACGGTACAACTAAAATTTGAAATTTATGAATTAAAGGAAAGAATGTTGGTGAAAAACACTTAGTATAATATAATACTCATGGGCAGATTTTTATTAGAGACCACTGTATGAATATACCCACTTTATGAAATGTTCATCTTGAAGTGAAACTATATGTTTGAATGATTGTACAATAAAAAAAACCTTCCGTAACCTTATATATTACGTAAATCGAGCGATACCTGTATTAAACATTTACTTCGTGCCAATAAACAGTTGTAATACTATAGAAATACATGGTTTATT
This sequence comes from Tipula confusa, assembly GCA_963556175.1. Lineage (NCBI taxonomy): Eukaryota > Metazoa > Arthropoda > Insecta > Diptera > Tipulidae > Tipula > Tipula confusa. The sequence continues at coordinate 156,676,719 of OY744476.1, read as the reverse complement.
GTGCATTGCGCGGATTCTTTCGTTTCTATTATCCAAATAACATCTTTTTATCTCTATTACTTCCATATTGTAACTGTTTATCTCCTGTTCATGAATAATAAAGAACCAGGGATATAAAATAGTTTAATTATACTTTAATATCCGAGGATAGAATTAAATATTACGGAACAGCTTAACAAAACAAAAATCTTTTTTGTGTATCTATTATAATATTTGGTTCACGTTGTTATCCCGAAAATAAAAAAAAAGGCAAAAAAAACAAGAACATAATTCAACAAAACGACCGGGATACGAAAACATAAGAATCTTTGATGATTTTTATATAGGTTGGCACGGATATTAAAATATTGGATTACACAGATAATGACGTAAAAAGATTTATCTAATATTTTTTTCGTAGAACAGAATTAAACATAATTCCAGGGTGACAACAACAAGAACAACAATTGTGTTTATATCAAATTATATAAATATCCTATGCGTGTATGTCCTAACAAAATGTTACGTATTCACACTGTGCCATCCACAGTGTGATAATGCCAATGTTATTTTAAGACATAAAACCAAAAAATCTAGTGTAATAAAAATGAAAGCAAGCAAATCTGTTTAATTCAAAGGTAGATAGATGTTGATCCTGTACCTGTTTATAGTGTACAGTATACAAAGAATTTATATTATAACAACATATATATATAGTCTTACCTATAAACTGGAACATTATTTTTATACCAAACAACAAGTAAAACTTCGTCACTTGGCAAATTAGATGATAAATCACATTTTATTTGTGCTGTACCATTTACTAAAACTTTTTGGATTTCACCATCTGAAAATAGAAGAGCAAACAAACAAAAATATTTATTATTATAAGTTTTTAGTTTTTGTTGTGTTGTTTAATAAATTTAATTTTTAATATATAAATATTTATATATATAATTTGGTTCATAAATATATAAGAAAAAGGTCCGATATTTATATAACTCCCTTCTACTAGTTTTTAGTACTAGTAAACATTACCTTTGTTTGGGGTAAGGTAATATGTATGACTAAGGTGGGCAGGCATCACATTGCCAGATTTAATCAACCCACAAAATTGATAAGAAATCCATCACGTAAAATATGTACAATAATTCTATTTATAAAATTCAATTAATATTTTCAGAATGAGAGTGCGTTCACATCTGAATGCTGATAAGATCGAATCATAAGAGAAAGAATAAAATTTTTTATTTTTTTTCAAAGATAAGCGATATTAAAATAAAAAAGGATTAAAATCCTTGTACATATACAGACATACATAGATACATAAAAATATATACGATAAAACCACCACAAAAGAAATAAAAATGGATATCAGCTAGATAAAAATGATGGCAAGAAGCATTTTAAGGATTAGAAATATGAGTATATATGAATTATTTTAACTATGAGTTTGTATACCCATAATTTTGTGGGTTTTTGAGTGGTGTGTAATGAATAATAAATTATTTTTTGTACGAGTATGTGGCCATAATTTTATGGTTTTTAATTATGAAAAATCATAAATCTATTAGAGATACATTTATGTAAGAAGAAATGTTAGTAATAAAAAAAAAGTTACTGCTGTTCTTCATTGGTGTAATTAAATACAAAAAACATTATAGTATTTATCGTACGTTGACCGCAGATAAAGTTTTGTTTAAAGCTCTACTTTGATATGCGTTTTGATTTTTTATTTCCAACTCACGTTTTTCTTTTGACTTCAATTGGGGAGTTGGGAACAGATCTTATTCATTAATAATATTTTTCTTTATGATTTTGTTTCCTGACATATATCTTTGTTTAATTGTTTTCTTGCACCAGGTAACTTTGCAGGAAACATTTTGATTAGTACAGTTAACATAAGTTTATTTTTCTTCATTAAGCCTAATTCTTTATTTTTGGTCCAGTTTGTTACGATAGGTTTGTTGTCTTTTGCAATGTGTTGGTTGCTTCATTTACATTAACACCAATTGCTAAAAAAGTGGTGTCAAAGTAGATATTATTGTGTAGCTTGTGTAAAGTAAGTCGCTTGTTTAAAGGTAGCAGAATAATGGTTTCAGAACGGTGCCTCGGAGCCTAATATTTTTTTTAGTTCGGAAACATCTTAATATTTTACGCAAAAATATGTGATACCGGAAATCTTTGAAAAATAATTTCCTACTCTGACAGTAAAAGTTTTAAAGATTTCCGGTATCACATATTCTTCGAATTTATAAGAAACCATAGGCGTGACGGACTCGATGATGAAGTCAATGCAATTAAAACGAAGGATTAGCCAACTTCCAGTCATTCTCAGGCTCCAAAGGATAAACCGTTATTCAAGGCACTGCCATTCAATTCAAATGTTTTTTGTGTCCGTGTTGTAATGCATGAAGTTCCACAGTTACAATGTCAAACTGGTCAAATTAGTGCCTAGATGTCACTAATTGTCGAATGTGTAACAAGCGTCATCATACCTTGCTACATCAATATGAATCTGTCTATATAAGAGCAATGAATCTCATCATCAACATTAATCTTCTGCTCAGTTGAACTCAACAAATAAGACAGGGGTTTTCAATCACAATCAAGCATTCACGCAATATTGGTTATTCACAAAGGATCACTCATCTTTTCAAGCACGATCAGCCAAGTCAATGCATACAAATAAAATTGATCTTACGCAATCATCAAATGCTACCATTAATAAGAATCAACCCCATTCAAATTTAAACAAACCGCCCGTGCAAAGTTTAAGCAACTATAACAGTTAATTCGTCATTCACAAACCATTTACGCAGTGTTCAGTGTTACCAACCGCGCTGGTACATATTCGTGACATCAATGAAAGGAAACATTTCGCAAATGCATTACTCGACTCTGGATAGCATTGCACCTTTGTGACCAAAAAGTTAGATCAGCTTTGTCTTCAACTCAGTCGCACTTGCTCATCATTTACTGTAACTGGATTGGCTGACTCTTATGCCACTAGGACCAAGGGTCAAGTGCTCATCAAAGTTTCATCAAGATGCTCAACGTTCGACAACATGATAATTAACGGGTATATCCTGTCACGATTACTAATTCTCCATCTAGTCAACCCACGTTGTTCACCCCCACAGGTATTACAATCCTGCACTTATTATCCACATCCATCGCGGGTGATGAAGTAAATCGTACTCTTCAAAGTTTTTTTAGAACTGAAGAGTCGCCAACCTCATCCGAACTCACACCAGAGTACTCATTAGTTTTCCTCAGTCAACTCAATGGAATGAGTCTGGTAGATCCTTAGTTCGACTACCATTCATCACACTACATGCTTAACTGGAACATTCAAGGTCTGTTGCTATACGCCGACTTGTGAACATGGAACGTGGTTTCGAAAAGAACCATGAACTGGCAATCGAATATAAAAAGTGCATGAACGAGTACTCATCATTAGGTCATATGGAAGCGGTACCACTCAACGAAATTGGAAACAGATATGAAGGGGTATTTAATCTTCCCCACAACGTCATTTTGAAGAGAAACAGCACAACTTCCAAGCTGCGAATTGCGTTCGATAGATCCTGTAAATCTTCCTTAGGTCAGTCACTTAATGATATTTTTCTTGCAGGACTTACATTGCAAGACGATTTAGTGAGCATCATAACTCGTTTTCGACAGCACCATATTGTTTTTTCGGCAGACGTTGAAAAAATGTATACAGATACTATTGGCGTCACCTGATTTAGATTTTCAATAGATAGTCTGAAAACATAACATTAGCAAAAAAATCAAAACGTATCGGCTCAAAACCGTGACATCATGCGCTCCATTTCGGCAGTGCGAACCCTTCAAAAAACGGCGAAGATAATTAAAAATGACACCCAACTATCGCAAAAATCATTAAAAGAGATTTTTATGTTGATGACTTGCTGTCTGGATGTGATAATTTAAGCACCACAATCGCACACCTTGAAAATCTATGTCGAGTTCTGGGGGAGCATGGTTTCATTTAAAAAAATAGAAATCCATCTCATCGGAGCTATTGTTTAAAACCCCCAACGATATGAAGGATCCTTCCATATTTGCGTTTGAGGATGATACCACAACAGTCAAAACTCACGGAATATTGAATACAGTTCGAGGCGTGTTTTCATTTATAATCAACATACCTGCAAGTACCTCACATTCTAAACGAAATTTGCTGTCAGAAATTTCTAGAATTGTTGATCCTTTGGAGTGGGTCGCTCCAATTACAATTTCTATGAAAATTCTATTTCATAAACTGTAAATACGAAAGGTTGGTTGGGTTGACGAAATGCCAATTGATATCAGTCAAATCTGAGATGCCATTAAATTGAATTTTCGAATGTTTGAAGGTATTCAAATTGTCTGGCACATTTCTATGTCTTCTACTGCAAAAAATCTGCAAATTCATGTTTTCTGCAATGAGTCAGAAAGGGGTATGCTACGACATCATTCGGACATTCGGTCTGAAGATGTACTAGAGAATTTCAAAATGGCTCTAATAATCGCAAAAACACAAGCCGTACCCATCAAACAGGTTCCAATTCCTCGATTGGAGTTAAACGGAGCTTGCATTTCAGAAAAAATCGTCAAGTTCGTCTTAAAGGTTTTCCACAACCATCAATTTCAAGAGAGACCAAGTTGGTTAATGGGTCCAGCAAACGTTTGGCGTTCATGCAATGATCGAGATTTTGAAACCATAGACCAACGTTAAACCGCCCCGGTAACACATATTCAGTGATTGATTTCAGATCAATCCAATGAACTCGTGTCGTATTACTTAAACCAATATTCGTAATTTGAAAAGGTGAAACGTTTGATCGCCAGATATTACCGACTACGATATTCCACGTCACACTACATTGAAATTCTTTACAAGGCCGAATAATTCTTCATCAAGAAAGTATACGGAGAGAGACATTCAATATGGAAGTACGTGCACTCGAGAAGAGTGAAATAATCGATCGCAAAGGCAAAATTATTACTAGTTCCGTTTCTCAACAATCATGGTGTTTAGAGGGTGAGAGGACGACTTGCGAATCTAGATTGCCAATTTGACATGAAGCATCCCATTATCCTACCCAAGGATCATCGACTTACCTGGATGATTGTCAATAAAGCACACTTTGTGAACCTACACTCTGGTCCATCCTTATTTTCTAGCTTTCTGAGGCAAACATATTGGATTGTGAGTGGTTAAAATGTCATTCGCTACTTCACTCAAAGATGTATCAAAAGCTTTCGTCAAAAGCAACAAATCACCACACAACACATGGGAGACTTGCCGAGTCACCGTGTAGCTGTTGCACGTTCATTCATACTGGAGTAGACTATGCTGGACCGATTTATTTGAAATCCTGGCTTGGAAGAGGGCAAATGCCTATATCACCAAGGGATACATTGCGCTATTTATATGCTTTGCTACCAAGACAGTTCATATCGAGATGGTATCAGAATGAGAACCATCACCTTTATTGCAGCTCTGACACGTTTTGTGAGTCAAAGAAAAATACCAGCAAAAATTATTAGCGACAATAGCACTAATTCCATAGTTGCATTTAAGTAATACCTTATGTGTTAAAAAAGTTCCAGGTTAAAAAGGTTTTGTTTCTGTTTAGCATTTGTCATCAAATTTCTTCCGTCATTTTCAATTGGTGGTTACATCATTTTGTTTTTTAAGTGCTTTTGTAACTTTTCAAAGAGAATACTCGACTACTCCTTAATATATGCTGCCAGTAAGACTACGTAGATATTGGCTTACCGATTCATTTTTATTGGTTAAATTCTACGGTTAAGCTTATTTCAAAGGTATTTAAAAGTTATTTTGCTTTGTGGTGCTCGGTTTTTCTGCCATTGTTTTTTTTTGCTTCCCGTTTTCACTAATCAATTCTCTGATTTTAATTGGATAAGTAAAATTGTTGCGCAACTTTTTTTTTTTTACTATTGGAGTAAAATGAGACACTACTTGTTAAATATTCTTAATTAATAAATCCACTTCGTTTTATAGTTAAACCTGATGCTTAATTCTAAAATAGTACCCAAGTGGTTTTATAGTTTGTAGGTTTGTGGATTTTTTTTCGAAATAATAAACCGACATAACCGACTTCGTTTTTGGATATGCCTTTTATAACGTGAAAATCGAAAGAACTATAGAGTTTAGCTTATGTCGCTAGGCGAACTACATGGTTTATGGCCTGATTATAACGCTTTATAGCATAATGATTTTGTCCTTATGGGCAGCCGAAAAATATCTTACATAACTCCTTGCCAACCTTAAAACAACACGCAAAAGTCAAATTTTTTAAGTCCTTTGGGGTTGAGTATCGATATGTTGGATTAGTTTGATCAGTGTTAGTTGAATTATCTTTGCATTTGCAAGTCAGTTGATTTCTAATAATTACAAAAATAATTTTTATTTTCCTTCAGTTTTTCTTAAATTCACAACATGCACTTTTGTTTTGACTTCCATTAGGAATGTTTTGGTAATCTATACCCTAATTTTGAACTTGGTCAGGAAAATTTTATTGATTTTCACTTTTCTTATAATCTCTCGTACTGTCAAAGCTATTATTAAAATTTGAATCTTTCTCTAAATGATCAATGGTCGCTTTCGCTTCTGTTGTCAGGTGATACATGAAGTAATTATTTTTTGCTTTAGCCAAATGCATCTTAATGAGGCAAGCAGAAGTAATTAGCAAAGTATAAACAGTTTCGGAACCGGTTTCAGAGTTAAACCCCCAGAATTTCTTATATGTGGCCCTTAAGATTTAACTACTCGTCTGAGATCTTGTTTTGTTCAGGTTGTATGAAGGGCCCTTATCTTGATCTTTATTGGATGGGTATTTTTATTTTCGAATATATACAATTTGATTTTCTCTGCATAAAGTTTCATAGCTAGGGTCCTAGAGTCCTGTATCAGAGTGATATGCTAAACCGCCATATATCCTTAATGACATTAATTGTTTTTTTTTTTACTTACACTAATTGAATCAATGATTTTATACACGCTTGAGGTATTCATTTTGTTTCCAAGAGTTTTGGACCAAATACTTTTATCTTCTTTTTGAGGAGTATTACGGTTTTATTTTCTAGCTTACTTTAAAAAAAATAATTGGCGTATTTTTAAATGCAGACTTAAGATTCATCTGGCGATTTACCTGGTTTCGGCAGGATAATAACTTCTGCAACTTTCCAGGCAGAAGGAACATGCCGTAATCTAATAACAGCATTAAACAAATGGGTTAGTTGAACAATAGCTTTCTTTGGTAGTTGCTTTAGAACTTCTCCTGTTAAAAGATCATATCCAGGAGCCTTTCCGGTCTTCAGATTGATTTTTATTTCCCTATTAACTTCTTTCTGGGTTATTAGAGTGATTTTGCCTCCATAGCCGCTGCTTCCATTTTCGATTATAATATCCGATTCGGTCTCATTCGGTTGGAAAATACCAGTCAGGTGATCGACAAACACTTCAGCTTTTGATTTGTTATCCCTGGCCCACGAGCCATCACTTTGCTTAATAGGAGGGATCGTCTTGTCAGATGGACTCCTCGTTTGTTGCCATTTTTTAGCTTTCCTTCCTTCTACGACCAGGTTCCTAATTTCTCTTGAGTAGCTTTTGCCAGTAGTTTTGGATGCTGTTTCTTTAGTGTTATTCCACGCGGCTAATTGAATGATATTTGTGAAGTTTCCAACCTCTTCCTCTAGCTCCGTTACCGTTTTTAGTCGTATGTTTGTAGGTTAATATTACTTTCTAATTCAGATCTGAAGCTAATCCAGTCACTTGTTTTATTGACAAGAGTTGGTCTTGTTTCCTTCCTAATTATCTTGTTGCTTATGGTAAGTATCACTGCAGAATGATCAGAGACCATATCTGAATTATCCTCTACTTCAATAAAATTTGATGAAACTTATTTTGATATAAAGAAATCCAGTAGATCAGGAGTTTTATCTGTGTCCGTAGGCCAATATGTCGGCTTGCCAGTGGAATGTATGTTATATCCCATTTCATTTATTGCATTTTTTAGTTCGTTACCTTTGGTTGTTGTAAGCCTAGGTCCAAAGTCAACATGTTTTGCATTAAAATCACCTCCTAATATAAATCTACCATTGAAATGTTGTAGGATATTCAAGGAGTTTGATTTCTTCAGATTGTATCAAGGTGGAAAATAAACCGCTCCTATCTGAATTGCTTGGTAGATGTAATTTCTACTACGGTAAGCTGGTTTTCAGGTGATTGATAATGCTGGCATTCATGGTGTTTAATATAGTTTTTTATTATAACAGCGGTTTTTTAATACCGTTAGCATTCCATGTAGCAATTGTCATTTTTTCTTGGTACATTAGTTTGGGGGGAAATAATTAGAATAATAAAGCAGAATTGCCCTGCTCCAATCTTTGTAGCCTTTCAAAAAGGTTGCTTATGGCATTCGAAACATTCTGCATAATTTCCATCAGAGTATTTGAATGTATAGGGTTCAACACAGATCCTGAGCTGACTTTTCCAGTCGCAGTCAGCTGTGCATAAGATATACCACCTTTGACATGATGACTAAAGGATTCTGTTGGTTAACTCTTTTGTAAACTCATTGGTTTCTTTTGATTATTTCTTCTTTTTTGGAGTTCTTTCGCTACTAGACATCCGCAGGGTGGGCCTGTGTACAGTTTGAACACTTTGCCGCGGTGGTCCTGGGTTTCTTACAAGCAATAGTTAAATGTTTCTCAGCACATTTAACACATCTAGGTTCATGTTGGCAGAACTTTTGAGTGTGGCCATATCGCTGACAACGTCGGAGGATTTTGCTTGCTTTTTTAGGTTCTTTAATTTTTGAAAAATTGTATGCTTTTCTGGTGTGTTATTTTTTCAGGCTGAGATTTTGTTTTTGGATTTAGATGGTTATCCGTTTTGTCTTGATCACCTTTTTCAGACGAACGCTTCATTTTTTTGGATTTTGGTAGTAGTCATGCTGTTTCTTGTGCTACTATGTCTTCTTCTTCGCTCGAATTAGGTATAGTATAATCATTTTTTTGTGGCTGACTCTGTTCTATCATCAGTTTTATTTTTGGATCTCATTTCGTGCTTCCTGTAATTCAGCTTGTAATGTTTGGATTATTTTATCATTTGAATCACTCCCAGATATTTTTAAAGAAATACTGTAACTCATCTGCCGAAGATCATTACTTTTTGCTAAATTTTCCACAGAGACGAACTATATACAGAACTATATAAATACAGAGACGTTATATATAAATATAACCGTGCGTGTATGAAAATCGTTTCTACAAGAAGAAAACTGAAGCTAGGTAAAGTAAAACAGAAAAATGTCATCTATCTCATCATTGTGTATATATCAGCAGCAATTGAACAAATCTACCGCCTTATCACCCGGCACAGTCAACAGTTTATATCTCTTTATATGTTGATGAAATTATAACATGGCCAAGCATTCAAGATTATACTATAGATCAAAGCCTAAAACATCAGAATAATTAGAAATAATAGCCAGAGATTTTGATGCTGTATCAAAAGATGCGGATACTTTGCGATCTTATGGTGATAACCAAGCTGCTCGGAAAATATTTAAGAAGGAAAAAAGATATCAGAGGTGATATTTTTCCAGATAAAATTATTAGAGTGGAAAGTTTAAGATCTGAACTTTTGCAGCCTAGTTCTTCCATAAACATGAAAATAAATTCAATGATGATCCAGAGATTAATTATAAGACACTGGAAACGATGAGAAAAAATCAGATCTTGCTCTACTTTTAAAAAATATGGTGGTTATGCTACTACTTAATTACTTGCAAATATAAATTAATGAGTAATGGTTGAAGCATCATTGGTCTGAATTGTTATGGTCTTACATCAAATAAAAAAACTTAAAACTGGTTTTAATTTTAGATTTTAATTTTGAGATAATAATCTAGCAATAACTATTTTCATTTAAATAATAAAGCTGTTGCTAAGTGTTGTTGTTGTCAATAACAATATTAATTCAAATGTCATACTTAACATAACAAAATTAACAGAACCGGTTTTAATTTCCTAATTTAGTAATATATATATTGGTTATCGACCTGACTTCGGTAAATTAGGAAATTGGGTTAGGTTGTGTTTTGTCAATTATTATTATTGTCAATAACTTATTTAACTATATGTTGTATTTAAAGAATGATAAAATTAACAGAATTACTAGCTTTTCTACGTGTTGAATTAATAATGAACGTAAATTTATTTTATTAAGAAGCGTGTTATTTGAAACTTTTGGTATCAACATTTATTGTTGTCAATATCTTGTTTAACTGTTGTATCGAACTTAACCAAATCCCTAGAACCACATTTTATTTCTAATTTAGTTCGATATTAATTAAAAATTAATTAAATTCACTTTATTCGGTATGCGTGACAAACTATGTTGTCGTTGGCAATTATTGTTGTTATTGACAATAATTTGTTAACTATACATATATTCTAAGAATTTATTTAAAATTTACAAAATAAAATTGATGGCTTTAACTTAATCAGAAATTCAATATTAATTCACTTAACATTTGTGTTATACTAAGAGGTTTTTTTCAATTGTTGTTGTTGTCAATAACTTGCATTATTAAAATGGCGCACAAAACAAATATGAACTCGTTTTTGAGGTGGTTGGTTAAAACACCGAGGTCCTGAGTTCTATTTCTCGCTGATCATAATATTGTGACCGAGTGTATAAGACCACTAACCACTAACAGTGACCACTGCAATTATTAATTTGTATAATTGTCAACTGGCCACTTTGATCAGTATTATAACTGCAACTATAATCGATATTGTTTAAAATCACTTTTAGACCCTAGAACCATACAGATAAAAAAGAGATTCAGATTTAAATACGTTAAATAAATTAAATAAATTAAATAAATTAAATAAATTAAATAAATTAAATAAATTAAATAAATTAAATAAATTAAATAAATTAAATAAATTAAATAAATTAAATAAATTAAATAAATTAAATAAATTAAATAAATTAAATAAATTAAATAAATTAAATAAATTAAATAAATTAAATAAATTAAATAAATTAAATAAATTAAATAAATTAAATAAATTAAATAAATTAAATAAATTAAATAAATTAAATAAATTAAATAAATTAAATAAATTAGATAAATTAAATAAATTAAATAAATTAAATAAATTAAATAAATTAAATAAATTAAATAAATTAAATAAATTAAATAAATTAAATAAATTAAATAAATTAAATAAATTAAATAAATTAAATAAATTAAATAAATTAAATAAATTAAATAAATTAAATAAATTAAATAAATTAAATAAATTAAATAAATTAAATAAATTAAATAAATTAAATAAATTAAATAAATTAAATAAATTAAATAAATTAAATAAATTAAATAAATTAAATAAATTAAATAAATTAAATAAATTAAATCAATTAAATAAATTAAATAAATTAAATAAATTAAATCAATTAAATAAATTAAATAAATTAAATAAATTAAATAAATTAAATAAATTAAATAAATTAAATAAATTAAATAAATTAAATAAATTAAATAAATTAAATAAATTAAATAAATTAAATAAATTAGTTAAATTAAATAAATTAAATAAATTAAATAAATTAAATAAATTAAATAAATTAAATAAATTAAATAAATTAAATAAATTAAATAAATTAAATAAATTAAATAAATTAAATAAATTAAATAAATTAAATAAATTAAATAAATTAAATAAATTAAATAAATTAAATAAATTAAATAAATTAAATAAATTAAATAAATTAAATAAATTAAATAAATTAAATAAATTAAATAAATTAAATCAATTAAATAAATTAAATAAATTAAATAAATTAAATAAATTAAATAAATTAAATAAATTAAATAAATTAAATAAATTAAATAAATTAAATAAATTAAATAAATTAGTTAAATTAAATAAATTAAATAAATTAAATAAATTAAATAAATTAAATAAATTAAATAAATTAAATAAATTAAATAAATTAAATAAATTAAATAAATTAAATAAATTAAATAAATTAAATAAATTAAATAAATTAAATAAATTAAATAAATTAAATAAATTAAATAAATTAAATAAATTAAATAAATTAAATAAATTAAATAAATTAAATAAATTAAATAAATTAAATAAATTAAATAAATTAAATCAATTAAATAAATTAAATAAATTAAATAAATTAAATAAATTAAATAAATTAAATAAATTAAATAAATTAAATAAATTAAATAAATTAAATAAATTAAATAAATTAAATAAATTAAATAAATTAAATAAATTAAATAAATTAAATAAATTAAATAAATTAAATAAATTAAATAAATTAAATAAATTAAATAAATTAAATAAATTAAATAAATTAAATAAATTAAATAAATTAAATAAATTAAATAAATTAAATAAATTAAATAAATTAAATAAATTAAATAAATTAAATAAATTAAATAAATTAAATAAATTAAATAAATTAAATAAATTAAATAAATTAAATAAATTAAATAAATTAAATAAATTAAATAAATTAAATAAATTAAATAAATTAAATAAATTAAATAAATTAAATAAATTAAATAAATTAAATAAATTAAATAAATTAAATAAATTAAATAAATTAAATAAATTAAATAAATTAAATAAATTAAATAAATTAAATAAATTAAATAAATTAAATAAATTAAATAAATTAAATAAATTAAATAAATTAAATAAATTAAATAAATTAAATAAATTAAATAAATTAAATAAATTAAATAAATTAAATAAATTAAATAAATTAAATAAATTAAATAAATTAAATAAATTAAATAAATTAAATAAATTAAATAAATTAAATAAATTAAATAAATTAAATAAATTAAATAAATTAAATAAATTAAATAAATTAAATAAATTAAATTAATTAAATTAATTAAATAAATTAAATAAATTAAATAAATTAAATAAATTAAATAAATTAAATAAATCAAATAAATTAAATAAATTAAATAAATTAAATAAATTAAATAAATTAAATAAATTAACTAAATTAAATAAATTAAATAAATCAAATAAATTAAATAAATTAAATAAATTAAATAAATTAAATAAATTAAATAAATTAAATAAATTAAATAAATTAAATAAATTAAATAAATTAAATAAATTAAATAAATTAAATAAATTAAATAAATTAAATAAATTAAATAAATTAAATAAATTAAATAAATTAAATAAATTAAATAAATTAAATAAATTAAATAAATTAAATAAATTAAATAAATTAAATAAATTAAATAAATTAAATAAATTAAATAAATTAAATAAATTAAATAAATTAAATAAATTAAATAAATTAAATAAATTAAATAAATTAAATAAATTAAATAAATTAAATAAATTAAATAAATTAAATAAATTAAATAAATTAAATAAATTAAATAAATTAAATAAATTAAATAAATTAAATAAATTAAATAAATTAAATAAATTAAATAAATTAAATAAATTAAATAAATTAAATAAATTAAATAAATTAAATAAATTAAATAAATTAAATAAATTAAATAAATTAAATAAATTAAATAAATTAAATAAATTAAATAAATTAAATAAATTAAATAAATTAAATAAATTAAATAAATTAAATAAATTAAATAAATTAAATAAATTAAATAAATTAAATAAATTAAATAAATTAAATAAATTAAATAAATTAAATAAATTAAATAAATTAAATAAATTAAATAAATTAAATAAATTAAATAAATTAAATAAATTAAATAAATTAAATAAATTAAATAAATTAAATAAATTAAATAAATTAAATAAATTAAATAAATTAAATAAATTAAATAAATTAAATAAATTAAATAAATTAAATAAATTAAATAAATTAAATAAATTAAATAAATTAAATAAATTAAATAAATTAAATAAATTAAATAAATTAAATAAATTAAATAAATTAAATAAATTAAATAAATTAAATAAATTAAATAAATTAAATAAATTAAATAAATTAAATAAATTAAATAAATTAAATAAATTAAATAAATTAAATAAATTAAATAAATTAAATAAATTAAATAAATTAAATAAATTAAATAAATTAAATAAATTAAATAAATTAAATAAATTAAATAAATTAAATAAATTAAATAAATTAAATAAATTAAATAAATTAAATAAATTAAATAAATTAAATAAATTAAATAAATTAAATAAATTAAATAAATTAAATAAATTAAATAAATTAAATAAATTAAATAAATTAAATAAATTAAATAAATTAAATAAATTAAATAAATTAAATAAATTAAATAAATTAAATAAATTAAATAAATTAAATAAATTAAATAAATTAAATAAATTAAATAAATTAAATAAATTAAATAATTTAAATAAATTAAATAAATTAAATAAATTAAATAAATTAAATAAATTAAATAAATTAAATAAATTAAATAAATTAAATAAATTAAATAAATTAAATAAATTAAATAAATTAAATAAATTAAATAAATTAAATAAATTAAATAAATTAAATAAATTAAATAAATTAAATAAATTAAATAAATTAAATAAATTAAATAAATTAAATAAATTAAATAAATTAAATAAATTAAATAAATTAAATAAATTAAATAAATTAAATAAATTAAATAAATTAAATAAATTAAATAAATTAAATAAATTAAATAAATTAAATAAATTAAATAAATTAAATAAATTAAATAAATTAAATAAATTAAATAAATTAAATAAATTAAATAAATTAAATAAATTAAATAAATTAAATAAATTAAATAAATTAAATAAATTAAATAAATTAAATAAATTAAATAAATTAAATAAATTAAATAAATTAAATAAATTAAATAAATTAAATAAATTAAATAAATTAAATAAATTAAATAAATTAAATAAATTAAATAAATTAAATAAATTAAATAAATTAAATAAATTAAATAAATTAAATAAATTAAATAAATTTTATAAAAATAAATAAATTTAAAAAATTTAAATTAATTAAATTATAAAAATGTATTTAAAATATTAATTAAATTATCAAACTTACATCGAAAATGGCATAAGTGGAAAATCACAAACGACAATGTCTGCAACATTCAACTTGAAAGCGATCCAATGATGCAATTGCCTCCATTAATTAATGCATTTTGCTTAACTTGTTCACATGTCACTAAACGAATATAAATGGTGACCACACCAAATTTATGTTCTTTAGTGTGTTTCCCATAGATTTTATGCGACATAACGACAAATATTCAAATTTTCAAGTAGAAAAAATGAAATTAACCCTCCTTAAAAACGTTCTATATTATAAGACAAACAGCTTTTTATGCTTATGAACTTTAGAATACATACATGTATATATAGAGAGTCTCTTAGCTGCATAAAATTACTATACATCACATAAAATGATAGAACTTTTTTGATTATTTTTCATTTTCATTTTTGAACAAATTTTCCATTTTTTTTTCGTGTACATCGGTGTTATTACTAAAATTTTTTGTAAAAATTAAAAAAAAAAAAAAACTTAGCTTGGGCAATTTACATAAATTCTGAATAAAATTTATCACACTTAAACGTAAAAATATGCATGCACAGTGCATATATCATATCGCAATATAAAATGTAAGAATATTAAAAAAAAAAACGGGAGATAAAAACGGGAAAACATGAAAATGAATTTTTTTTTTCATTCATTTTTCATTTACAAATGGTACCCGCATAAAACTGATTTCAATACATATTTTTGTGCTGTGTAATGGCCAAAGATATTTGCATATTTTATAATATTCCAATCCAGTTTTTAGTTTTATATTATCAGCTTCATACTCATATATAGCAACAGCAGACAGCGCACTAGTGTATAATGGTAATAATAATAGTTGTATAGTAATAATCGTAATACTAAAAACTTAACAACACTAAAAACCAAAAATCGCTTAGAATTTTAAAAAAGTACTATTTTTGTATGGTTGCCATCGCCATTACCGTCAAAAAGATGATCACATTTGGTTCGCAGAATAGAAAATAATCGTTCATCAAAAATAATAAAATAATTTTATAATTATTAAGGTCATACAGACAAAAAAAAGTGGGATTTGAGCTGATTTGTTCCAAGAAAACCGCAGACAAGAATTTGTTTCTTCATTTTATAAACAAACGACTCCAACGCCAAAGATGATAATGTTAAAAACTGTTAGAAGCTCACTAGAATATGCTATGGGTTTTTTTCACCTTTAATAGCATTTGACTATCAGCTCTTAACAGTATTAATCAAATCTGACCTTCATTTTGTTAAATGGTTTTAAAGTTTAAGCTGTAAACACAATGAACTTGAAACGCAAAAAATTATTGTGTTCAATAGAGAGCAACAAAAAATTATTTAATTTTTTTTATTAGACTGAGACAATGTCAGAAGAAGGTTTGAGAAAGGCCAAAGGTGAACAGCAATCAATCGTTGGTGGCGATTTGATGCCATTGTATTTTATTTTGGTTTGAATGCCAAAAATTCGCATTTGAGCTTAGGCTAAAACGTTTGAAAATATAAAATTAGATTAGAGAGCCAATGGCCTAACAAAACCTTACAATTTGACAAAATGTAAAATCGTCTGATATTATAACTAAATATTGTCTATATATAGGTCATAAATTGTCTAAGGGTCGTGCATGATACGAACTTAAGGTCATGGTAAAACAAGATGACGAACGTAAATGACCCAGCCTGCCATAGCTTTTGTTTTGTTCCTGAAAATTAAGATATTTGAAAACAACCATCTAAAAAGGTGTTTTTTTAACTACAAACCGTGCTTTAAACATTTGAATAGATGGGGACATTTTCTTTGTTCGTAAAATCAATAAATTCCCAGATGGACTAGAGAGTTTGTTCTAACGATGAGAATTTCGCTGAAACCAATGCTGTTTTAAATAGTATATAGGAGGATCGATTATTTGAAAATATAATTGAGAAAATGTTTCGAGTTTTAACGAAACAATGTTGAAATATACATCCCCGTTAAAGTATATTGGTTAAAATTCATTAAGCCCTCTTATTGGTTGGGCCACATCTCAGATGTTATTTCATGATTTAAACTGGGTATTTGAGTTCAGTTATTTAAAAAAAATCAGATACGAAAATAAGGAAGACTTTGGTACCTAAAGTTGTACCTAAAGTTGATGCTCTTTGTATTTTATGGTATCAAAAGCAGATTTTTTCACTGCTGATACTATAATAGTGAGAACTTTAGAGTTTTGCGTAACTTTAGAAACAATAGAAACTTGTTTAAGGTTAAATATTTTTTTTAGCGTTTAATTCAGAAACTGGAGATAAAAATGGTTCTAATATAAAGGATCCACTTTTTTAAGCACACCAACAGTCAGCCAATAATAGCACATAATTTTTGAACGCCAATATAAATATGGATTAAGCTCAATCCAGCACTTCCCAGTTTGGCACACTCTCTAAAGTGAAATTACCCAAAATTCGGAAACCATTTTTCTCGAGAGAGTACTCTGAGTGGCTATATCATGTTATGATTTGTTCCATACTATGATACACGAGACTCATTTTCTAAATGCGATACAGAAATTTTAATATTTAAAAGGGTTCCTGCGAGGAAAAACCGCGATTTTGCAGCCATTAGTGCATTAACCAAATCATAATATAAATACATATAATACTACCATTATAAGAAAAAAACAGTTTACAAGTAAATATATATATATATATATATATATATATATATATATATATATATATATATATATATATATATATATATATATATATATATATATATTTATATATATATATATATATATATATATATATATATATATATACATATATATATATATATATATATATATATATATATATATATATATATATATATATTTTTATATATATATATATATATATATATATATATATATATATATATATATAAATATATATATATATATATATATATATATATATATATATATATATATATATATATATATATATATATATATATATATTATATATATATATATATATATATATATATATATATATATATATATATATATATATATATATATATATATATATATATATATATATATATGAGTGAGTTAAATTGGCATAATATGCCAAAATAATAAAGTACTGGCCAAGTATAGTTTAAATGTTGTTTTTAAATGTGGAAGTGATCGATCAGTTAGATAATTTTGACTTTAAGCGTAAAAGCTCATCTAATCGTATTTTTATTTTATGAATAAGTTCATTAAAAGCCTTATCGACAGTTTGGGAGATGTTCAAGAATTCGAAAGAAAATTAATTTTTTATTCTAGTGATGTTTTAATTTTCGATATGACTGTGAACTGGTTCGAAAAATCTCAACTGAAGATCTTATTTAATTTTTTCACGAAGAATTGATTTAAGTTTTTGAAGAAGCATTTTTTAAAAAAGTTTTGATACAGTAGATAGTAGTCTTTTGGAGTTGGATGATAGGTAATGGTTCTATTTAATCACTCCTATTTTATTTTTGGGTAAATTCTTAGACTCAGATTTTACAATAAAAATGGTTTATATTTATATAATTTAAAAAACGGCCTTTCCAAAATTCCGGTTAATATTAATGAACAAATAAAATTTAAAGGCATACTAAAATCTATTACTTTTGGTATTCATTTGGAAAACCGAATCTGTCAGCAAATGACATTTAATAATAACATAATTTGGATGATAATAATTGTTTAAGAATGATGTTACCACAATACGGGGAGTACCAGTGATTTAGTTGATAATTCACGATAAAATGATGAAAATTACGTATAAAAGTAGATTTATTTTGTTTACTATTCATCCAATTGATTATTGATTAAATTGGACATTCAGTTTCAAATTATGCGAACCTAACATATTGTTTGTTGATATTTTTGTTTTAGAGAATGGTGGTTGTGTCAAATCTGGAAATTTAGTGCAATGATTAAAAGAGACTTTTCGTGTTGTGACTGTTTTATTGTTGTCTGGTGAATTTAATTTTAGTATGTGTTCTTGATTATTACTAGGAAAATATCTAAAATTTTGGAAATAACATGGAATAGAGATTTTAATTGATTTGACTTTAATTTCGATGTCATATGATTTTTCGTCTCGTTTTACTACTTTAAAAGGGCCTGTATGGTGGTTCTAATGCTTTTCAAAGGCATCTGTTCGTAAAAATACTTGTATTGTGAAGCTAAATCCTTGGACACGAAAATATTGTCAGTGGTATGCCTTGAAGCTGTGATGGTCGTATTTCTTTAAAATGTTTTTTTAAATTTATTACAAAATCATTTTGAAAAATTTTACTGTCTGAATTGTTTGTAAAAACTGACCAGGCACTCCTAACGATCACATATACTAGTTTTGCTGGTGTAGTTCAAAACTCTATGCTATAAGTTGTACGAAGACCAAGTATAATACTATTGGTAGAATATTGGTCCAAACAGGACGATTATGGCTCATTATAGCTCATGTTATAATAAAGTCTGGTACTCCGAACCTGGCTTTCCATGTTGAGAAAATTGCAAATGTGACTGTGACAACAGTTATATCTTGTAATAGAATTATTTCCGGAAATTGGAAGAGGATCAATGATGTCAAGATGTTTTTCTGAGAAACGTTGTGATATATAACATTAAAAGTGCCGAGAAGAGATTGAGTGTCCCTTGAAATCTTAGATTTTTGACATGGTTTACAATTGTTGTATCTTTAGAAATAAAAGGCTAAATGACATTTTTAGTCAAACTTTTGACGGAGCCTTTAACACCTTGGTATGACAAATTGTGAAACGACTCAAAAACAGATTTACGAAAAGATTTTGGTATAAACGTTATTGGTATACTTTTTGAGTATAGCTTGGGAATTGGTTTGGGAATTTGCATAAATTATAAATTGGTATGCAGTTTGTTTCCTAGAAGATCGCCGATGTTCGTCATCATTGGTTTGATCATCTTCTATCTTTGTATAATTAATACTTTCAGGAATGGAAATCTGATTAATACGTGAGAGGGTGCCTGCAATGACATTATTTATGCCGGAGATGTGCTTGATATTGTGGTTAAATTGACCAATGAAACCTAGATTACGAAATGGACGTGGAGGTGCTTAATCCGGGTTTTGTTGAAATGCATAGATTAAGAGATTTATGATCGGCGAACAGAACGAACTCACGAGCCACCCTCACTCGTGAGGACACAATTGTCCACCCACAATTGTGTCTCGTTAAGACGTACAAAAAAAAAACCAAGTATGGTTGCCAATAAATAATGTTAGAGCCAAACTGCTGAACTACAGCCCTAAGTGCAGAATTTGAGGCGTCAACCATGATGGCGATCCGTGTGAATGGAGATGGATGTACTAGTAAGGTAGCGTTTTAGAGTTTTTTCTTACATGTATCACAATCAAGTATTGATTCCTTTGACCATTAAACTTTTGTCTTACTGTTATTTTTGTAGCCTTTTAGAAAGTCATTGAGTACTATCTGATTAGCGGTCGCGTGAGGAAGAAATCGCCTATAAAAATTAATGGTGCCAAGAAATCTTTTGATACCACCAACCGTCTTTGGATGTTTAAAATTTGTAATAATATGGATGCGGTCTAGAAGTGACAAATACCCTATCCACTGACCATGTGTCCTAAAAACTGAATTTTCGTTTTCGCGAATACGCATTTTTCTTAGGTAATAACAGTCCATGCTCTGAAAATTTTTGAAAGTAAATTTTGAGATGGTCTAAACGTTCGTAAAATGATGTTGAAGCAACCAAAACGTCGAAATAAACAAAACAGAATTATATTCCTAAAACTACTGAATTCATTAGTTGATTGTCATTTTGTAAATTCAAAAAGACTAAAAGAACCAAAAATTATTCTTAAGTATTTCCGTTGGTTCAATGGACATTTGATGGTATGCCTGGACAAAGTCTGAAATCGAAAAAATACTGCAGCCCTCGAGTTGGAATGTGAAACCATGTAGGTGTAAAATTGGATAACTGTCTGAAATCGTGATGTTATTTAATGATCGATAATCACCACTACGTTACCAGGTTCCATTTTACTTCATCACTAAAGATAGTGGACTGGAAAAAACACTGTTACTAGGTCGACATATGCCCTGCTTCATAATATATTAAAATTCTTCTTTAGCTATAAATGTAATTTATCTAGAGCTAAACAACGTGTTTTGCATGATACAGAAGGTCCGTTGGATGAAATTCTTCTTGGACCCTGAACAATCATGATTTTTTGATGATTTATTTTTAAATCGCGTACGTGAATTTTTAAAAATTCTAATCGAGTCATTTAAAATACTTCCAAAGTGCATTCTTGTGGTTTGGTAACAATGCTGGTGTTGATGATGATATGTAACCCTGGCTACCGCGTAAACATTTGATTGCATCATTGTCTCTCGTATATTGTCAGCTCTGGCCGCTAACGTTACTAAAGGCACATCATTCTCAAATGGTTTTAAAATCCTTTGCACTTGCTCTGGTAATCGCTTCATCTATAGTTAATGAAATGCATTTTCGTCAAACGTTCGTCCAACATTCAACTTAGATTTGTTTAAGAGTTTAGATGGTTATCTGCAAGCGTCAATTCATCTAAAATGTAGTTGAGCTTTAAGATCTTTCGGATTCTCCCAACACGCAAAATACTTCTTCTATGAAAATGTTATATGGCATGATTCCTTTATCTCTTATAATATCGAATAATCGCGATGCCTTGCGTCTAGTGCTTACTTTCTAGTGCAAAGGTTACCAACTTTCCGATCATATCAGTCAAAGTCAGTAATTTAATTTGGCTTAAATTTTCATTTAGTCTGAACATCCGGCATTTAAATGTAAAGCTGAACGCAAATAAACCAACTTTCAAGCTAGTTATTAGGAGCTCTGATGTTTGGACCATCGCGAGACTCAAAAACAGGATAACGTTTCGACTAGCTAAACCATGTTCATTGCAATATTACTACTATATACCAAATTGACTATATCATCCAGAAGAGAAAATTAGACAACTTCTAATACCAGAGAATAAGGAATGTGAAAACCGCTTAACATTGGCAATGAATCCTCAAATGGTGATGTATCTAGCGAAATAACACATCTAGTTGTTAGTTCTAGTAAAGACCTTATTCAGTTAGGCTTCCAAGCTGCACTATTTCATAAGGTGACGTCATTCTTATAATTATCCCATGATCGAGATTGGTAGTTCTGAATTAGATCAGTTGAATAAATTAGAACTTAAGATTAAATTTCCGCATTTCAGGAAAGAGAGACATGTTAATTTTAACTGACCAGTTCCTCAACAAACTAGGACCAGGTCGTTATTTAAACATCCAACGAGTCGTATAGGCCTAAACCACCATTGTCGGTTAAGTCGTAGCTGGTCAAATTATTTAAACTTTCAATGCAGAATTAAATTTTTCTGCACGAATTTACAGACTCAAGTCCTGCACGAATTTACAGACTCAGTATAATCGGTATATTTCTTACCAAAAAAATGGAATATTTAGGAGAAGGTATTGTAGCTTGCAAGAAACATTTATGTTTAAATGTCACCTTAATATAATAATTAGAATATCAGATGATTGTATGAAGAGAATTACCGCAGCAGGAGATAAAAGATAACAAATTGATAATTGTGACATATTATAGAACAGGTTTTTAAGTCTGCAGGAATCTTTTAAAACGAATTTTACGTTAATGATTTGCTGACAGGCGCAAACGATAATGACGATGGGCTACAAATCCATCGAAAATTCTTACAACGTTTTACAGTGGGGCTTAAATTGCTGAAGAAGTCGTCTAATTGTAAAGATATTGTAAACTAAGTACCACCAGATGTTAACCGTCAAAAACCTAGATTTGAATAAAAATATTTGGTATTTTTAAAGTTTCACATATAAACCTCCATATATGTGTATAATAAAATAAAGGAAGTAGAACCACATGGGTTTGCAGACCCGTCTGAACTAGCCCTTTTAGACGTTATTTCAGACAGATCAACCAATAAATCTGGTATGCCAGTTAAATTCCTAGATGCAAAAATTGGTTAAAGAGTTACTTACCAAAGTTGAATATTGAATTCAACCTAAAGCATGATGTGACCCAATCATCGTTCTTGCATGATTATTACCTCATCTACATAGGTGGAGGAATTATGTTTTAAATTAGGTAACAGAGATCCTTTAGAAACTACTCCTCGAATAGTTAAAGAAGCGGTCGTGAAATCCATCAAATTTGAAATATTTGTTGATTTTAATAAAATTAAAATTACGATTTATTGACAACAAAAATATAATAAATAATATATAATTTTTAAATTAAAGAGGCAAACACTGGTTACTAATGAAATTCCTACTAAATAAGAGCCATGAATTGTTTTATATTAAAAAAATCTACTGTCTTTACGGTGACGATGTGTTATATTAGACCAAATGTTATAGTGTTTGAAACCATTATAACGTTAAACTAGTGATGTCAGTCAACTGACAATGGGTAGTAACCACTGTTTTTATTTTTTTTATTAATTAGCTTGTTTGATATGCCACAATAATTATCAAAATATTATTATGTGGAGTAATCGAACCGTTCATTAACATAAAATAAAATATTTTGGTGCTATGCAGAACGTAAAAATAATTTATATTTTTTTTTTAATTAAATTTAAATGAAATTATTTCTCATACTAACTGTTAATTGATTATTTTATCCGATACACTATTACCTATATGGTAAATTGAGGTTATTTTTTATGCTCGATTGGTTTTGGCATTCGACCACACTCGAAATTTAAAAAAATCGCTTAACCGCCCATCAAAAAATGTTATTAATTTGTATAAATATCGAATTATTCTGGTTCAAATGTGCTTATTGGTCCTATCGAATTTAACACCTGGTAACGTCACACCTTTATTGCCGGTTTCAAAACATTTCATTTCAATGGTATTAATGCTTAATTTTAGGTTTTTAAAGACATTGAAAAACAACGTGCTAGCCAACAAGAAATTGTGTGCGAGATCCCAAAAACATCGTCATTTCTAATTTGTGGTCACTGCGTTGTGGTACGAAAGCTAATGTACTTTTTTCACAAGCTATCAACAAAAAAACTTTAGAGTTGGTGTAGAAAGAGGAGCATATTACTGAAGACAATTAATAGCCCATATAGCTTTAAAACAATGAATGTTTAATCTTGAATCAAACATACCAAGGTTTGCTTGTTAGTTGCCTCTTAACTGTTGCTGACACGGCACCTTAAACGTGTGTCATTTAATGAATTATTATAAATTTCCTTTTGTTTTGGCCTACGGATGATCCAGAATGTCTTTTATCTTTATTTATGACAAACAGAATTAATTATGTAATTGAAGACTTGGAGTAGAAGATAATGGAGCGTTGAGTGGAGTATCGAGCAGAGCTGTTCTTCAGAATAATACTATTTCACTTTATGTCATTAATATCTAACTTTTCTTCGTTTCTCCGTTTGTTTGTAGTGCGACCATACGTCCTCGTAGTAGTGCTTTCGCTGTTTGCTATAAGAACGTTTGTGTAAATAGACTATGGAAGAACTTTTCTCGCTGCCGGTAAATGCCACTAATTTAGGATTACTTTAGTTTCTATAGGAAATTTCTTGAAAGGGGAATACTTAGAATTAATTTGCATATACCATTCATTTTTTGGTGGTAAGGTGAACACTTTTTAGTTCCTCTGTTCAAGATTAGTGCAGGTCACTGATTGAGTTGGCCAATATTGGGCAGTATTAGACGGGATCATGCCACCCCAGATTGTTTGATTCGAGTTCATGTGTGGGGATAAGCCCTGTGTAGTGCAATCAGAAGCTGTCGATAAAGTTTTTAAATGAACTTATTCATAAAATAAAAATACGATTAGATGAGCTTTCACGCTCAAAGATCGATCACTTACACATTTAAAAACAACATTTAAACTATACTTGGCCAGTACTTTATTATTTTGGCATATCATGCCAATTAGTATATATATTTATAGTATATATATTTATATATATGTATATATATATATATATATATATATATATATATATATATATATATATATATATATATATATATATATATATATATATATATATTAATAAATTTATATATATATATATATATATATATATATATATATATATATATATATACATATATAAATGTATATATATATATATATATATATATATATATATATATATTTCTGTGTGACATTATGGATAATATATTTTAAAAAAATAAAATAAAAAAAGATAGTTATAGATCATCAGTCGTTAACTTTTGCACTAAGTAACCGTAACAATAACAATAAATTGAAGAGGTGGAAGGCCCGCATTAAAGATTATAACTACGAGCTAGCCTACAAACCGGGCAACACCAACAAGGTAGCAGATGCCTTATCAAAATTGGAAGTAAACAACCTGTCTTTATCAGGCAGCGGGACAATACTCAGTGCAGAAGAAGATATAATACAGCTTTTTCAACATTGTGATTCACCAATAAACGTTTTTAAAACGGGAACTAATATTCACAATAGGTAACGATATGTATATCTACGAGGAACCACATCGTAACTACTATGGACATTACATAACATTATCAGAAATGTACAAAAAGGAACTACAAAAAATCTTAAAAAAGAAGCTACCCTATCCTTCTGAATGGCATTAAAATTCCAGATGAATACATGCAAATGCTTCAATAAATTTATCAGTAAGACTTCACCAATTACAAAGTTCGACTAACACGAAGAGTCGTAGAGGACCTAACCAACGAAGAAAATATCTTCCGAATCATCGAAAAAGAACACCGAGGAGCTCACCGTAATTGAAAATAAGGAGCAGATTTTGGAAAGGTACTACTTCCCGCAGATGTCAAGCCTAATTAAAAAATATAGGAAGGATTGTAAATGAGAATAAGTAGGATCGACATCCAAGTAAGCCGAAACTACAAGAAACTCCAATTCCAACATACCCTTCGCAGATTTTGCATATAGATATTATTGACATAAAAGACGAAAAATGTATAACATGCGTAGATCAATTTTAAAAATTAACGATTTTTTTCCATATAAAGGACCTATCTATTCGACATTTGCGGGAGAAGATAATTAAGATGTTGCATTACTTCGCAACACAAAAAACTTTGGTAATGGACAATGAGACTAGCTTCATTAGCCAAATCATCACCAATTACATAAAAAGCCTCGGTATAAATGTGAACTTGACCCCAAGGAATAGAAAGGGAGTAAATGGAACAATAGAAAGGGTCCATTCAACAATTCTAGAAAACCTGAGTTCACAACAGATCATTGCGTTACCACCAAAAAAAAAAAGTTAAAACAGTTTCTATTCACTTACACAAAAACGTTTCTTCAAAGTTGAATAAAATATAAAATAGAAATAGGACAATTCACAATATCTAATTTATAAAAACTCGTCCAACATTCTGTTATTAGGAAAAAACCATGTGACACTTTCCTCGGACGAACACAACGCATTAATTACCAGGACTTGTTGGACTTCAAAGAAAAAACGAAATAAATGAAAACCTCGTAGAAAGGATAAAGCATAGTCAAAAACATAAAATGCAAAGGGAAAACGTTGAAAAGATTGAGCCGAAAACGTACAAAGTGGAAGAAACAATATATACGTCCATTAAACCAATACAGTGAAAAAATAAACCAAAATTCAGGAAAGAGATTATGTCAAAAGATAAAGTCACAGTGATCACTAACTCCGGAAGGCGGATTCATAAAACACATATCAAGAACATCAATAAATAAAAGCTCATTTCTTTCCAGCTTGTGCCTTTGGACGATGGTCACGTCGTTGAACATCTACCACTACGACACCCTACTAATCTCGGTGAAAGAAAGAAATAGAAATATCATAAGTGGAAATTCACAAGATAATCCACCAAATAGATCTTAGCTGTTACGAAGAAATTCTGTCCAGAATCAAAACAGAAATAAAGATCATAATTCTATCTAACATCTTTAAACCACAGCTGACATACCAGACTAACGAGATCAATAAACTTTTAGGGGGACTTAAGTACTCCAAACAGAAAATCAAATACTCAATAAACTGGATTGGCTCAACATGGAAAAGGATTGCTGGTTCACCAGACGCAACAGAGTGGAACACGATACTCAACAGTCAGAATAAGATAATAGAAAACGAGCAGTACAAGATAAACACAGCCATTACTCAGAAGATCCAACAAATACTCAGTCAGCATAATGAAATCTAGCTATACCTTGATGGAAATAAAAGCAAAGTATTTCAGCAAACTATGTTTAACCGCCTTCAGTTAGAAAAACTAAGGTCTACTATCAAAAATAATAGACAGATTCATCAGAATACAAATTCTGATAAATCAGCATAAAGTAAATGGCATAGTCGACAAATGCAAAAACAGAAAAAAGGTCACCATATGCGGTTTTAACCAGATCCAGGAACTAAAAGAGGATCACTGCACAAATCAGTTAATGATAGGATCTGATGCAGGATGTGAATTTTTATTCAGTATCAAAATGAAACAATAGAAATAAAAGGATGGACCTTCACCAACAAGGGGATAAAAACATTCCAAATCCTCCCACCTATTTTGCAAAAAAAAATTACTGAAAGAGGAGTAAAACTCAACTTGGAGTATCTACACAATCTTCATCAAAAAAACATAAGACTAATAGACGAACTTGTCGAAGATTATAAAACCAAAAACGCAGCAAACATAAGGATCGTTACAATAATTATCATCTTCATAGCTCTAACGGAATACAGTAAACGAAGGAAAACAGTCTGGCTTCCGAAAGCAGGTATTACAAACCAAGCAACGTCTTCAGGGATACAACCAATTCAAATAAAATTCTAATCCACGGGTCGCGGATTATCAAAGGAGGAGAAGTTAAAGCACATCAAATTTAATTCCTAATCAAATTTATATTTATATATATATATATATATATATATATATATATATATATATATATATATATATATATATATATATATAAATATATATATATATATATATATATATATATATATATATATATATATATATATATATATATATATATATATATATTTATGTGTTTGTATTTTATAATTTATTTATAGACGGTGGTAAATAGGTATACCTAATAATATTCTCCCTAAATAGAATAGGTAATAACCTTAAATTAGAATATTAGCAAAATTTAAGACTACATTAATTTTAATACTTGTTTCAGGTTTTCTATTTTATTTTAATGAAATAGAATCTAATGTCTATAATAAATTAGTTTAAGTTTTGCTATTATATTTGGTTCTTTATGTATGAAATTTGATTAAAAATATATTTATGTGTTTGCATGTACTACAATATAAAAAATAAAATAAAATATCTTCTAAAAAAATGACGTAGCACTTTCGATATATCATTTTGTTGGGATAACAAACAACAACAAAAAAATGTATCCTAAATATTCTGCTGTTTTGGCTTAATTCGGGGTCCATCGTCGTTAGTCATTCAACATATATAATGTTTGTTTTGTAAAAATTGTATATTCATAAGTTTTGGACTATTATTTTATATATTATTACTGTCTTTGTACAGCTTTTTCAAAATAAAACTTATCTCGGTAGTTTCATGTTAGACATTTTTGAATTTTACTATAGGTTTTCATTTTGAATGTATCACGAGGCATTTGTAATGTTCCAAAGTACTAAATTTTGGAACGTTTATATTATTTTAACGTTTGTATTGTGTTTCAAATTTCAACAGTTTCAATTGGTTTATAAAGATATTTTATGTGTTTACAGTACAGCGAGTCTACCAGCATATTCACGTTTATGATGAATTTTCCCAGTTATATGCAAATGTCTGGTAATTTTCTATCGTTTTTTAGTAATAAGGTTATGCTCTGGTTTCTTTTTGAACTTTTTGTATTTTTGATTTTGCACAAAACTTTATTTATGCTTAAGGATCATCTCACTGTCTGGTATCATACAACTTTTTGTTTGTCATGCAGTAAAACTTTCTGTTTTGAAGTTAAGCGAATGAACTACCTTTTTTGTCGTTCCTCACCCAATTGCCACTTGGTAGACAAATCGGTGGAAATAAGAGTTCTTCTATCTTTTAGGCTTTTTGTTGCCTTCTACAACAGTATTTCAGTTTCTTCAGTTTTTGTAAGTTCACTTCAGTAATTTTAGATGCTTTGGTTTTCTTTTTCAATGTCAATTATAGAATTATTGTTTGATTTAGATTCCATTTGAATATGAATGATTTTGTTTTTTCTACTGTCACCAAATTTCCCGCTTATCTTCGATTAAATTCTGAATATAGTAGTATGGAGTTTATTAGCTTTTGCAGGAATATTGCAAACGATAATTAGTAGCTTTTACTACTGCTGATTCCAGAGTATGTTTTAGATGTTCACTGCTGAATCAATTTTTGTTGATGCGCAAAAAAAGTTTATTTTTGCAATTTTGTTTGACTATTGTATTGATTCCTCTTTGTTCGTTTTTTTTGTCAGGCGTACTGGAGACGTACTGAATAACCTTCAAAAGATTTGTGTTAAGTGTTCTTATTACTGGTAATAGTTCAAGTGTAGGCCAATAATTACGATGCACGGATAAAAAATCAAAAGAATCGGCTCAAATACGAGTTTGTTGATTTCATACTGTCTGTCAGTTGAATTTTACTAGGTTTTTAGTGAAATATATTTAAACTTATCCAGGCTTATGAACTTTTATTTTGATGTGTTACCGCGACCATTATATACAAGATGTTCTGCGGTTTGGGATGCCAATGCGTGACAGGGGATTTTTTGGTGAATTTTGAGAAAAAATTGTAAAAAGAGGGAGGTTATTTTTTCATAACCTTTGAAGTACATGGTGTTTTAAAAAATCTGCTTCTGAAAAAATACGTACAAATATTAAATTGTAACTTTCAAAATATTTATTGAAATAAGTCAATGGATATTGTATAAGCTAAGATCTACGAGTTTATCTTGCATCTGCATCCAGTTGAGAGCTACGATTTTTTAAATTAAAAACATATATATTTTTTTAAAATTCAGTTTTCCAGTTTTAATTTTTATTTTAAATAAACTTTTGTTTGACTTGATATTCTGTACAATCCCGTATTATAATATTTATACCCACGTGCGATAGCTTTTTACGTAATCTTTTTGTGTTTAGTCTAATTTAGAGATGTTGTAGTGTTAATCACCGGAAGTTTAGTGATGGTTCTGCCGACCACCTAAAACGATCAATAATTGTACAAATATGGTTTGAAAAATCTTGTAAAAGATCTTTGTTAAGGGACAACTTTGGTCTGTAATGATGTTGGTTTTATTTGTAGTGTTAATACTGTAACAATTGTTTTCATACTAAAACAGTAGGCGATGATTATCAATTCCTTTGTTAGATGAAAAAACAAAAATTAAATATTTGCATTACATTTGAGAAATTGTTTCTGTTTTGTCAGTGTTGTAAATCAAAATTTCTAAAAAATTAAAAAAAAAATTAATATTATTATATCTCAGGTAAGTTCTTAGGTAAGAATTGCATTAATAGTCAAATCTGATTTGAAAACATTATATAATCTTGGGAATAATAGCTCTTATGATCGATAGCTGCTTAGTGTAATAACCAGATACGACAAACAAGGTAGCCCATAAGTCACTTTATTATGTCTGTTATGGACATGGTGCAATTTATCTTGAACATTTTTGCGCCAAAAGAATCTATGGGAATGTTGATGTTTTGGATCGACTAATACCTGACAATATATCTTCTCTAAACCGTTGCTTTTTTGTGCCTGAAGAACCACTTTGCTTGATCATGTTATTATTAAACACATCTTGATCGGGAGTGCGTTACATATGTTCAAGCCATTGGTACTCTACTCAATGTTTCACTTGTGCAAAACTACTCTCTAATCAATCAACTTTTTCTTTAAGTAGCAGTTCCACTGTATATATAGCCTGTGGGGATATCTATGAATTTTCAAAAACTAGTTTTCATTTTCTTTGGGAGCAATATAGAAATAGTATTCTTCTTACTCTATCCGAAAGCGATGCAACAGCTTGTAAATATCATCGTAGCTTGTCTGGATTGTGTTACACTGACTTATCATATTAATATTTTCATCTGCCTATCCAACAATCATCAAACGATTAACTGTTCAGCAAATGAAGATTTGGCTGAGTTAATACGCGTTCTTCTTTAATTAGTTCATATAGAATACATCTACGTCTATAGAATCATATAAATTTTATTTATTTTATTTTATTTATTTATTTATCAATATTGACATTATTTTTTATTATAATATTTTTGAATTAATTAATTAGAGCATAATTATTTTTCTTAATACATATTATTTACTAAATACTAATGTTTTCTTTAAGAATACACTCAATAGTCGTAAAAAAGGATTGCATTTTAATTCGCGTAATTCGCCCAATGTGTAGAAATTGCTCAGCGAATTATACAATTTTACGCCATGATACCCTAATGATCATTGTGAAAAAGATTTACTGTACATTGGTAATCTATAATGAGTGTTTCTGGTATTATAGTTGTGGACTTCTCTATTAGAATATAACATTGAGTCTATGTATTTTGGTAGATCTCCGTTTTCAAGGCGAAACATTAACTTCAAGACATTGTAATGTATTCTTTGGTTTATAGACTTCCACCCTAATACTTCAAGCATTTCACTTATATGTGTCCTATTTTCTGCTTTTAAAATACCTAGCATAAATTTGTTCTGTATTTTTTGGAGACGATATAGTTGTGATTGATTCATTATGAATAACACTGATGAACAATAATCAATATGCGGTGCAACAAGTGATTTAAAATATATAATTTTTGTCTCCCGTGGCATTTTATCCTTATGTCTATTAAAAAGGCCCAGCTTTTTATTCATTTTTTTAGCAATATAATCCAAATGATCGTTACAATTAAAATTTTCATATATGATAACACCAAGGTATTTATATTGTTTTACACGTTCAATGACTTCATGATCAATTAATATATTTTGATTACATTCTAGTTTTGATTTTATTGACAGAACCATGTACTTTGTTTTAGAAATGTTAAGAGAACTTATAAAACATTAACCATTTTCTCAGATTTTTCAAATCTTCGTTTATTATTTGTATAGCTTCAGTTATCGACTTTGTATATTGTTGTCTTTCGTGAAGATAATTATTGAACCATTCAAATTCTGTGCCTTGGATTCCATATTTGTTTAATTTGTTTAATAAGATTTGTATATCGATTGTTTTAAAAGCTCGTTTAAAATCTAAAAAGAGTGCTACTACTACTTTCTTGTCATCTATTTTAGATTTCCAACCATCCCACATTAAGTTTAACGCAGTTTCACATGAATGGAATTCTCGAAACCCAGATTGTTGGTCGACTAGTATATTGTTGTTGTTAATGTGATTTACTAGTTGAGTTTTAACTACTCGTTTTAACACAGCTTCATAGGTTGGTAGCATATTTATCGGATGTAGTTCTTCTGGTTTGGTTGGTTTAGAAGTTTTCGGAATTGGAATAACTGTTGATATTTTCCATGATCTCGGAATTTTAGCTTCATTTAAACTTTTATTGATTAAATCAGTAAATTTTGATGCGAATGTTTCAATGTTCATAGCATCCAAAATTATAGTGCGATTTATACCATCAATCCCAGCGATTGACTTCAGACTATTAATAGTATTGACATGTAATGTTTTGAAAGGAGAATGGAACTGTGTAAAAATACGTATTCGATATATTAAAATTCTTTATATTCGGAATATTGTTATGTATGTCAATCACACTTGATACAAACGTATTATTTAGAGATTTGGCCAATTCTAATTTGTCGGTTAATACTATATTGTTAAATTGAATATTCCACTGTGTTGTGGTTTTAGTTTTATACATAACTTTTAATGTTCTCGATAGTTCTTTTGGATTGTTTTGGTTTTCTACAAATTTGTTTTTAAAATAAGTAATATGCTCGTTCCTTAAAGATTGTTTATATATGTTTCTGGCTCTTTTGTTGTTATCCCAGCTCGCCTTTGAATTTATTATTTTCATAATTCCATAAGACCGAAGTTTTGCTTGCTTCAGTAATTTCAAATTTTCGGAGAACCATGGTAGCTTACTTGTTTTATTAATAACCTTTATAGAAGTTAATTCATTCACACAATATATAAACACAATATATAAACAACTAACCATGGACTTTAAGAATGACAAGTTTCAGTGGTATACGTTTATATAAAGATAAGCAAGATGAATCAATTATGGTTATAACTATATAGAAGGCTACACCAAACCTTTGAAAGTAATGAAATAATTACAGGGTTGGAGCATAAAGTATACAGTTATTTAGGATGCTACAAATATCAGCAAAAAGGCATAACTAAAAGTTATAAATGCAACCAATGAAAAAGAATTTAAATATCAAACTTGACGTAAGATGATTGTGTCAATGTACTGCAAAGACATGCATAAATAACAGAAGATCACATTCCGTAAGCTATCTTGTTTGTTTGAAAAATAGCTACAGAACTCCAAAAAATTAACAACCAACCAAAAAAACTCCGAGCAAAATAAAAAAACTCAGTTGGTATTAGTCAACACAATCATGGATCATACGGGGTGTCCAGATTTAAAACGCTAACCCATTAAAGCGGGTGATTTCTTGATTGGGAGCAAAATCCAGGTACCAGTCAAAATGGCACTACAATACAATATATCTTTCTTTTAGCATGAGTAACCAGGATGTGCAAGTGACATTAGGATTTCTAAACGATAGATCCATTGATTCTGCATTTATAAATAAAATTGACGAGAAAACAAAGCTAGAGTCGGCCTGACATTCACAGATATATATATATATATATATATATATATATATATATATATATATATATATATATATATATATATATATATATATATATATATATATATATATATATATATATATATATATATAATATATCTACAGAATAAGCGATTTTCAGAATTTTTATCACTGCAGATGTGACGCACTGGAAAACTGTAACCTAAACATCAAACCATTCAAAATCACTTCGTGACAGCAAACACTTATTTAAAATCAAGGCTATAGCCACTACAAATAAGTTCGTGTCGTGTCTGGAAGATAATTTAGTGTCGATTGACCCTCTAGTTCTACCAACTCCAACTAAAATCAAACCTGACACTGCTGTAAATGCATGTTTACGTTTTAAGCCTAAGTGTCTTGCAACGGTTTCATTAACAAATTTAGATTTTAAGCAATTATAGCGCATATGTGGTATGTTTGTTCTACCCTTAAACAATTAGAGAATACTCTTGTTTGCCAACAAAGCTTTTGCTCAATTTAATTTTAAATAGTGCAAATTTGGAGCATTTATGCAAAGGATGTG
Organism: Tipula confusa; assembly: GCA_963556175.1. Taxonomy (NCBI): domain Eukaryota; kingdom Metazoa; phylum Arthropoda; class Insecta; order Diptera; family Tipulidae; genus Tipula; species Tipula confusa. The sequence continues at coordinate 156,642,180 of OY744476.1, read as the reverse complement.
GTTTGCTGTGTGTTTGCTGTCATGAAGTGATCTTGAATGGTTTGATGTTTAGGTTACAGTTTTCCAGTGCGTCACATCTGCAGTGACGAAAATTCTGAAAATCGCTTATTCTGTGGATATATCATATTTCTGTGAATGTCAGGCCGACTGCAGCTTTGTTTTCTCGTCAATGGATCTTTCATTCCACAATCCTAGTGCTTTTTGTTGAGTAGATATTGACTATGTCACTTGCACGTCCTGGTTACTCACGCTAAAAGAAACATATATTGTATTGTAGTGCCGTTTTGACTGGTACTTGGATTTTGCTCCCAATCAAGAGAACACCCGCTTTAACGGGTTATCGTTTTAAATCTGGACTCTTCGTATGATCCATGATTGTGTTGACTAATACAACTATGAGCTATTTTTTTTTTTCGGAGTTTTTTAGGTTGGTTGTTTTTTTGGAGTTCTGTAGCTATTTTTTAACTACGATAACTTACGGGATGTGGTCTTCTGTGGTTTATGCATGTTTTTGCAGTATATTTGACACAATCATCTTGCGTCAAGTTTGATACTAAAATTCTTTCTCATTCTAAGAAAAACAGAAGAAACAAATTAGCAAATTACAAGAATGTATTTCGGAGGAGATAGAGCTGTATTGCAATAAGTGTGAAATAGCAAAAAGGAGTGACCACATTTATACAAATGAGATCATCATCAGCTATGTGGAACCAATAATTAATCCAAAATTAGATAAACAAAATAATTTTAATCTAGCTTTTGGTCAGTCCAGCGGAAATATCGAACTATCAAAAATTCCTAAAGAAATCATATTGTTTAACTTCCATTTTAAAATTTCATCTATTATTAATCATATTTTTTCATCGGAGCTTTGTGTGGCGTATTGCAAAAAAACGAGAAACGGATAAAGTTCGACGATTTGCAGGAAGTAGCAACTCACCTACGACCGAATGGAAGGCATATTGTTTATCCACATCTGGTAATTTACGAAAAAATAAATTAACGTGCGCCAATAAATGCTGTAAAATTTTGTTAATAAAATCGATAATAAAATATTTTGTATAACTTAAAATAAATCTGTCAAAAAAGTATTGTAGCAGAACTTCTAACTGACAAACCGGCCCCAGAATGGATCAAGATATAGTCAATAAAATTTCTTACAATGTTGATATGTCAAAAATCCAAGCCTACTGTAATCTTGACCAGAAGAGTTTTTTTCTGTTTTTCTTACAGTGCAACATAAAAATTCAGCCAACAGAACTCCTAACCATGTCTATATGTCAAAAATCCATGCCTACTGTAATCTTGACCAGAAGAATTGTTTTCTTCTGTTTTTATTATAGTGCAACACGGGAATCGATACATTATTTTACATACGATACATTTATTTGTATTGAGAAAAAAAGTTTGGGATGTATTTTTTACGTGCTTGTTGTCAAAGGTAATTTTAAATTTTCCTGGGATGAAAGTCTGGGATAACTTCAAGGCGGTTTGATGATCCATTTCAGACCTTTGTTTTCTATCTTTCGTAATTAAATAAATGGACACAATTTCTTCTAGGGTCTTTAAATTTGCATGAAATATGCTCTGGGTAGTTTTATTTTTAATCTTTTTTCGTGATGAAAGATAAATAGATTAATCTTCCTCATTTCTCTTAGTGAGTTGGATTTTGGATTGTTGGATATCACAGTGAGAGCACCAAATCTAAAACTTGTAAGCCCACTAGCACCCATTTCCCAGCCACCGTATTTAAATTAAATGCATGTTGTGTTGTTGTCATATTTGTTGCTTTTATATTTGTTGTTGTCAAATTTGTTGTTGTCACTAATATTATCGATTATTTGACTAACTCAAATGAATGAATTGGTTTTCTAATAAATTTATTTATTTTTCTTTTATTTTATTACAATTTAAATTTATCTATAAGTCGACCTCATTGGCGCTTAATACTTTCTGGTGAGTTTACTTAATCGTTATTATGGAATTAAATTAGCAAGCAGTTGTTTAACCTACCAATTAAGCCAGCTTAAAAGGTAAAGAACTTAACTTGAGTACAATGTTGGTGTTGTTTAAGAGCTGAATTGCATCGATGGAGTCTATGGAATATTTATTTTAGACTTCGAACTTTATGTTTGTTACTTCGAGCCTAATGCTCACCTTCTATTCTTGCTGGACGAATCGGCACTGCATCGGCTGTTGGACACTGCATTCTATGGTTCCTTGTCAAAGTGAATAATACTAAGAACTGCTATATTATCAAATTTTTTTTTCATAGTTACTGATTGACTCATATTGTTCTTTTGGGGATTTCCTTTTTTAACTGTTCAGTAAGATGGATTAACTAAGTTTTATATACTCATTTATTATTTTTTTTATAATCATTGTTGTAAAAAGAAAATAAGCTCTGGAAAACTTTACCTTATTTCGGATAACTGCTTTACTACAAATTTTAAATATAAGTAAATTGAATAAAGAGAAATTTTACGAATACGATAATAATACCATAATATTTTGTAAGTACAAAATAAAATTTTAATCCACATATCACTAAGACATACTCGTTTATATATATAGTAGATTTTCATAATCAAAAAATCTTACCTTATGTATTTTGAGAGCCATGAAATTAAACCGACGTACGTATTTTTCACAAAAAATAAATAATGTCATAACAGTTAACTTAAGACTTTATACACATTTTCATTTAATGCTGTTCCTATATACTCTTAAGAAAGCATATAGAATTGTACACCATGCTTTTTAACCTCAAACCATATTCGTTTCCATATCTGGTATATATATATATATATATATATATATATATATATATATATATATATTTACATTACATTTTATATTCTTAGTGAATATTATATTTTCTGTTTTACACTCAACAATTTAATGCTTCAAATCACAAAACACAAATTCGTAAAATGGGAAAAAATTAAAATAATTTTCTTAAGATTTTAATCTTCTCTAACAAAAAAAAAATTCCGTCTCTAATTCATTCTCTGCTTTCATTTCGTATTTTAATTTTCACTAACGGAACACAAAAAAAAAATTATATTAAATACACAACAAATTCTTTAATCTTCAAGATTAGTTGTAAAAAATTTGTCAATCTTAAATTACAAAAAAAAAAAAATATTCATTAAAAACAGCAAAGGCAAAAAAAAAAATAATAATTTCCACACCAAGTTTTCAAAAAAAAAAAATTTAAATTTTCTTGTTTTAATTTTTGTAATTAAAAATAATTTAATTAATTTTAACACGCATATATAGAATCATAAAATAATATGTTGTGTATGTGTTGCTTTGTTTATACATGCGTAAAGAGCATATATTGATTATGGTGTTGTTACTGGTGCCGTAAATTGTTTTGATGGAACATACAGAGTACCCAAAATACAATATGGCTCACTCATCTTTTCATTTTGGTGGGAAAGCAAAAATATGTTACTTGCAAATTTCTCTTTTTTTTTTTTGTTTGGTTCATGCACTCTATTATTCGTGAAAGATGATTGATTTGTTGGTGATTGGGATTAGCAAGAATAATTATTTATAGACATATTTTGTTATTGTTGCCGTTAAATCGGATTAATAATTTTTTAAAGTGCTTTTTGTTATGTTTAGTATATTTACAGGAACCTTGTCCTTAAAAATATCGGATAAGATTTTAAAATATTGGGTGTTATGGAAATACAGCTTAGAAGATTTTTGGATATTTTTATCATTTTCGATTAGGACTGCAATTTAAGTATCGAAAATATTTGAAGAAAGCTTCATTATACCAACTTTATTTTATTTTAAAGTTTCCTGGTCACTACTAAAGTTTGTTGAATTTTAGAACTTTAAAAGAATTATATTTGGTTCCTTTCATATGCATATAATATTGCAATTTATCACCATACACTATTTGCGTGCTTGTCATAAACATAAAATTTAGATGGATATTCCTTTAAAAAAAATTAAATTTCATACTTAAAATATGTATCCAATTTACATTTCATATTTGTTAAAAAATGTTACTCAAGATTTATGTTCGTTTGTTACTCTTCAAAACTTTGTTTTTCCATCTTGTATTTTACGTGTGTTCCTTATGGGAGATTACTTAAGAAAATGAAATTTTTCAATATTGAGTCCCGAGAAAGTATATATAAAGGTACTCTCATATATATATATATATATATATATATTATATATTATGGATACATATTTTTTTTTATATATCCTAAAAATCTTGACTTTATGTTCTTCATATGTAAAATATGTTAAAATAGAAAAACAAAAATTACAACAGCAACATACTCGTGTCAATGACCACTTCAAATGTTAAAAAATTCATATCTCAGTATTATTATTGTAATTTTTTTGTAAACAAGTCTCTTAACCATAGATTACCACATTGTTATAGTTATGGTACCGAGATAAGTATTTTAGGTTATGGTTATATTGGTTTGAATGGTAAAACCAAGCAACCCAAAGTAAAACTACGGAACCAATTTAATATAACGTAATTTGGGTAAATATTAATGCTTTAAAATATTAATGATGAGAAACCAGAATTATTTCCAATTGAAGATGCACATATGATTCAAGGTGTTTGAAATTTAGTATCAATTCATCATGAATAGATGATGGCAAATCCACAAACCGAATTTCCAGAATTTATAAGGTGTACAATTTAATTAATTTGGATGGGAAACAAAGTTAAGCTACGTTAGATCAAGTCCGTTGTAACATATTGTTTGATAGTAACCGTATATGTAAAATCCACCTTTACACATATCACGTTACATAGAAATTTGTCGCTACCACAAACCAAACAACCCAACTCCGAGTAGGAACACAATCGCAGTCAATGAGTAATGGCATCCAAATTGCCTGAACTAATTGTTATATCATGGTATTGTACCTCACCTGGAAGATTAAATTTTGGCATGAACACCATATGTGTGTAACACACGTATGCTGAAGGACTGGTTATCAGCGATGTTTGACCTTTTATGGTGCAAACTCGAGTGAGTATTAAGATTCTACTGCCCTGGAGAATGCGAGAGATGTTATTGGCAATCTAAGTCAAAAGTGGTGATGTTATCCAACACCAATATCCATCGGTCGCTCTTCTGGAGGGGTTGAAAATAAATAGTGAGTAATACAACCTGCGGATGTCGCACTGCGGAAACGGAATTGTCTCATGTTTTAACAATGCCACTTCACTATGTACTACTTTTTATTGTACACTATATAAACATGAATCCTGTAGGTGTACATATAACAGATGTTTCATTATAATCCTTTCAAGGTTCCAGTGCTTCTTCGGTACTGGGATAATACCAGGTTCGTTGATTATTTATCATCATTAATGAGAATTTCGGTTTGATGAAAATGAATATATTCTCGTATTTTGTAGGGACGGGTAATAATATAATATGAAGTATCTGAAACTCTTTTCAGATACCCATTACCCATTATCATACTAGTATCTCTTAAAAAGATACTCGTGTGGTATGGGTAGATGTTGTTGTTTTTCTTTTGCTGTTTCCTCTAACTGAGAGTGTGGTAACAGCCTTGTTGTTGCACGACCATGATGCATATCGACCGACACCTCGATCAGGTCGTTCTGGATGTCCTTAAATATAAATATGGCTTCTTGGACCTCCTTCCGCAACAGGTGGTGGAGTTTTATAATGAACTGTTTTTCCATCTTCATGATACTAGCTGTTTGCTTTACGTGTTTTCACTCGTGCAAATAGTCTGTTAGGTTGTAGTCGGCGATTAATTTCTACTCGTTTAAACTGTTGTTTATCTTAATGCTTCAAAATAAATTTCAAGCTCTGTCTACCCTCATCATTAATCCCACCAAAAGCATACATATTGTAGGCCACATTCTATAACTCTAAAATACTCTTTTTTTAAAAATGCATGCACAAATGAAGCTCGGCAACTTGAACCTCTATTCAAATTTTCTTAATAAAAAATTCTTGAAAAATTGATTATTTTATTAATGTTACAGTATTAAAGATTTTTCAAGTTTTAATTAAATTGTCTAATTCAGAATAAATGAATCAACTAATCACTATGAATGGCTAAAAGTCATTGCTAACATTAGATGAATTGATTAAACTTTCAATGGCCAGTACTTTATCTTTTCTTTCTGAGACTTAACAATTAATCTAACGGATCAAAGTCGGTGAAGTTAGCCCAAAAATCCATCCCGAATTTTTTGGTGTATTTCTTGGCTAAAGTGTAGTCAACCCGAAAATAGTGTAGTCGTTACAAAAATGTAGTGCTATCCCGAAATCCCCAACTTTTTGAGCATTTCTTGCATAAAAGCAGTTGATACATAAAAGTGTAGGATTATCCCGAAATTAAAATCTAATTTAATATCAATTTACACAGTTTTTGAAAACTGTCAAAAATTTTTGCAACCTCTTATTGTGGACTAACCGTGCAATTTTATATTTTTATAAAAACCATTCTTAAAATATTCAATGGCTTGGGGCCTATTGGAATAAAACATACAAAAAAAATTTAAATTAGAAAATTAAGCTAAACCGATAAGTGCATTGGCAGTTAATGTCAATAAAATAAGCAAACCACAATACCAGAGATAAATTGCACTAGCGGTATAAACGACTATTTAGGTTTTGGATGTGCTAATAAACCCTGTGAATTTCATTTTCATATCAGGTGGAAAAAGTATGTAAATGTTGATGTGAATTTGTGTGGAAAGACTTCTCAAGTGAGAATTTCTAGCAAACTTTAAAATTCTGTGGATCAAATACCAGAGATAAATTGCACTAGCGGTATAAACGACTATTTAGGTTTTGGATGTGCTAATAAACCCTGTGAATTTCATTTTCATATCAGGTGGAAAAAGTATGTAAATGTTGATGTGAATTTGTGTGGAAAGACTTCTCAAGTGAGAATTTCTAGCAAACTTTAAAATTCTGTGGATCAAATACCAGAGATAAATTGTACTAGTGGTATATACGGCTATTTAGGTCTTGGCTGTGCTAATAAACCCTGTGAATTTCAGTTTCATATCAGGTGGAAAAAGTATGTAAATGTTGATGTGTATTTGAGGTATACGACGGATAATTGGTGAATGGTAGTGAGAGCTAGGCATTAAATTATTGTTTTTCGCAAATAGTGAATGGTTGGTTTATGGTAAAGTGGTTTATGTTAAATGGTGAATGCTACGTATATTGTAAGTGGGGAACGATGGTGAATATTGGTAAATTGTGATTGATGGTATAATGAAACCATATAAAAGTATAGTATGTCTAAATTTTTTTTCTCGATTTACTTGTTTTTAGGTGTTTAATAATCGTTGGAATTTTTTTTAAAATTATCATAGATGTTTTTTCTATGATAGGTAGTATCTCGCAATACTGGATTCATGGTACTAGAACAAAAAAATTCAAAAATTGTGACATTTTCGCCCGCTATTGTTGTAATACATAAATTTATTTGTGTAGTGTCGTATATTGGCAAATTTAGGGTAGCTATTGTGATCTTTCATTTTGTGGGTTATGTATGATTTTTTATACAAGATTATTTGGGGTTTGATTTGCAACGTCGAGGAATTACGTATTACTGGCACATACGTACATAAGACGTCACATAAGTACATAACATAAGTATTTTAAAGTTTGCTAGAAATTCTCACTTGAGAAGTCTTTCCACACAAATTCACATCAACATTTATATACTTTTTCCACCTGATATGAAAATGAAATTCACAGGGTTTATTAGCACATCCAAAACCTAAATAGTCGTTTATACCGCTAGTGCAATTTATCTCTGGTATTTGATCCACAGAATTTTAAAGTTTGCTAGAAATTCTCACTTGAGAAGTCTTTTCACACAAATTCACATCAACATTTACATACTTTTTCCACCTGATATGAAAATGAAATTCACAGGGTTTATTAGCACAGCCAAGCCCTAAATAGCCGTATATACCGCTAGTGCAATTTATCTCTGGTATTGTGGTTTGCTTATTTTATTGACATTAACTGCCAATGCACTTATCGGTTTAGCTTAATTTTCTAATTTAAATTTTTTTTGTATGTTTTATTCCAATAGGCCCCAAGCCATTGAATATTTTAAGAATGGTTTTTATAAAAATATAAAATTGCACGGTTAGTCCACAATAAGAGGTTGCAAAAATTTTTGACAGTTTTCAAAAACTGTGTAAATTGATATTAAATTAGATTTTAATTTCGGGATAATCCTACACTTTTATGTATCAACTGCTTTTATGCAAGAAATGCTCAAAAAGTTGGGGATTTCGGGATAGCACTACATTTTTGTAACGACTACACTATTTTCGGGTTGACTACACTTTAGCCAAGAAATACACCAAAAAATTCGGGATGGATTTTCGGGCTAACTTCACCGACTTACGGATCATGGGAACTTGTATACGAATGATTGTATTAGGGCATTTCACCAATTCCACCAAGAATACTTACACCAAGATTTATTATTATATAAGATTATATATAAGATTATTATATTATTAATTATAAAAAAAAATCTCCTTTTCTCTCTCTCATTTCGCATTGGGCATGTATTTCTCACTTAAGGTAGTGTTCTAAAAAGGAAAGGAATAAAAACAAAATTTAGTAAAATCTGTACTAGGAATTCAAATAGACAATGAGCATTCAAAACCTACATATATAGGTGAGCCTCACAATACTACATTCGAAATCTCGTATAGAAGATGAACGTATTTTAATCTCACGAAAAAGTGGAACTGTATTAAGGCGTCGTCCCTGAACAATTATGTAAACTAGCTTCACAATTTTTGTTTGTGCAATGTATATAGATCAACAATCTAAGAGAACTGTTTTGCTCCCCAATTCGATATGCCATACATAATGATAGATACAACAAATGCATGGTACAGTTTCCTTAAGCTTGTAAACTTTATTCACTACAGTGATTTTTTCCTACAGCATTGAGATGAGATGAGATATTTAATTTGACTGAGAGACAATTGTAATACTTAAATATTTAAATTCATTAACAATCTCAGTTTCAAAACTTTGCTCCGAACAATCATTCTTATTACATCAACATTTATGATATATTTTAAAATTTAGATTCCCTAAAGCGCTTGATTGACCAAAATACAAAATTTTGGATTTATTATACTACCAGCAAGTCTATTATGGTAAAACCATCTACTAAGAGTAAGCGCAAGTCTTCTTCAATTTGCTTTCTAGTATCTATATGGCGTTGATTTGAAGAATAAGTTTACAGTAGCTCTTTGGCAAACGCAGTAGCTTTAACTAATAAAAAAGATATCAAATATAGAACAAAAGTAAATAAGAAATAACATGGACCTGAGACCCCTAAGGGAGATAACTATTTAAATTATTATTTTTATAATAGATTTTTAGAATACTTCATAACAAAAGCTTGCACTCAACGTTTTCAGGATAAAAATATTTTTAAATTATAAATTTTATTAAGAAGATTTAATTTTAACCATGGTTTTAATTTTTTTTAAGCTTGAGCATAGTTGTGACCCCAGAACAATCACTATAACCGTTAAAAATATTTATAAAACTTGTAAACGCTGCATTACAATCTGGTTTGTTGCAAATTGTAGACCAACTTTCCAATTTCAGATATTCGTTAAGTATTCCATAATTTACTTTTACATTAATATATGTTGGGATTTTGGTTTAACTTGTTGAAACAATTGGTTGAGAAGAAATTTTTAGCTATAGATGATGATTGGAAAATAATACTGTAATATAATATTAATGCTGAATTAATATGTTAAGACGCTCCAATTCCATATTTCGTTCATTTTTAAGAATAACATATGAAAGATAGTAAGAACACTCCGAGTTATTTAGAAGATTCATATTGATATTACCAAGGATAACTAAACTCTTTTACTGTTAAGTGTTTGTAGTAAACTCTCTAAATTGTTACAAAAAAGCACTGACTGGTTTATTATGGATTATATAAATACACACAAATATGTAATAATGTTCAAATACACACAAATATGTAATAAATTTGGCCACTTAGGCTATGAATGTACAAAATTATTCAGTCGTTAAAATTGTCTATCATTATTAAAAAAAAAAAAAAAAAATTACCTTACCCTACAAAACACGATCACAAGTACAAAGTCGGCGTAAAAGAGGTAGAAAATCATTAAAATAACACTCAAGGTCGGTTGAATATTTATTATAAGCAAATAAAATACTACCAACATTACGATACAAAAATACAAGAAAAAAAAAATAAAAACTGTCAATTCAATGTAAAATCTTAAGATTATGCTAACAACAAAATGTATAAGTCAATTTCCAAAATATTATTTAATGCTGACGTTCTAATCTAAATTACATTTGGAATAAGTAAAAACATGAGGGAACCCCATCAAACAGGTACATAGTTCGCCCATACCTATATAATAGTATTTTTGTGTGCATCAATAACGAGTTTTATTTTTTTATTACGACAAAGTTGTATAACACATTTAGCAATTTATTATTTTAATTCTCTGTTAGTTGGGATATAACACAGTAGTTACTCCCACTGGACTCAGCTTTTCCGGTTACATTAGCAACTTTAAGTTCTAAGGAACTCAATCAAGTGGCTTCGTTCTCCTTAGCCGTCTTGTATCAGCGCTGTCAAAAGTGTGTTGAATATCCATATTTTCATGGAGATGTAAACGCTGGATATATTTTTTGGCGTTTTTTGCGATTTCTTCGTTAATGGTTTCCATCTTTTGATCCCTATACGTATATTATCGTTGCTAATAATTTACTGGTATTTTGTCGTGTTTCCATATGGTACTTTATGCCTATTGATGTAAAAAGGTAAGCGATTAAATTTTAAGTAGGTGAAGGTTGTGTGAATTGATTTCAGCCCAATAAATTGTTTTCTCCATTTTTGTTGTTCAGTGGACAATCTCATTCATAGTGTGCTGTAATTTGTGGGTTGGCTCATCGATTATACTTCCAGTCACCAATATTGCTATATCAGCCTCAATGGTTGCAATATCTGTTTCTCCACTAAAATGTATGTCATTCGTATAAAGCAAATACAAAAATGGTCTCAACACGCTCCTTTATGTGCTCCTGTTTTAATTCTCTTGAGTAATGAGAATTAATATTCCAGTCCTGATTGCCAGACTCGATCAAATGCTAGGGCAACATTACGGAAAACTCCAAAATAACCTTTTTGATTTTAAGGTTCTTCTCAATCATGTTAGTGACTTTGTGTACCTGCTCTGTGGTGGAGTATTTCTCTCTAAAACCTAGTGAGATGGTAACAGGTGTATTTTTTCAATCAGAGGTTTTATCCATTTTAGAAGTAATTTTTCGAACCGTTTATAATACATAAATAGGTTTATAAGATGTTTTCTCATTATGTGGATTATTAGGCTTGGGTATTCTAAGTGCTGCGTTAATTATGTGTAGCAACTTCTTAAGACATTTTCCTGGCAACTTTTTAATAACTTTTCCTGTAATATGATCGTACATCCAGGAGCATTTCTGGATTTAGGTTATGTTTGATTTCATTTTTATGTTCTTTCATTCTAACTATGGTTATCTATATGGTCTAGTCAAAGATTTAAATGTTTCTGCCAGATATTCAGCAAAAGATCAGTTTTATCTTTGGGGCTTTTGGCCCAAATATATTATCTGAGTTTTTGATTATTGATCTGCTCTTTTTGACTTTTCAGTTCTTTTACAGCTTTCGATAAAGAGTAACCACTTTGTTTGTGGCCAGAAAGACTTATTAAATGTTTGTTGAAACTTACCACTTTCTTTTCTTGTATTAACTTCTGCAGTTTGTTTTTGAGCTGATTGAAAATAGTTTTGCTCTCTGGTGTTCGATTTTTATGCCAGATTTTGCGAGTGTTCTGCTTTTCTCTGACCAAGTTTCTTATTTGCTGTGTATGTTTCATTCTTTTGAGGTTTATTTTTGGCAAGAGGAGTTCTTTTCCAAGCTGAGATCTGGGTATTGTTTGTGAGCAGCTCAACTTCTTTTTCAAGTTATGTTTGGTTTTTGATTGGAACTGGAAGATCAATAGTTTCCTCAATTAACAGTGTGAAGGTTTCCCAATTGATCTTGCTGCTTGTTAACCTTGGAGGCTTTTCTTTTTTAATTATTGTTTCACTGATCGTAAGTATGACTGGAGAATGATGTGGATATAGTTTTCTGAATTACCCTAAACTATGAAAAAGTCAAAAGCCCATCTGGTATTTTGTTTGTGTTCGTTGGCCAATGAGTAAGAATACCACTTGAATGAAATTAGCAGTTTTTTTATGTCCAGCTTTCATAATAGTTTTTTACCTATAGGTGATATTAGTCTCAAGCACCTATGCTTATGTTGGCATTGAAGTCTTCTCATTGAGAGGTGATCATTATTTTTAAATTAATGCTTTGGTGGACAATATATGCCAGCAACCCGGAGCTCCTTTATTTTATCTTAGCTCTTTTTGCAGGATGTATAGAATAGAAACAAGAGTAACATTTTATTTTTGAATAAGACTTTCTAGTGAAATGACTCTCTGCTATTAATTTTTGATATTTTCAAAAAGATTTCTAGCTCTGAAAGATGCTATAGAATTCTACTAGCATTCCAGGTTAGTATTCTTAGTGTTTTGTTAATTTTTTGTTGTTTGGTGATGGATCAGATAAAGCAACTTTGCTACAAATCTGGTAAATTTTTCTTGATGTCCTAAACTGGCTGTTTAAGATTAACTTGTATTATGTTTAGGAACTCTATATTTTTTTCTTTTTAGAGAGGTGATTGAATGTTTTGCATTATTGTCATAAGATGTTGAATACCAATATGTTGATTGAAGGCCCAGATAGTCGTTGTCTTCCTGCTTGAGAGTATGAAAATCTCTCTGTCTTTTTTGCACTATGGAACGTAGTGACAGTTTTTATCGAGATTTATTTTTCGTTGCTCCCCTCGGTTCATTTCTGTGTGCCCTTTTTCGCATTTTTTACAGTGGCTACTTCCCTCTTTAACTAGTTATATGGATTCTTTTCCGAAAATTTAGTTTCACGATTGCAGTATTTTTGCGTATTATTGTATGCCTGACGCTTCTTGCATTATGATATGATCTCTGTCGCCTTTTTTAATGGACAACCATTTAGAATGAATAGTGGTACCTTTATTTTGGTAACAGTATACTTGCACCGTTACCGGTATAGTCTTGCTTTTTGTCTTAAATATATTAACTGCATCTAAGACTGTTAATTTTTTTCTTTTAAGGTTTTCAATTATCTCATAAAACTAACTTATCCAAAGACAATAATATGTTAAACAAAATTAATCCACCACTGGCCTACATGATATTAGAGCAGGTGTACCAAAAGGCAGCGTCCTCGGACTAATGTTGAAAGGTTGAATACTTAAGTTTTCCCGCTGACCTAAGGTTTACCTTGAAAAAGTATTTCAAAGTGAAACGCAACCAAATAGTTAATAACATCAATGAATAGAAGGAACTGACCTACTGCTGCTGGAAAATAATAATTCTATGATTATACCATTTAAATTCCTTAACATCCTTTTGAATACCTTTAAATTTTGTTAAGATAGAGTT
>OY744476.1:156568576-156626076 GCA_963556175.1 Tipula confusa | reverse complement strand
ACAAATAGTAGCCTAATTGGTACTGGAGTAATGTTACCTAATTTGTTGAGTGAAAATAGTGCAAAGTTGACTTTATTGCAAACCTGATTAACATGTGCACTCCAAGTTAATGTACTATTAAATAATACTCCAAGATTTCGAGCAACATCAGATACAAATAATTTCACACCTTCAATTTCAATATTAACTAGATCTTTATCAATCTTATGTTTATAGATTGGTAAAACTTGTGATTTATTTGCATTCAAAAGCAAGCCATTTGATTTGGCCCAAGAAGAAATCATAAGCAAGTCATGGTTCAAACTTCGGCATGTAACATCGATATTGCGCAATGGTCCAGAATTGTAGAGTTGAAAATCATCCGCATACATATGATACTTCGAGTACTTAAGTCTCTCTGGTAAGTCATTAATATAAAGCGAAAATAAAAGAGGACCAAGGACAGAACCTTGTGGTACTCCAGACAAAACTGATACCGGCGACGAAAATACATTACAAGATTTCACTACTTGCTTGCGATTGGTTAAGTATGAAACGATAAGTCGAGTTGAGTAATCAGAAAACTTAAAATAAAATTTCAGTTTTTGTGCAAGTAGAACATGGTTAATACAATCAAACGCCTTGGAAAAATCAAGTAATACAAGCACAGAAATATTTGACTGGTTCAAACTTTTCAATAAATCAAAATACACTTTAGACAAAGCTGTAGATGTGGAATGATGCCTCCTAAACCCAGATTGAAACCGATCCAGCAAATTAAATTGATTCAAATATTCCTTAATGTTGTTACATAATAACAGTTCAAATACTTTGGACAAATATGGTAAAATGCTTATCGGTCGAAAATCAGATAGCAAGGAAGGTGATGTGATTTTTGGTACCGGTGTAATAATCGCAGTTTTCCACACGTCAGGAAAAGTGCAGCTTGCTACTATATAATTAAAAATGTGAGTACAATAAGGAATAATGACAGGAAGCAACATTTTTACCAACTTAGGTATCATATTGTCATGGCCAACAGCATTTGACTTAATATGCAATATAGCCAAAGCCACTTCAGTTTCAGTAAACGATGTAAAGTTTAATTCATAATTGAAATCTTTAACTTTATGAGCGAACGGCAAAACAACTGGATTTTGTGGAATATCCGAAAACTGTTTATTGAAATCATCAGCTGTGAAATTGTTGACAGTGTTTTTATTCGTTGTTTGCATTCCTAGACTTTTTATTACACTCCAGACGTTTCTCCCCTTGCGACCAGCATCCAACCTATCAAAAAAGTATTTTCTTTTACAATCACGGATCAGACATGATGTTCTATTCCGTATTCTACAGTAGGACAACCTATCGGCGGTACATTTACTTTTTCGCCACCTAAATAAAGCTTGATCACGTTTATTAATAGATTCTTCAACCATCTGATTGAACCATGGCATTGACCCATTATTGCACAATTTACGTTTTGTCGGGACATGATTATTAAGAATATTTGTAAATAAATCATTAAAATATTTCACTTTGCTGTTAACATCTGGACATTGATAAATCCCACACCAATTCAGTAGCAAACTATCATTAAGAAGCTTGTGCACATTTACTTTACGAAAATCACGCACATACTGGTAGTTGACTGCTGTATGGGAGTTTCGGTATTTATAGCTGACAAAAATTAAGTCATGATCAGAGATACCTGGGATAGCAGTTTGCCCAAAGCTGATTATTTGGTCAGCATTTAAGTCTGGAACAACAATAAGGTCCAAAGTAGCTGTCAGCCTGGTATTATAAAATGGTAGAATCGTAAGAGAAAGTGAGGTCATGAGATCTAGAAAATGTTTAGTGACTGTTGATGGATTTTCCACGTTTAAATTGAAATCACCCATAATTATGACATGATGGTAATCTGAAACCAAAGCGGATATAGCTTCTACTATTAGGTTCACTTGCGACACCGTGCAGCTTGGAGGATTGTAGACAACACCAACTAAAAGTTTACCACCACATAGCACAACCTCAACAAAAAGCGCATCAAAGAATGTCAAATGAGATTTATGTATTACATTAACTTTCAGGTTGTCTCTAACATATAATCCAACTCCACCTCCTCTACTTGCTCTATCATTTCTAATTAAAACATATCCAGGAATTTGGAACAGACATTCTGGGATACCATCTCGAAGCCAGGTCTCAGAAACACCAACAATATGGAATGAAGTCGACACAACTAGATTTGAGATTTCATCAATATGAGCAGAAATACTACGTGCATTCAAATGACATACATTCAAACAACCAAAGCTATACTTTATATTGTCTTTTATGAAATTCACAACTGGCACTTTGCCATCATTCTGTTTGGTTTTAATCCCTAGTACCATCATTAAGTAAGAATAAAAGCAATATATGCAAATCAGTAAAATCACTGAGACTAAATTGGAATTGGAAAATTGGTGTCATTTCAACATACCAAGTTGTAAGCCAACTGTACAAATTTTGTAAAAATGTAATGATCAATAATGTAAAATTAAGATACAATAAAGTGCAAATATATAATAAAGTCAAAAAGTTAAAAAAGTTACTCAAAAATTTGATATATAAAAGTAATAAAAAATAAAAAATATAATAAAATAAAAAATTAAAATAATTGATCGTGTTAGACCGAAAATTTCTATATACAAGAAAAATACTGTAGTGTAATGTGTACTTTAATTGCTTAATTGGTATTAAGCGTATACTGCCAACATGCAAAAATAACAAAAAATAAAATACAAACAACGCAGTGGCAAAAGTTTTGACAACAAGTGTCAAAATAAAAAACAAAACAAAAATTAACTTAGCAAATGTAAACAAAAACAATGGTAAATATAAGTTTATAACCTTAGCTAAGCCTACAAAAAATTTAAATAAAAATATACTTAATGGTTCATTTTCACTTCTTCCTTCAGGAATCATCAACATTTGGAGATTCAATTGGCTGCAGGCGAAATAAATCATTCAATGACTGGACACGTACAACATTCGAGTCAGCTGATTTTCGTAAGTAAATTTGTCCCATCTTACACCATAGATATTTATAATTATTTTTCATTTTGATATTTTTAGCTTCATAATACAGGAATGATTGAAATTTTGTGAAGTGCTGCATGATGTAGATGCGCTGCTCAGGATGATCACCCGGACAGATACTACCCAAGTCGGTGGTAAGAAGTATTTTCTTCTTACGCATTAGAGCGAGAATATTATTTTGTAGTTCATTTGATTTTAATGTGACAATAAAAACGTCATCTGACATATTTTTGTTAGTTTTATTAGATGGAAGTTTGTTGCCACCTCGCTTAGTTTGCCGAATTGAAATAATGTCACCGGCTATTACAGAATGATCCACATTCTTAATAGTAGCTAAAATTAATCCATTCACGTCAGGATGCTGGTTAGGTAGCCCAACGATAGTAATTTTTGATGAGTTACCAATTTGATTAGGCTTATCCAGTAGAGACTCCATTACGTTGAGGCGTTCTTCATGTTTCCGACACGTCTCTTGTAACCCCAAACAAGTTTTTGTTAATCGTTTATTATCGACAACTAAATTCATTATTTCTTTTTTGAATCCCTCGAACTCAGCACAGATGAACTCCTGAGATACTTTAATTTCAGCAATAAGAGTTTGTATAATTTCAAATTGGCCATCAAACCGCTTCGTTAGACCATTTATGGCAGCAGCACATGTTGACTCTGCACTACAAGGAGATGTCTTTGAAGATACATTCGGTGAAACTGGTAAGCTTGGTAGCACATGACACGAAGCAGGAGCATTCAAACACTCTGGTGAGCAAAACCAATTAGACTCAGCTGCTTTTTTTGTTTTGGCTGCTCCAATAATCCCTTTGCAGGATGGATGGTAAAGCTTACGACAAAAACTACACATAAAAACTGCCTGCCTTTGAGTGATCCCCTTTTGACATGATACTGCAGGACAAATCATGTTAGGGTGGAAGTTGGGAGCATCAACAGCAACCTCAAAAAAAGGCATTTTATTTGAGCACAAAGATAAATAATCAAAGTAACGTCAAAACCCGCCAAAAATATATTGAAAATGTCACTTTTGTATAGTACAAGACACAAAAATAAATTTTAATTTTTTTTTTTTTTTTTTTTTTTTCTTATTTCGTCTTTCCGAAAATCAAATATTTGCTTGCACTCCACTTTTATTAGATTTTATAATTGATCTTATAATTGATTTTATAATCAATAAGATTTTGCAAAACTAAATTGCAGAAAGTTTTATCACAATAAAATACTATTAATATTAAAACTTTATATCACTTGAACTTGAACTTTAATTTTTTTTATTTTTTATTTTATTTATTTTGGTTAAATTCTATTGATTGACATATGTATACTCGAATATGGTTGTGAATCGAAAGAATTTCGATTCACAACCATATTCGATTTTTCTTTTCCTGTTTTTCATCAAAAGAAAGTTGTAACGTACAACAAGAAATAATACTCTACAATTGTGTTAATACTATACGGTTTTTTTTTTGGTATGTGAAGCTTTTTTACCGATTCGAATGCCTTTATAGTTGAATATATGTGTGTGTGTGCGCCTTCGTTTTTCATTGTTTGAATGTAATGAAAGGAAAATTATTATTACTACTATTATTATTTTATTTTTTTATATTTAACATTTTTCATGTATATTATATTATCCATTATTATTAAATGGAAAAAAAAAATGAAAATGGGAAAATTGTTTTATTTCGTTCTATCTCTGTCGCACTCCATCGCACCATCTAAACAGTAAACATATAACTACACACAACATAGAATATTATTTACCGTACAATGTTATATATATATATATATATATATATATATATATATATATATATATATATATATATATATATATATATATATATATATATATACATATATATATACGAGTTTGAATTGAGTTTATATAACCGAGATAATCTAAAGGAGAACAACAACAACAACTTTAAAAAAAAATGAATTCATATACAGAGAAGACACCGAAAAAAATGAAAAGAAGAAGACAAACAAAAGCTTTTTGGAAAAGCAGAATGTATTTCTCAATCAACAGAATGGCAATGAAAATAAAATTAAAACAAACAGACATACACTTTTCATTACATGTACATGTACTCGGTATATTATGTATATCGAGAGTAGCTGGCAATATGGTTTGAGTTTAAGAAATATTTTGATTTTATTGTTATTGCTAATAAGGTATTTGGTTTATCTATACGATGACGATATTAGATAGGGGTGAATTTTCTTTTTTGTTTGTTATTTTTATTTGACTAATTTAAAAAATGAATAAAAATTGTACAGTGGTGTGTCGCCATTTTGAAGGAGTCTGTCTACTTTATATATATATATATATATATATATATATATATATATATATATATATATAAATATATATATATATATATATATATATATATATATATATATATATATATATATGTTTATATATATATATATATGTTTATATATATATATATATATATATATATATATATATATATATATATATATCTATATATATATATATATATATATATATATATATATATATATATATATATATATAAATATATATATATATATATATATATATATATATATATATATATATATATATATTCCGCCAATACGTAAAAGAAACGGTCAGTGGGCGAGAAAGAATGAAGAAAAGGCTGATGTATTTGCAGAACATTTCGAAAGAGTATTTCAACCATACCCATCAGAAACTACGGACGAAGAGAACAACAACATTCAAATACATTTAGAATTGCAAATGAATCATACAATCACTAAGTTTTCTATCTTTGAAGTAAAAACTGCAATACAGAGAGAGTTAAATTCTAAGAAGGAAGCAGGATATGATCTTATCACAGGAAAAGTTTTGCAAGAACTACCAGATAAGGGTATTCGATTTCACACCTATTTATTCAACGCAGTACCTAGAACTGGATACTTCCCAATACAATGGAGGGTATCACAAATAATACTTATACCAAAACCAGGCAAGCCTCCAGAAGAAGTAACGTCGAACAGACCTATTAGCTTGCTACCAATAATGTCTAAGCTATTTGAAAAACTACTACTTAAGCGCCTAAAACCTTTATTGCTGGAAAAGAAGCTGATTCCGGACCATCAGTTTGGATTTAGGCCAGAGAACTCAACAATTGAACAAGTACATAGAATAGTTCAAGTAATTCAAGAAGCTCTGGAAGAAAAAAGATATTGTTCTTCTGTATTCATGGACATAGCGCAAGCTTTTGATAAGGTGTGGCATGTGGGATTACAATACAAAATAAAGCAATGCTTACCTCTTGACTTCTATAGAATATTAACATCGTATTTAAATGACAGGTATTTTATTATAAAACATCAGGATGTTTATACAAATGTCCGTCCAATTAAATCTGGTATACCACAGGGTAGCATGCTTGGCCCGATATTATATCTCTTATATACTGCAGACTTACTTACAAGTAAACAAGTAACTGTCGCAACATTTGCAGACGACACAGCAGTGTTCTAATCACACGAAGACCCCATCAAAGCGACAGAAGTTTTGCAGAAGAATATTAACAGTATTCAAGTATGGATGAAAAAATGGCGAATTAAAGTTAATGAAGCTAAGTCTAAACATGTTACCTTCACGATGCGCAGAGGAACATGTCCGCCTATACAAATGAATAACCAGAATATACCTTAAGCTGATGATGTAAAATATTTAGGTATTCACCTCGACAAACGTCTAACATGGCGTAAACATATATGGACAAAAAGAAAGCAGTTGGGAATAAAATTGTCAAATATGTATTGGCTCGTATGCATAAAATCAAGTTTAACGATTGAAAGTAAACTACTGCTTTATACAATGATAATAAAACCTATCTGGTCGTATAGTTATCAGCTGTGGGGAACGGCCAGCAACTAAAATTTGGACATTCTTCAGCGGTTCTAATCTAAACTACTAAAAATCATAGTAGATGCCCCATGGTTTGTGTCAAACGATATAATTCACAGAGACCTGCAGCTCCCATCAATACGGGAAGAAATTAGGAATTCCAGTGCCAGGTATCACTCAAGATTGACAATTCATCAAAACGAACTTGTGAACAAACTTCTCACTACCACGACGAGAGAAAGATTGAAACGCCACAACATTTTTGATTTGCCAATTAGGTCCTATAAACACTATAAACTCTAATTTTTAAAACCTCTAATGCATCGAATCAATAATAGTAAAATTTATGTGTTGCATCAATCCATACTAAGTATATGTAAGTGAGATTTTATCAATGGATAAAAGTACTCTAATCATGACAATGTAAAAAGCCACAAAATTTACTGAATGTATCTTAAGCAGATAGATTGTAAAATAGAGGAACACAAAAATAAATATATATATATATATATATATATATATATATATATATATATATATATATATTTAAATATATATATATATATATATATATATATATATATATATATATATATATATATATATACCTACAGTTATTATACAATCGGTAAATAATAAAAATGCAATACAAAATAATACAAATGATTAAACAAAGTTACATATTATAGCCTTATACAAATTTAAATTTTTAATATTAATAAAAAAGAATTTAAACAACTCAAGTTTAAAGAATTTCTTGAAATGTTAAAATCAGATATATTATAAACAAAATTAAAAAGTCGCGACATTTTCAAGACTGGATCAGAAAGAGCAAAGTAAATTTTTTTTTTTTGCTTTATTGTTATATAATTTTAACATACATTTATTATATAAATTACCGAGTACTAGTGTTATTAAACTTTGCTTCGGTTGAGTGAGTGCTTATAATAGTCTAGCAATCCTACTTAAATACTATTTAAATAAACTAGCTATAATAATAAAATAATAATAAATATAAATTTTTATTTTTTTATTACAACTGCCTATGGCTTTATTCTTGAATCTTTCTAAAAAGAAACTAACAAGATGTATGCGAATCTTACAAACTAACCTTACTGCTATTTTTATAAGTCTTAACCAATGTTAATACTTATTATTAGTGTGCACCATTTACTTAATTTATAAATTCAATAGTCCAAGTGGATCAGTTCTTCTCAGTCGTCTGTATCTCGATTGTTTTAGAATTTCCCGGGCCAAAGCATTGGGATGTGTTTCTAGTTTTGGACAATATCTCGAACTATAGGTTCCAATTGTATCTTTAATGGTTAAAACACCGAGGTCATGATGTATGTTGGTGTTTCGAATATACCAGGGAGCATTCGTGATCCTACGAAGTATTTTTGATTGTGTACGTTGCAAAAATTCTCTATTTGATGCGCTGGTGGATCCCATTAACTGAATACCATATGTCCATATGGGCATAAGTATCGCTTTATACAGTAAAACTTTATTGTCGAGTGATAATCTTGATTTTTTTCCTATTAGCCAATACATCTTAGCAAATTTTTCAATGTCAACCTTCTGTCCAGATGTAACCGTAAGTATTTGACACTAGATTGCTGCGGAATAGTTAAACCGTTTTATTTAACTTGTGGGCAGGTGAGTTTGTTAAGTGTGAATGTAACATGTGTTGATTTATTTTCATTGACTTTTATTCGCCAAGTCTTTAGCCAGTTTTCAATTTTATTCAGATGATCTTGCATTTGCTTTGAGGCCGTTTAAGGATTTTTACAAGACACTAATATGGCTGTATCATCAGCAAATGTTGATATTATAGCTTCATTGCAAATGGGCAAATCGGCTGTATATAACAAGTATAAAATTGGTCCCAAGACACTTCCTTGTGGAACACCTGCGCTAATATCATTTAAACCAGTGGTTTGCTGCATTTCGTTTCACCAAGTTTTTCCTTTGAAGAAGATTGTTTTCAAGAACTACATGGAACTGCTTCGGCAAAAGTTCTTTAGCTTTGTATATTGAACCTTTATGCCAAACTTTGTCGAAGGCTTGTATCCAAGAAACAAGAAGACAGCAGAACAATATTTTTTTTCTTCGAAGGTGAGTTTGATTGCGTTGACAATCCTGTGAACTTGCTCTATAGGGCTGTGCTGATTTTGGAAACCAAATTGGTGATCTGGTATAATATGCCTTTCTTCAAGTACTGGTTTCAGTTTCCTTAGTAATAATTTTTGAAATAGCTTTGATATCGTGGAAAGCATGCTTATTGGACGATATGATGAGATTTGTGTCTAATCTTTTTTAGGCTTATGTATCATTGTAATTTGCGATATCTTCCACTTTTAAGGAATGTAACCAGTTTGCATGATTGCGTTGAATATGTACGTTATTAGTTTAATGCATTGGTCAGGTAATTCTTTAACCATTTTCCCGGTAATAAGATCATGTCCTGGTGCTTTTTTCGGACTTATGCAGTTTTTTATTGTGCTCTTAACTTCCTTGCACTTGAACTTTATTGGTTTATAATTTGGATCGTTCACCGTTTGGTTTGGTAGCATGTAGTTGTTAACTTGTTCATGGAGAATACGCTTTTCAGATGAACAGCGAAAGTATTGTCTTTTTCTTCATCACTTTTTGCCCAGATGCTACGTGGCAGTCTAATGGGTGAACACGAGTTGGCCGGCCTCTTAAAACTATTAGTAGCTTTCCATAAAGAATAGTATGTTCTCTTTGTTGCCGAGAGTTCACTTAAATAGTTTTGTATACCTTCATTTTCTTCTTCCCTCAGAGCTACTTTCAGGGATTGAATTGCTGGATTTAATTTGCATTTAAATATCGGCGATCTTTGCTGCTGCCATTGCCGTCGAATTTTGTCGCTTTTCTTGTATTAATTCGTGAATGGTTTTAGGAAGTTTATTAACTTTTTCAAAAACACTGATGGTAGGTGTTGCTTTTTTTGCTGCTACTTCCAGTAGATCTCTGAGGTAGGCTTCTGCTGCATCAATATTTGATGGTGTGCTAAGAGAAATATCAAGTAGGCAATTCTCTTTAATTTGTCTACTGTTTTAATCCTATTTAGTTTTTTTATTTGTCAGGCGTTTCAGTGCTTCAGTCTTTAGGGCATCAGTACTCACTGTTATAATTACTGGTGAATGATCGGATGATAAATCGTAACAATCTGTTGCCATAGCATTTGTACGTGCAATGCCTTTAGTTATACATAAGTCTATTAGATCAGGAATTTTCTTTTTATCCATAGGCCAATATGTTGGGTGCCCCGCTGATAGAGAATCCAAACAAAGTTCATCTATAGCTTCATAGAGTTGCTTTCCTTTCGGAGTCATCAATCTTGAACCCCATTGAGTATGTTTTGCATTATAATCACCTCCCGCAATGAATTTATTGCCTAGATGGTTAAAATAATCTAATAATTGCTTCTTTTTTATTGCGTGTTTCGGTGGGCAATAGACTGATGATATTACACAGTTTCCAGACCACTCATCCAGGCAGATATTTGTCGCTTGGATATGATCTTTGTCATGTTTATCAAGTTCAAAGTGTTTTAGTCTTCTTTTAATCAACACAGCTGTACCACCATGTGCTTTACCATCAGGATGTTTAGTGTCGTATACTGAATATACCCATTAATTTTGAAATTTTTTTTTTGGTAAAGTGTGTCTGATATTAACATTATGTCAATATTGTGTTCGATAAGGAATGCTTGCACCTCTGTTTTGTGTTGGGCAAAGCCATTGGCAAAGGCATAGACATATGGCTATTTTGAGGACCGTCATTTTTGGTTTTCCACTACTAACTGCATTAATGTGTTCATATTTTGAATCATTAGATCCATGGTTCCCTTCATCATTGACATAAAGCTTTGCATCATATATGTAAGCTTGTTTAACGCAGTTGAGATGTTTCCTTCTTCATTAGTTTGAACTTTTGGTGAAATATGCCTTTAAGTATACTTGCATATGAAAAGTTTGGATGCACAGCACTATTGACGGTCGGCTTATGGTTTCTATTAGTATAAACTTCTTCTGGTTGCACTTCAATATTAGTTTGATGTAGCTTAAACATGCGTTGTTCAGCCCTTTGCTGAGGATTGATTCTTTTTTTCAGGTTTATACAAACTGGGCATCCTCAATAGTTTTCCATATGATTTCCAGCGCAATTACTGCATCTTTTTGCAGACTCATCAGTTTTAGTTTTGTTGCATTGTTTGGAACTATGAAGTTCACCACAAATAACACACACATCATTTAGCGTGCAGTAAGCTCTAGTGTGCCCGTATTCTTAGTGATGCGACGATGCAGTAGATATCTTAAGTTATATATTCTATGCTTCCCTTTAACTGGTTTGTTATCAGTTTCTAATTCGATGCGGAACATTGGTTGTGGCAACTTATCTCGGTTGATGATGTTGGTTATTGCCTTTGCAAAGAAGCCTTCAGCAGCGAGCGCAGCATGAATATCGTTAGTGTCCACGTAACTATCGATTCCTTTTATTATACCGACTAAACCTTTTTGGCTTTTTAGTTGATATGTATAGAATCGCTTACCAGCCTTATCAAAATGGTTGATTAACATTCTGTACGCATTAATATTTAGTGGTTAAATTTTAATTTCTTTAATGTTTCCTCTTTTAATCGAAGAAACATAAAAGTTACCCTCCGTAAGCACTTCAATTTTTTTTAGTAAGTCTCTATTTGATTCTTCTCTTAAATAGATTGGTGGCGGTCAGTTTTCACCTTGTTTACTGTAGGTGGATCTTCAGAAGTCTCGTTAGTTTGCAAGACAGAAAAACGGTTTTCATGGAGTAACTCCATGAAATTATATTAACTTTGTTTTCACTTTGTATAGAGGAATTTGCTGTTGAAGCAATTTTTTGCTCGAGCACTTTTTGTTGTGTTATTGGGCGATTCGATATTTGGCCTATTTTTCCTACATCTAACGATGACGTAGTGATATTTATTAAATCACCAGTGGACATATTCTGCTGTTGTACTGGTGGTGATGGCACGATATGTTTTTTTGGTCACCATACTTCACACCTAAACCTAATTCAAATAACTTCCAAAACTATAGAAAGGCATCCACGTTGGTGGCTGGGGTTTAATGTTGCCTCTATTGCAACGGTAACCATATGATTGAGTCATGTCCCAATTTTTGTGATATCAAGCTTACACCAAAAATGAGATATGAATATATAAGATATAAACGGATATTCACAAATAGTTTGGCTTCTTCGCATAATGTTCGCAATTGTAACAGTCATGGTTGTAAGACATGTTCATTACGACATCATAGTCTCTTACATTTCGACATAGATCGCACTCGTACATCGTATACATCGACACGTATATCTCGATCAGATAGTACGGCGAACAACATTAATCAAAAGAGGGATGAAGTGCAAATTATGGACAATGCAATACAACCAACGGTACAAGATACAAGTAATGTACTAACATCTGATCATGCAATGTTGGGTACTCTTGACGAAATTCCACAAGGCATGGATTCTGCAACAGATACACCCATTTCAATAAACCCATCTTCACCTCGAAATCAAATAATGATGGGACAGCTTTAGTTAAGGCATTTTCGAGCAATGGATCTCATATCTTCGCACGAGTCTTGCTTGATAGTGGCTCACACCTGAACTTCGTGACAGACAAAACTTGTAAATTGTTGAAATTAAAACTGCATACTACTTCGAAACAAGTATTTGGGATGGGGGCAAAATTACTTCATTAAGACATAAGGTATTTCTGTCAATAGCATCGCATACTTCGGATCATAATATTAATATAAAATGATATGTGATACCAAAAATTCTATTTCTATGTCTATGTGTTCAACATTCACATAGACATATTGATCGCATAGACTTATTGATAGGAGCAGAATTATACCATGAGCTGTTTACCGGTTCAACATTCAAACTAATCGACGAACTTCCAATGTTCTGTGACAGCACTTTTGTTTACATCGTAAGTGGAAAAACAAATATAAACAAATCGTTAAGTGCCCTCGAAAATTATGAAACTTCGTTATGTTCGATAGAAGCACTAGATTCTCAGATTAAACAATTTTGGGAATTGGAATTGATACTAAGAACAATTTTTCGATAGAAGAAAAGCTATGTGAGACTCATTTTACGTAGAATCTCAAGCGATTACCTACTGGGAGATATTTAGTCGCTTTATCGCTGAACTCAAACATAGAGGAACTTGGGACTTCTGGTGAAAGTGCTAAAAGACAATTTTTTCACATTGAAAGGCAATTATGTAAGAATCTAACAGAATATATCAATAATTCAAAGATTTTATGGCAGAATTTATTCAATTAAACCACATGAAACTTGTTGAGAACCCTGACGTAAACGAATGTATTCATATCAAAATATTTTATCTTCCACACCACTTCGTGATAAAGGAATCTAGTCTGATCACAAAACTACGCGTTGTGTTCAATGCCTCCCACAAATCATCTTCACGGATCTCGTTAAATGATTGTATGATGGCTGGCCCAGTGGTACAGACCGACCTAGTCTCCTTGATTCTTAGATTTTGCAAACATAAGGTGGCATTTTCGGCGGATATAGCAAAAATGTATCGCCAAATACGATTACACCATGGTTATCAAGACCTTCATTGAATATAGTGGCGCGAGTCTACAATGGAGCCGGTACGATGTTACAAACTTAGTACTGTTACTGTTATGATGTCTTAACTGGTGCCGATAATATTTAAGACGCGCTGTCCCTAAAAAGGGATTTGATTGATCTATTAAAGCGCGGTGGTTTCGATCTCAGAAAGTTTGCCTCAAATAGCATTGACCTTGCGGATCACAGTTTAAATGATAATAATCCCTCTCTCATATTAGGTCTGCTGTGGAATATAAATTCCGACAGTCTGGAGCTGTCATTCGAAAAATTTAGAAGTAACAATCCAAGTAAGACAAAAAGAAACATCTTGTCTGAAATAAGCCAGTTATTCGATCCGCTTGGATTATGTGCACCGATAATTCTCTCAGCTAAACTCTTCATGCAAGAGTTATGGACTATAATACCAAACCTCAATTGGGATAGTCAACTTCCAGACTCATTTATTAAAAAATGGTGTGAGTTTAAAGGGCAACTAATTAAGCTCAACAAAATTTCCGTTCCTCGATGCATTCTAATCCATCAACCCAATACAATTAAGTTGCATGGCTTTGGAGATGCGAGCAAAGCTGGTTTTGGCTGTGTATTTTAAATACGAACTACCAATAGTTCCGAAAATCTTCAAGTTAGTTTAGTTTGCTCCAAATCAAGAGTCACTCCTTTGAAAAAGCAAACGATTCCCCATTTGAAACTTTGTGCAGCTTTGCTTTTAGCTCAAATTACTCATAAATTACCTTCAATACTAAAAATTAAGTTTGACCAGATTTATTTGTGGTCTGATTCGGAAATCACACTGCTTTGCATAAAATCGGAACCTAGTCGGTATACAACGTTTGTTGCTGACAATTTCACAAATTCAGGAATTAACTTCAATTAGCAGCTGGAATTATGTTCCTACGTCAATGAATCCTGTTGATCATGTATCAAGAGGGTTATATCCCAATGATTTCAAAAACGCCACCGATTGGTTGAATGGCCCAGACTACCTATTTGCCGACAAATCAAAATGGCCACGAAGTGAAAATAAATCATTAAGCATGGAACTTATTAACTTAGATCTTCGAAAGGCGAAATCACCATTTTCACATATTTTTTACATATTATAATTTAATTTAAAATAATTTTAATTATATTTTTTAATGATTACTTGACGGTAGTCAAATTGCGATTGAAAAATGCGATTGAATATAAAATTGATGTAGAAATATTTACAATAGTTTGAAGTATTGTCAGTTTAGATTTTAAATTAAATTATTATCTATTAATGGTAATTTATTTTTAAACCGGTTATAGTGTTGGATCATTTATCAAATTAATTTTGGTTTTTGAGTGTAACCTTATAGTTCGATATCTTTTTGGTACATTTAAAATAAGTTTTAGGTATTTGTTTTGGACGATTTGAACTTTTTTTTATGTATATTGGCCGAATCCCACCTAAAAAGAGATCCATACAAGATTATACTAAAAACAGCCTCTATATAAACAAGAAGTTTATTTTCAAAATATAGGCTACTTTTTTTGATTAAAATTGGATATAATACAAAAAATAATTTAGAGACTTTATTTACAACAAAATTTATATGATTTTGAAAGGCTACTTTAGAATCCAGAAGAACACCTAGGTATTTAATCTGTTTTTCCCAATTTATATTTTGACCGTTTATACAGGGTGGCTGAGACCAAGTGTTACCAAATGAAAACGCTGTAATTTTTTAAATTTTGATTATTTTTTATTGAAATTTCGTGGAATATATTGAAAACATATTACATTTTATGAAAAACATGTTACTGCTCGATATGACCTCCTTTGGCTCTGATTATTTGATTCAGTCTTCCATAGAAAGCATTGCATGCTGACCGAACGTGGGCTTGCGGAATTTTATTCCATTCTCGAACAAGAGCTGACTTCAATGCATCAACACTTTCGTATTTTTTAGTGGACACCTTACTCTCCAAAATGGACCATATGGAGAAATCCATGGGATTCAAGTCTGGTGAATATGGTGGCCATTCTTTTGACGAAATCAGCCGCGGAACGCAATTTTGTGTCGCTCGAGCTTTGTGTCACGGTGCCAAGTCCTGTTGGAATGTCCAATGGTTCGTACCAAAGTGTTTACGTGCCCAAGGTAGCAAAGCATCGTTTAGGATCTTCTGGCGGTACACCTCTTGGTTTACCTTGACTCCATGTTCGATGAAAACCAGTGGAGTGCGTCCATCTGCAGTAACTGCACCCTAAACCATAACATAAGCTGGTGATTACTTGCGCATGGCAACTCTTGTGTCCAAATTATCGTTGGGCTTGTGCTCTAACCAAACATGATCATTTTGTTAATTCACAAACTGTTGAATGGTGAAAATTTTCTCATCAGAAAAGACAATTTTTGGAATCTCATCACGTTCGGCCAAGGCCTTCAATGCTCGTGTTCTTTCAAGCCTAACTTTTTTTTGTGTCTCCGTAAGATCTTGAACTTTTTGTATCTTGTAGGGCTTTAAGTGTAGTTCATTTTTCAAGATAGTTTGAATGCTGTATCGTGAAACATGTAGACGTGCGGCTAATTGATTGGCATTTTGACGAAGATTTCGTATTTAAATTTAATTGAGGTAATTTACAAATCTTTCTGCATCATGTAAAATAAATGGCCTAAGTTTTTTCAGTATTCAGTTTAAGTCCCCAATCTTGAAAGTATTTAGCTAAAATATTTATATAGTCATTCAATCTCTCTATGATATCTTAGAAAAGTACATCAGAAGTGTAAGTTGATGTGTCATCAGCAAATACTGCAATATTGGATCGGTCAGTCTGAGGTACATCGTTTAGAAAAATACAAAATAATACAGGACTAATTATACTGATCCTTGTGGGACACCGGAAGAAACATGCATTACGCTTGATTTAAAGTTTAGTACATAACATTGACGATTTCTAAAATATGATTGCAATAGTTCTACTAAATACATAGAGAAGCTGTACTTAAGCAATTTATGTAAGAGACCATTTATCCAAATTGAATCAAAAACCTTTTCTAAGTCGAATAGGACTATCACTGTGGATTTGTTATAGTTTCGTTGTGTTTTAATATGCTGAATTATACGATGTACTTGATGAAGGGAGGAGTGTTGGTATCGAAAGTATTTAATTTATTTAGCCCAAGGTGATCGTTTATTCTATTGTTTATTATACATTCAAAGATTTTGCTTATCGAACCAAGCAGGATCGGTAACTAAATTAACTTCACTGGGATTTTTCTTGGTTTATCTATTGCAATAATTTTGGATGTTTTCCAGGATGAGGGAAAGTAACCAAGCCTAAGACAATTATGGAAAATACATGTAAGTAGCAAAACGCCTGATTCTGGAAGTTGTTTTAAAGTAATGTTAAGAATGGTGACTGAACCTGGAGCTTTAAATGGACGACTTGTATTGAACAATATATTTTGAAATATCGTGTTCAACATAATCATTAAAACATTGGATGCTAGATTTTATGTCATCAGATTCTATAACATTTGAAGGTATTTCGCACGATTTTTGAAACTTCAATGCTAAAATCTCACATTTTTCAGATCCACAGCTAATCAATTTATTATTTTGTGGGTTATTAAGCGGTGGCATGGAGACATATTTTTTTTTGACATATCTTATTGTTTACCAATATGGGTTAGATCGATCCTTTAACAAGATTCTTTGATTTATTTTGCACATGCAATTAATTATATAGCAGATTTTCTGTTACGTTATTTAGAAGTTTTACTATATTTTTAAGGTAAGGATCTAACTGTCATTTTATACGTCGTCTATTGCGAAGCCTAATTAACAATAAAACTTCGTCTGATAAAATTAATTTACACTTTGATGATGAGCTTACAGATGGGACTATAAAATTTACCGCATTATTAATAGAACTTGTTAAGTATTTTATAGCAAAATTGATATTGCTAATATCAGGAGTACACTGAGATAAATGAAAAGCATTGAGCTTGTTATCAATAATTTGTTGATAAGTATACCAATCTGCATTTTTGAAGTCAAGGCATTTAGCTGACAGGTCGGTCTGAATTGTACGTAAGTTAACTGTCCATAGTACAGGGAGATGATCAGAGTTAATTTCATTTTTTGTTTCAGCTCGGGATACTGGAACTAAACTGTTTGATAAAAAGAAGTATTGTGCTATTAGATCTATTGTTTTGACAGTAGGTAGGTGTATCTGGAAAATGCACAGCACAGTCTGATCTACTATTAAGGAGACTGAAAAGAATACGCCCCCCTTTATTTGCTCTACTGCAGTTCCAATATGTATGACGGCAATTAAAATTGCCCCCAATAATGTAACTTCAATTGCTAGCAGTCAACTGGTTAAGATCATGTTAAGAGTAAGGATATATTTTCAATGCTGTGCAATGCGATAACTGGAAGAAGATAATGTTTGATCGTTTTCTTAATAACTATAGCAACACCTGGCACTGGCATCGGTGTACTCTGCATATGACTTTTTTCTTGGTTGTCAAGATTTGAAAAGCTTGCGTTTGCAAGCTTAAATGTTGGAAATGGCTTAAAAGGGCGGTTATAATCGATCTTGTTTTTTATCAAGTTGATTGATATTTTGTTTCTTTCTCCAGAATTGGTTGTTAGTAGTTTTCCGCATTTCCTACATCTAAAACTACAAAAAAGTCTTCTTCAGGCCTTGTTAGAATTTTGACTGGAATTTTGTTTTACACTTGGTGTGCGTCTGTAAAACATTACAGATGTAATGTTTAACATTTGTGTAGTTAGTATAGTTTTAGTTTAAGCCTGTTTTTTTTTACAAGCCATCCTATGTCTGAATTATTTTTATCGTCAACCACGCTGCAGTTTCAATGGTTTAACGTATTAAAACCAGCTGAAGACGATGGAGATTTATGCGAATCTAACGAAAATAGTTCAAAAATATTCAAAACGTCAGTAAAGGTGCCGAGTTTTGTTTAAATGTAAAGGAATACATTTGCAATGCTTGCTGGTCTATCTTTGGTAAAAAGCATTAATTTAAAACCAATAAGGAAAAATTGGTGTAACGCAAAAATATTTTCCACCTGATATCAAATTTTAGAATAATTTTTCCAATTCCTAACATTTAACTTATTTTTATTTAAAAAAATATCTAGACCCAAAACTACTAAATATTTTGTAAATATTTTTATAAATAATTAAGGGTTGGTTCCTGTAATATGGTGTTAATTTGGGAACAACTCTATATATTTATAACCATAAAGCTTTTATATTATTTGAGAAGTAAAACATTAAACAATTTGTGGTTGAGCCCTTTAAATATCTAACCTTTCAAGGTGATTAATATGCTGGTAACTAGTTTTCATTTAATAGTGAGTTAATTAAAGAGAAATTATTGAATGCTTTAAATTTACCTCACTGTGGAGTGTGCGGTAAAACGTAGTTCCTGGGTTTATATTTTTATATTAAAACCTGCTTAAGTTTTACAAACAGTTATTTTTATTTTAAGATATTGCTGGTTTCATAATACGTAAACTGCATTTTGGTTAAGTAATGGTTTTACTCCAAAATTCACTGCAACTAAAAGATTATTTTGGCCTTTTCTCACATTCGTTTACAGTAAATCAACTTTACAAAAAATGATAATCTAGGTTAAGAAAAACGAGTGGACTTATTTATTTTTAACTTTGTCCATCAGTTAATTAAAGTCAGGTGAAATGCATAAGTTAGTTGTCAAGTTTCCTTCTAATCTTTTTTATGAAATGTATTATTTAGTAAGTGGTAATCACGTGTCATTGCCTCCATAAAGTTATAGAAATTGCTAATCCTAAACCAACACGTTCTTTAAACCCATCTTACTAAATTTGCTATATACTTAACTGATTTCTAAAATTGTTAATTTGGATAAGAATAGAATTTTCACTATCAAATGTGATAAAAATGTCAAATGTAATAAATATACATAATAGCATAATAATTATGTGGTATTTAGAGGAAACAATGTTTAAAAAAGTGTGTGCGATTTTTAATTTCTGCATTTCCAAGGATGTTTTAAACGATCTTGCAATGTGAGACCAAAAAATACCATGATGATGAATAACTTAATCCTATCTCAGTCCTGTCCTGTTAGTTGATCACACTAGTAAGAAAGCAAGAGATAAGAACCAGAAATATTATTAGTGAATATTAAAATACCCTTAAACACTTCTGGCTTTTAAGTTTCCCAAATAACAATCCTGCCATGGGATAGTAATAATCCAAACTAGCAAAATTACGAAGCTAGCTTTATTCTAAGTATAACAACGGGTAATTGATTTTTTGCAAACATTTACCAATATCAACAGTAGTTTTTATGGAAGATCGAAAAATTAACATTATTTCAATAATAGGTTCAGATCACGGACAACTTCACCCTCTGGTGCATCAATAATGTGGTTTAGAATTTTGATACACTCAATGGCTGAAGTATCTCTGATATTCGTTGAAAAGCTTCTCCGACATATTCGTAAAACTCTAATTGCATTCTTAGAGGAACAACGGTACTCCATTACCACTATTGAAGGTTTGTTTAGTCTGAGGCATTTGTTCACGCATTCCTTCATAATTGCGGCAGTAGACAGGCATATTATAGGTGCTGACTTTCACTTCGTTCCAAATGCATTGTTATGTTTGTTATCATTGTTAAAATCTACCGCACCTCACAATTATACTTATGATACAAAAATTGGACAAAGATAAATGCTTTTGTGGGGATTTTCAACAGTTGAACACTCTCCCAGTTTTGGATAGGTATTATATCACTTACATAAACGGTTTCTTACTGAAACTCGCAGATGATACAACTTTCTCAAAAACTAACCTGGTTTGGAAATATCACCAGATTCCTATTTCTACATACAATGTCCGTAAAACGGCAACATGGCAACTTTTGGACTTTTTGGATTGACCCAAATTCAACTCAGACATTCTAGTGAGCCCCATTTTAAATTGACTGTCTATTTTATTTTCGTGAATCTGCGATATCTCCATTACCAGTCACCAATTTGGAACATAGTGAACATTTCCAGTCACTATTCAAATGCCGAGAGACGCTGAGATGTCTCTTGGCATTTGAATAGTAAACATCATAGTTTTGAAATTTATTTTCAGGATGCAGTTTCTTGAGGGTGGAGTCACTTTAAAAGACAAGCTAGAAAGTAGAAACGGTGTGTGATTTATTTTTCCATGTGATAGAAACCCATACATAAAAAGCCTTTCAAGCCACTGAACTCAAAATAACAACAGCCAATTATTAAGAATATAACGGTGTAAAATCTACTTAGTAGAGTAAGTAAAAGGACTTCAAAAAAGCTTTCAACAATTAAAATGTAGAACCTCCTTTGATTTACTCCTTTTTGGTTTACTAATTTTAAAGCTATCATCAGTTATATGGACTATTATTTATCGCTAAAAATTTAATAAAATTTGAACCTTATACACGCTTGGATTTAATTGTGCTACGTAATTAAATTTTATTCACCGTTGACTGTATTGATTTGACTAGCAATATCATTATTATTAAAAAGTGAACCTTTTTTAATTCCCCCTATGATTTTAACAAATTTTAAAATATTTCGTTTTTATCCACTATATAATCTGCTAAGTGTTGAATAGTCTAAGAAAAAGCTTCACATGTGTTAAAAAATAATGCTTGATTATAAGTGATAATTGATACCATTCATATTATAATATATTAACGCTACAAATATGCAAATCATTCGTAACCAACCAAACATGTTTAATAAGCAAACAAGCTTTCATGTCGCTTCTCCCAAATTTTATTTATGTTTATGCTGCTGTATAATCATTAAACCAGATAGCTCATATATAACATGACTATATTTTAAATAAATGTGTCTTCTAAATATTATCCACATGTGTGTATATATATATATATATATATATATATATATATATATATATATATATATATATATATATATATTTATATATATATATATATATATATATATATATATATATATATATATATATATATATATATATATATATAAATGTAAAAAGCAGCTTTATCTACTCTGTACTCTTTATACACGTACATATGTTTATAAACCCACAGCTTTATAATAAAAATAAAAAAATGAAAATGCTAAAATGTAATATTTAATTCAATTTTTCCATGCTTTTCAAGTTTTCAGGCTTAAAATTAAAATAAAATGAAATAAGTAAATGAAATATATTAAGAGCATAATTTTTTTTTTGCGTCGAATGTAAAAGAAATAAATAAAATTTTGGAAAATTTAATTTCATTTTTTTTTTTGTTTCGCTTTTCACATAATATTCTAATTTTCTTTAACGAATTTGAATTTATATTTTTCGTATTACCATTTCATACACGCCGATTCATTGTAAGGATATATAATTTGAGTAGGTCTTTAGTAATAAATGGCCTTGTCAATGTACTTAGAAGCGATAATTTATAATGTGGGCTTGCATAGTCTTGGGAAACATATCATGTGCTTTTGAGTTAGAAAATGATTTTTTTAAATTTAGAACTGGATTTATTGTTAAGCTAAGCTTTCTATTTTAGTATTTGCAAATATTGTATAAGTAAGGAATCACATCAAAACGAACTTAATGTTTAAAATGGAAAGGTGGAAGACTTTTACTATTTTTGCTTACTTGCTAAAACAGTAGGACCATCATAATTTACACCTAACGGTAAAAAGAAGTTTTGTGGAGTCACACAAAAACAGTTCCGTGAACTGTTTGTGCCTGTCACTCTGTTTTTAAAGCATGGGCGTTCTTTCTTATTAAATCTTTTACAGTTGTTCGATCACTTAAGATCCAATAGTTTAACAATATGAATGAAATGCCAGGGATAGGTCCTAATCGATGATAATTTATGATGGATTTTCATGTAGTTTTCCACATTATTGCTATATGTCATCCTATATACCTTTTTCATGAGAGATTAACGATCGCATTGTTGCAGTTATTTTTTCGGGAAGAATGCCTTCAAACGATAATTGTTTTTTTTATAATCCCATTGAAGACCGAATGGCCTATTTTCATTAATTAAAATATACTCTGTTTGGTGCTTTGTCAGTGCTTGAATTGCTATTAAAATGCGGAACTAGCTATTCCTAATGTGATCGTTGTCAACCTATAATGCAGTTTAAGATCAAAGTTTTTTCAATAGCAGCCGTGATGACACTTTTGTTGAATAATAATTTGAATAATTGGAGGCTCACCGCATAAAAAGTTGTTTAATAGAAATACCATTTATAGTCTTGCCGGACCAATTGAACAAGAAGCGCAATTTTGTCACAGGCTTGCTAATTATATATTCTTAATTGTTATGAACTTCATAGTTTTGTACCAAATTTGTAACTTTCAAAAAAATTATTACATTCAATATTTCTGTTTTTAAATATTATCATACAGCCTTAATCATCATCAATAATCTTGCGAATTTTGTCGTTGTGTGCAGGATTATGATATGAAATATGCCTATGACATAAAATACGATTTTTTCGCAGATTTTAAAGAATCTTCGCAATTTCGTCAATAGTGATTTTGACCCCAATTAATGCAACTCATGTGTTAAGAAGAGCTCAACAGCATGTGAAATCATAATTTTTCAGTCATAATTTTTATTTTTATTTTTCTTTTAATTTAAATACCGGATAAGAAATAACATTAATGTTTATGTAATTTTGGCCATGTCGGCAGTAATTTACAATATATAACAACTGTATTTGCATTAATAAAATCAGATTCAATTTAATTATCAAATGAATTGTGTTTCTCTATAATTAGCTTGGCCCCACCAGTGGTAACCAAGTTTTTTATAAACACTCAGTTCCAATCAGTGATTGAAATTGTTCATGGTCCTTCGAGCCGGATCTACACAACAACGGGATCGTTTACAAGGCGTTTTGTCTAGGCCAACGAAACATAGACAATAAATCTGGAAACGGAACAACAACAACCATCATCGAACGTCCACAATTATAGTCGCCAAATCATTGTTCCAACCAAAAACAAAATGGAGAATCTTCTGCAAAAAAATGAAGAGACTGGCGAAAAAATAACAACGTTATCCAGAAACTACAATAAAGATGGAGATAGTCGAAAAACAAAATCCTATCTCGAAAAAAAAAATAAACGAGTTGAAGAAGCTCTACTCCGAATTTCTTGCCGTAGACGACCAGATAATAGCGATGGATCCTCCAATTAAAGAGGATCAACAGTACAGAACAACAAGGAAAACAATTACTGAAATAAACAACAAACTACTAATAGAGATGCGTCATCGCTTGAACAATGCGCCACCGCTAACACCAACAGCATTATCAACACCATTGTCTAGTCTGGGCAAACCGTAGCACTTTGACTTTCCTAATAAAGAATTGTCAAATGATGGGCGAGCACCAACTCCGCCACCATCAATAAGTAAGGAGACTCGGCTACAGCTTGACGATCAGAAGTTCGGAATGAAAGAACTGTCACACACCAACCAAAAACAGCTCAAGAGGCAAAATGTGCTAATGAGGAACATGTACCGGAAAATGGATCACATCGAAGAAGCTTTGGACAACGACAACAGCCCAATAGAATACCTCAAGTTAAAAATAGATCAATTATCCAAAGAGATAGATGTATTTGATAACTTACACATAGAGATTCAAGTTGAAATGGAAGAAGAAGAGCAAACAACTAAATACTTCCAAGAGAACTACTACGAAGCTCTTAAGGATAAAGTGGACACATTAATAATGCGATTACAGCGCAACCAGAAGAGAAAGACAACGAACACTTCTGAAGAAGCCAGGGTACACTTACCCAAAATACAACTACCAACGTTCTATGGCAATTATGAGCAGTGGAACACGTTCAAATACATTTTCACCGAGCTTATCCATAACAACAATCAACTATCTGACACAATAAAGATGACTTACTTAAAGTCAAATCTACAAAAAGAAGCAGCCCAGTTAATCAGTCATCTCTCAACCACTGGTGACAAATACAACAAAGCCTGGGAAATAATGCAAGCAAGGTTCAATAACCCCAGGTTGCTGGCAAATAAGTATTTTAACTCATTGATATGCTTACCAACAATACATGCAGCATCAGCAGGAGCAATTCGAGCTTTGCATGATACGGCAACTGAAATACTACACAACATCAGCAAGTTACAGATAAGCTCTCCTTTCGAAGCCCTAGTAATGTTTATTATAGGCAAGAAATTAGACCCTGAATCCATCAGGCTATACGAAACATTAGAAAATCCGAGAGAAATTAAACAGATAAATGAATTTCTCAGTTTTCTAGAAAGAAGATTTCAGTCACTGGAGGCTATGGGGATATCCAAGGTGGTAAATACACCACCACAACCAATGGCACCGCTAAAACGTGTACATACCACAACAATAAGCAACCAGTGTCTGGTGAAGGGATGCCAAGGAAGGCATCAATTGCAAGACTGCCGTCAATTCAAACTAATGCCAACACTAGAAAGAAACAGGTTGGTCAGCGAAACAACTACTTGTGTACGATGTTTAACACAACATCCAAAGGACAGCACATCAAAAAATACGTGCACATCCACAATACGATGTATTGTATGTCAGGGTCATCACCACACTCTTCTACATGGTAATAACATGGCATCAAGGAACAAGGGGGCATCACAAACCCTCATAATTAAACAACAAGGCGCTGTACTTCTTCCAACGGCTGTGGTTAAAGTAGCAACAGGCACTGGACAGCTCACCACAATGAGGGTACTAATCGAC
Organism: Tipula confusa; assembly: GCA_963556175.1. Classification (NCBI taxonomy): domain Eukaryota; kingdom Metazoa; phylum Arthropoda; class Insecta; order Diptera; family Tipulidae; genus Tipula; species Tipula confusa. Next base: position 156,600,651 of record OY744476.1, on the reverse strand, counting down.
TCAGGCTCACAAGCGACATTAATATCATCGAAAGCTGCCAATCTACTAAACATAAAAAAGAAGAAAGCACACGTCAACATTTCAGGGATTGGTGGTAACGAGGCAGGAATCTGCAGACATACGATCAACATAAAGTTAATGCCAAGATTCAATGGAGACTTTAGCCTAGACATTGAAGCATTGATTTTCAGCAAACTAACGCATCAACTGCCGGAAGTTGATATTGACACTAGAACATGGACCCATCTTAACAACATAAAATTGGCGGATCCGTACTACAATCAATCTCAACCTATTGATATCATACTTGGTGCAGACTACTATCCATTAATAATAATTAATAGCATAATCAAAGGTAAACATCAAGAACCAATGGGACAGAACACCGAGTTCGGTTGGATTATAATCGGCAGTATGAGTAATATAGACAGCCAAGTAAGAAGAACAATAATGACGACAAGGTCAATCGAGGAACAATTAAAATTGTTTGTAGAGGTTGATAGCATTCCTGAGGAGAGAAGCCGCACGGAGGAAGAAACTCAAGTTGAAGAAGCATTTCAAACTACGATGAAGCGGCACAATGATGGACGATACATAGTAAAAATTCCATTTAAGGACAATCATGTCAAGATTGGAGATTCTAGGAAAAGAGCATTAGTAAGACTTCTACAGATCGAGAAAAGATTTGTTAAGGATCCAGAGTACAAACAACTCTATAAACAATTTATGCAAGAATATATCGAGCTAAACCGTATGGAGTTAACACAAGAAATGCCAGAAGTCATCGAAAATATGTATTACATACCTCATCATGGTGTTATTAATCCAGACAGCACAACTACCAAGCTTCGAGTGGTATTTGATGCATCATCTAAAACAACTACTGGTGTCTCATTAAACGACATAATGATGAACGGCCCTAAACTACAAGAGGACTTAGCCGACATACTACTAAGGTGGAGAAAACACAAGATTGTCATGACAGCTGACATTGAGAAAATGTTTCGCCAAGTGTGGCTCAATACAGACGATCAAAATTACCACCGTATATTATGGAGAAAGGAGCCTTCCGAGCCTATAAAAGCGTAAAGGTTAAAAACTATAACATACGGAACTACAGCTGCCAGCTACCTAGCTGTAAGAACACTGATTCAGCTTGCCAAAGAAGGATCCAACACTCATCCCAAGGCAGCTAATATAATAATGACTGACTTCTATATGGATGACTTACTTACTGGCGCAGACAACGTTGAAGATGCTCTATTAGTGTTACAAAAGATACGAGAATTGACAGCACAGGGTGGATTTCATTTGAGAAAATGGGCGTCCAACTCACCTAAAATATTACAAAACATTTCTGGCGAGCATCAAGCTAACGGGCATATTCAAATAAAACTGAATGAAAGCATTAAAACGTTGGGAATACTATACAACCCGGCAGAAGATATATTTGAATTCGATATATCCAGATTGCAGCTAACCACCAACCAACCCACCAAACGCTCATTCCTGTCTGACTCATCAAAACTTTTTGACCCCATAGGATGGCTATCGCCAGATAGCCATCCTATGTTTACCAGAAAAAATAAACACCAAATGGCAGAATTACAAGGATGACCTGGGAACTGCAAAAGGATGGAACTGCATGGTTTTTCTGACGCTTCAGAATACGCGTATGCTGCAGTGATTTATTGTAGGACAACAAATGCTATTGGTAAAATAACGACTCAGCTATTAATGTCCAAAACGCAAGTTGCACCAGTCAAAACGAAGATATCAATCCCTCGCCTCGAGTTAAATGCAGCTCTATTATTGGCCATATTATTGAAACACGTACAAGACACTATGAAACTTGGCGAGATTAACACGTACGCTTGGTCAGACTCAACAATAACACTGTGTTGGATTAAGGGAGACCCAAGTCGCTTCAAAACATTTGTGGCAAATAGGATTTTGGCAAAAAAGAAAATATTACCAAAAACCAGATGGAATCATGTAAAATCTCAACAAAACCCAGGGAACGCGGCGTCACGTGGCATAACCCCCAGAGAACTTATCTACAACAACTTATGGTGGCATGGCCCAAACTTCCTGAGAGCCATGCCGCCGCAATGGAATACTGAAGAACTCCTGCCGGACTTACCATTAAACTTACAGGCAGAGCTGGAAAAAAGTTGGCCATATTACAACGGAACAAGAATCTCAACACTGTATGCCGAAGCGAGACGATGAATGCAACCAACCATTGGATTAAGCTTCACGGGCTTAACCAATGGATATATGTTGTACCACACGAAAGTATAGTCGATGTAATCTGCAACCATGTGATCCAGCCATACACCGTCAAGAACTCAGGCATAATAAGGATAGACCCTGGTTGTATGCTAAGAGATGCCGAATCATTGATTATAGCTGCCGGTGCATCCCACAGTAATATAACAAAAGCATTTCATAGTTCACATGGAGTGTTATTTGGAGGTACTCGCATCTACAAAATTTCAGCTCATATATTATAAATAGAACAAGGATGAACAATTCACTCGGCTTAATTACTACACCACCAACAGGCGATATTGAAGAACAAATTGCAATATTGAAGAAGTCTGAGGACATTTTAGCAGATCATAGATTCCATCATATTCACCACTATAGCATGATTCACATACTATTCTGGAGCATACTGGTAATGGGAATAATATGGGCCATAAAACATATACGCCAAAAATTAGCTTCCAAAAACCAACAACCCTCACCTCTACCAGGGCGGAGAGCCAGTATCATATAACAACAACAACCATGGCCGTTATATATTAAAGGCCGGCCCGGGAATATGTTAAGACGAGCTCAACAGCATGTGAAATCATAATTTTTCAGTCATAATTTTTATTTTTATTTTTCTTTTAATTTAAATACCGGATAAGAAATAATATTAATGTTTATGTAATTTTGGCCATGTCGGCAGTAATTTACAATATATAACAACTGTATTTGCATTAATAAAATCAGATTCAATTTAATTATCAAATGAATTGTGTTTCTCTATAATTAGCTTGGCCCCACCAGTGGTAACCAAGTTTTTTATAAACACTCAGTTCCAATCAGTGATTGGAATTGTTCATCATGGACTGCATATTAAAATACATCACTTAAACCGATAATATTATTAAATACGTTTCCTACCGATAATCATTAAAATGATTATCGGTAGGAAACGTATTTTCGAAGTTGCGTACAAACCAAATGTTACTAAATATTGTCATTCAAACTTATTTTATAATTTGGTACCGTATATCGGGAGTTATACCTTTGACCAAATTAGTTCTAAGGCAATAGTTTCCAGAACTGTATAAATAAAGTCGTCTACCCACACTGTCAGTATTTTTTTAATGTAAACCAGAAGAAGCAAAAAAATACTAAATTACTTTAGAGTGACAAAGACAATCGTTTTTGGATTTTTTCTATTTTATTTATTTTTTGTTACCACTCTAAAAACTCTAAGGTAACTTAGTATTTTTTCATCTTCTGATTTCACAGTAAAAATTACTGACAGTGAATGTTTCATTGTGGAAAGTTGCTATAAGCTTCGTACACCTTAGGTTAAATATTAGTGAGTTTGCAAAATAGTTGGGTGTATGCTAATAGAATTTAAAAATTGTATTCGATTTATATAATGCCAAATTAATGTAAAATTACTAATATTGTTGAGTATGTGCAGATTTATAAATCCCAAAAAAAAATCTTCAATCTTATAAATTGCGGATTAAACTCATAATTCCTTTAATTAAATTATTATATATAGACTAAATTCAATTTAACATCATCAGCCATCTTTCTTGTAATTTTAATTTACGAACTTTTCAATGAAAATGGAAAACATAATTTTCTTAAGAAATTGATAAATTTAATTAAAATTCGATTCAATAGAATTTGATATGAATTTGCACAAGTAAAGGTTAAATGAACAAATTATTATACCTTTTTTCTAAGCTACGAATATGGTAAATTAATATTTATGGTGTTAAGTGAATATTTTACCAAGTGTTATTTTGATGTTTACGAATATCAAATATTCAAATATGAAATAATGAAATATGAAATTTATTTTAAATTTCAAGAATTTAATGTGGGTTTATTTTCAAAATGAACTTATTGTAAAATCAAGATACAATTTCACTTTTTTTACACATTAGGAATTGGTATCAAATAGTTGATACTCGGATTGAATAAAAGCAACTATTATAAGTATAAATAACTAGAAATCCGAAGTATATAAAAACTTAACCCTATTTTCAATACGCGGCTACCACATATAAACTGGCTACCACTTTAATCCATTACCACTCTGTTTTTGAATCCAGTGATCATATATGTTTTAGCATTAATGCAAATTAGTCCGATCATAAAGACATCACTAACATATACTCTAGTATAGGATATGATAGGACTGACGCAGTAAACATGTCTGTAAGCTCTAACAAAATTAAATTCCGCAGAAATATTTGTAAAAATTAACCATCTTGCTTGAAATCAAAGAACATCCCATATGCATCATACAATTCTTCATATTAAAGAACATTTCCAAAGCAAAACCTTTAGTATTTTTCTTTTTTTAAATTGGGTGGTCATCACCTTTTGTCAATCAGGTAAATCTTTGTTTAATTTTATACTGAATATTAAGAGCTCACAAAAATTCATTAATTTTAGTGATTTTTTGGACTTTATATTTAAACCATATCTTCTGTAGCTTCTAGAAGCGAAATCTGATGTCTGGCATCAATAATGTTTCTTTGTCTTCGAGTAGACCTCAATGCTTACCATCTACTCAAAATGTGATATTAGTTCGCTCTTCCATATCTGTCGTTTGATTGTGGATGCATATAGGTTACGTTTGGGTTTTATTTATGTCAGTAGTATATATGACACTTATCCTTAAATACAACTTGCTCGAATTACCTCCTTTGATCCAAATGAAACTCCATTGGTATACCACATATTAACTGATTGAATTGTTCACCACAGTTTTTGTGATAGTTGAAGTGGCCAGAGCTGTATCTAATACCAAATCAGGAAACAACTTCTATACAAAGCATATATATTTTACTATCACTAATTAAAAATGTAGTCTGACAACATCCATAGCAATCATTTTGAATGATGCTTATAGTTCTACTGTCACATTGTCTCTCGACTTCTTCGAGCGGTTTTTCGAGCAATACATTGGCCCCATTTTTGACACGAGTTCTTGATTCGCAAACTCTTTTCATTGAATATGCTTTTGCTTTTGAAATTTGGTCGGCTATTTCACTCCATACTGGTTGAAAAGCTCTTAGTTTTTGTATTTCATTATAAAGAAAAACCTAAGTCTCTTTTTTGCTTGTTTCTGATTTCTTCAGTAGTCCTTTTTTCTCGTGATTATATTTTTAAGTAGGGCGTCAAATATGTTTTTTTGTCTTTGAGAAGGCCGAAATATTCACAAACTATTCAACGTTGCCATCTTAATAGGGCATTGGCAATCATGTATGCGTGCCTTCTACGAAATCCAATCTTAAAATTGCAGCTTTGCGATAGCTTGGTTCAATGCGCTTATTGTATCTCTTAGTTTTGAAAGTGTAATACCATCGCAAGGTGCCATTATTCATTCTTAAATAGAATGATTAATCTTATAGATCGATTGAAATGGAAGTGGATATGGAAATGTCTAACGCATTCCACTACGACTAATAATTCTTTTCAAGTGATGCAATAATTCTGTTCGGGCTTTGACAGTAGACTTTGAAAAATGTCTGCAACTACTCGCACCTGATCTTTGACCTAATGTGACAAAACAATCCTAATCTATAGTATTACTTGCGTCGGTGTCATGACGTGATGGTTGCCGTACTTTTTTAAACTTCTTGAATATACTCTCTTGTTCATCGATCTAATCAAATGTCTTGTTCTCTCTGTCAATAAATGTATTGATATGATCCAATTTTTGTTAATACTGCAATATACAGCTACTGCAGAGGCACGTTCGTTTTTATCAATCCATGGAATCCATGGAGTTCAACATACTCTCCATGCTGAATTCTTCTGACTATTTTTAGCTTTTCGAAACATGCAAAATCATTTCTTATTTGATGCCATGTATTTGATATATAATCAGGTACAGTGTCATCTCCGTTTAAATTATGTGATTTTAGTAGTATTGTTTATGGCGCAAGCCATCCTAGCGGATCAAAAATTCTGGAAGGCTCTGATTGTATGATTATTTTGCTAAGTATATTTCAATTAGCACAAGGCAACACTTTAAATGTAAATATATCCTCCTTGGGAGACCACTGTAGACCAAAGCTTTTAAAGCTTTTATCAATATGAAGTATCACAGAGTCATTGAAATCTGCTAGTTCATCTACGTTTGATCGCCTTTTCCATAACTTAAAACCCGCTGATTTAATAAAAGTTGTGCTTAATGATTAAATTTGACTGGCTTCATCAGTGGTTTCAGCTCCTGTTAACAATTCAGTGATGTAGAAGTCTTTGATTATTCTACTTAATTGATAGTTGGTGTACTCAATATATAATTGCAGTTGTTGAACAAACCTTGTAGAAAGAAATGGCGTAGTAGCCCATATGTCAAGTGAGAAGTTGATAATTTTGTACTGGTAAATTAGGATGTTCATGCCAAACTATTCTTTGGTCATTTCTATCATCTTCTGTCACCCATATAAACCCTCGAAAACCAATTTTAGTTTCGTAGTTGCACTTGAAGTTTTCTTTTCGAACATCAATCTACTTAATGCCAATGTTCGCGGTTTTCCAAAATCACAAGGTAAGTCATCTTTAAAAGGATATGGGTTACTATAAATTCCTCATCTGAAGCTCGTGTAGTAGTTTTCTGGAAATATTCCTTGCATTTTATTTCTTCGGGAGTATTAATTTAAGTTTGCGTTGCATTTCTTCCATTTCCCAAAAATATTAAGACTTGTATCAATGTTAAGCGCCAAGTGAAAAATTAAATATGCCAGATTGGCTGTTTTCCTAGACATCCTTGTTTTTTAACCAAATACTTGTTGATATTATACCCGAAGGCTGTGGGTTCTTTTTCTAAAATTAATGCATCAATTTTGATTTGGTTGGTTTGATTTTGTGTTGAGTGAAGAACAACATGTATTGATCCTTTCGTGACAACATTAGACGTAGGTAAGCCAGAAAGCACAAATGCTGGTTCTTTCTGGGTGTATGTTACCTACTCCATCAAAACTTGCTGATAAAGGATGCTTGCGATTCTGAGTCGAGTAAAACGCATGCCATATGCATGTTATCTAGATTGTCTTTGATGTGTATACTAATGCTGTTGTCGATAGAATTGAATAAAACATCTTTCCAATGTGTAGATTAGTGATACTGGTATCAACGACTGTAGTCACGTCTTCATCGGATCAGCGGATCCGCATTGAATTCGTAAATTTTTACACAGTTTTAATAATCGGCATTTGTCTGCTCTATGTGATACCTTGAGGCAATTGAAGCACAACTCCTTGGTAACCACAAATGCTCTGCGATTTGGAACTGATAGTTCATGAAATTTGTCACTTTTCATTCAAATCGTCTCTGCAACAAACACAAAACTTGGGATGTGTTTGGAATGTTGTCACATTGACTGCTCTTTTCGAATTGATTCTTTAATTGACATTTTACTATATTCGAATTATTTGAAAATTTTGTCCATGCTTGTTTGGATTCGCTGTTGATTTTTCCAATTATATTATACATGGATCTCTTGTTGAGGCCTCAGGTCCTAGGACATTCAAACCTCTAACGGTTTCATCAAATGCATCATGCATTTGCTGCAACACATTTGAATTCAAATAAGTGGCTGATGGTTGATGAGTAACCTTTGTAATAAGGTCAGTTGAAATGAATATTTTCTTATTATACTGCTGGCACATTTTTTCCCATGTTTCGTTATATATAGTTGGCATCTGTTATAGCTAAGTGCTTGACTAATGCCACTGCTTCGCCATGTAATAATAATCCCTTTAAGTACTGCAGTTTTTGGGCATCGGTAACTGAATTAATGTTGTGAATTGCTGGCTCAAATAAGTCTTTAAATGAGGGAATATCTGAATATTTCCCTGAGATTTGCAGATAAATATCGGTCTTCAAAGTCTTCTATATCTGAAGATTGGTGTGGGACAATTATTAATTGGCCTTCAATTTCGCTAAACTCGATGTAGGCACGCTTTATCATATTAAATTGCACCACAAAATCTTGTGACTCTCGTGCATACATAATCTTGATCTTCGTTCAGCCGTTTCTTGACACGTATGGACAATACCTTACATTGACCACGTTTTCTTATCTCCTTCACATCGTCACTGCTCATCGTTACAATGCTTAATTAACTGTCTTTCTAATTGATATTGAAACTGTATTATATTTTTCAGGTAATAAACCTTCATCATTAACGATCCAATAAACACAACTCTTCTGGCTCGATATTTCATACTCCGTTAGGCATAGAGCATTATTTGTGCTATGGAACCATGTTAGAATGTGCTAAATGTACTTATCTTTCAATATCTGCCTCATGCTCTTGTTGATCTTTTGATATCCACCTTGTAGCTAAAAGGTGCTTTTATGGAGCTGCATTCTTTAAAGTTCAACTGTAAACCATGCGCTCATTTAAGGAACGACCTGTAAAGTTTTAGTTGCTCTTTCTTTTATTTCTACAATCAATAATGTGAAGCTATCTTGTTCAGTCCAACAATTTCTGGTAGATGCTGTTTTAAAATGTAGCTTGACCATGTCGAACAATTTGGTTTCGTCATCCGTTGCGGAATTTGTAATTTAACTGATCTAACATGTTAAGCTTCTTGTGACGTTGATTCGTTTATTTTGACATCAATTAATTTCTTTTTGGGACGTTGAAATGTTTGTTCGAAACATATTAAAATGTATGTTGAAATATATGTTTCTAACGTTTTAAAAACTTGTTGCACGTTTTCACTTCACCTGGTTTAATTCAGTTTTATATTCTTCTTGGAATTGTTAAGCAATTTACGTAGATAAATCGATCTTATGTGTTATTTACTAAATGCATCCTAGTTCATGGGTCAAACAATAATGTATGCATGTTTTTATGTGAAAAATGCACAATCCACATCTTACTTATATTTTTAATTAATGTTGTCGATTTTTGTCTGTTTTAAACAGAATGGCACTTTGAAAAGTTAATATGTTCCCTATATCGCACACCATGTTACCAAAGACAGACAAAAAAAAAATAATACAAATTAATCTGCAATTTGAAGCAGATATAATGCAAACAGATTTTGTTTTGTGTACTGTTGAACAGAACTAGAAGAAACTAACGACAGACGAACAAAAAAATTTAAATTAAATTTAATCTTGGTATATACAGTTTGTTGCAGACACCGGTCGTTCGTATCACCGTTCATCGTTCAAAAAATTAATAAATGAAATATTTGAAAACAAACATAAAAAAAAACTGTTGAGTAAAATGTACAGATTTTCGGCAGTACTAAATTCATTATGTACTAAACAACCAAGGAACGAGGAGAGCACAATGCTGTTCATAAAGTTCAGTTTAGTTGAGCTTTGTTTTCGATTTTTTTTTTAATGTTTTGTTTAATTAAATTAAATACACCCCAGGAAGATATATATGTGTACAACTCTTGGCACACATATACGTATATAAAAATGTGCTGGATTAATCAACAAAGTGCTAAAGTATAGTTTTGTTCCGTATATTGAATTCTTTGTAATATACTTTGCTTCACAATGCCACATGATGAGCACATGCTGATTTAAAATTGGAAATCAATATTGATGATGAATCGTTAATTCAGCACTTTAAAGGGAGGCTAAAAATGTTTACCAAAAGTATTATGTTATGTTCAATTTGTTCCAGACATTCCTGAAAAATATTTTACGAAGATGCGTATTCTTTGACTTATACTCTTCGTCTGATATTGAAATTTGAAAATGTATGATATTTTGCTGTTTGTACATTGTACATGTATGTATGTACTTACATTTTTATTAGTGTACCAAAAATTAAATTGATAAAACTAACCCTTTTATCTTTTATCTTCTTGTTATTTGTCAAATTTTTGTTATTTTCTTCTGACAACATAAAAAAATATGTAATCATCCAACCCCCCAATATACACAATATATATAGATTCTATATATAGAATACATAAATATAGTCTGTATGGGTAAATACATATACGAGTACAAAAGAAACGTACCATACAAATATAATAGAAAAGCATCAAAAGTGACTGACTGACTGACAACAACATTTGTTTATTTTTTATTTTTGATATTCAATGGAGCTTTAAAAGCTTTGATGTTTTCTATTCGTACGCTTACAATTGATTAAATAAATCACAAACAGAACAACACATACACATACATACGCACACGAGAAAAGTTCATATCATCAATGTTATGATTTTTAAATCTTTAAAAAAAATGTTTTTAACTTTAGATACTGTCGACATTTATTTATACTTTTATGTGATCAGTTAAGTGTAATTAATTTGGGGTTGGTAATTTAAAATTTAGCTAACAATATGAAGTTTAAATTGATGACATTTGATATTGTGATAATAAATAAAGGTGTTTGGTATTTAAGATAAATTAGGCAATTAAACATTCTAAAAAAGGGATGGAGTGTCTTATGTCAATCATTGGTGATCATAATTATCAGTTCATACTAACTTATATGCGGCTTAGGATTGGCATATGGAACATGCAGTGATTTCGAAAATCAGATTCGTTTGTTGGCCCTATTTCGTCCATGAAAGAGTATAGTTTGGATATTGTTGCTCTACAAAAAACTCCTTGCTTTATGCTGGGTACATAACATAGACTGGATGTCCTATTTATTTCGTTATTTTTGTTTTTTGTTTTTCATCTTAGGATGATTCGTTTATAGATAAAATAATTTTATCTCGATTGGGGCGTGGCTTGACTTGATATGGTTGATTTGACTGTGTAAACAGATAGAATGGAAATTATAAATAATCAGCCGATGTTATGTACTCAGCATTAAAGTGCAAAGTTGTCGTTAACTTTATGGAAGCTACGTTATTACACTCGACATAATTAGTGCCAGTTCTTAAACTTAGTTTTTTTATTTACTGTTTTGGGATCGTTTTTCCCAGTTCTTTTGTTTCATTACACCTTGCAAATATATCAGTCTCGAGCTGCTAGAAGCAACTTTATGATTGTAAAAAATCTTTATGATTTTGAAATCCCTACTTCACGTGCGAGTAATGGTGAGTCTTGTAGGTGGATCTATATGTAATTCCCTTCTAAACTGTCCTTGCACTTCCACTATGTTTTCAAACTTAAAGTAGCACTTTAAAATAAATTTACGTTTTACAAAATCTAGTCTAATCTCCAACGTAATAAATACTTTGTGCTTTAGTAAAAGCACAAAGTATTTATTATAAACAAAAACAAATTTTTTTTTTACTTTTAAATAATGATTTTAGGACAATTAAATATCTTAGTATTTGGATAAGCAACTTTTGAACCAAACACATCTCTAATGATTTAGCAGTTAAGCTTATACCACAATAAAAATATAAAAACTAATTAAAAGAGCGGCGAGGATTTGTATAGAGCTTTTATGTTATGAATCATAAGACATGCCTTTTTTTCAATAAATGAAGTTGTTCGCAAGCTTTTAAAGTTAGGTATCAATGTGCTTTTTAATGTCGTTAACTGTGTGAAATATTTTGATCAAATAATGCCAACTAAGAATATTTTGATAATTGATCATATTATTAGAATTGTAACTATGATCCTGTCATAATTTTTAAAATAATTCACACTGAAAACTTTTTCTAAACAAAATAACTTGTCTTTTCTAAAAGACACGGGTGCTGACCATTCGGTACTCCATGGTACGCCTTCCGTAACATCGTAGTTTTAAATTTGAATTCTTCACTTCCTAAATCTGATCTGGTTTTTTCGGCAGCCAATGGATCTACAATGTACACGTATGGCACAAAAGTTCTATAGGTAGATCTAGGACAAAATCGAAATTTTACCCACGCTTTTATTATATCTGATGTGAAACGTTCGTTAATTGGCGCCGATTTTCTGAGCAAATTAATCGATCTAAGAAATAGAAAGCTGGTTGATTCAATGACTCAATTGTAAATCAATGTAATTGTAAAAGGTTAACACACCTACACCAATTCACTACTCTATAACTAATGGTTGCGGAACACTTCTGAAAAAGTTTCCTTTTTTCAACAATGTGGTTCACCTTATTCTCACATCTGGGCACTTGCCAGTGACAAGACCATGAAGACTAGATTCGGTTCGACCCAAAGCTGAGTTCAAAAAATTCCAGCATATGGTGGCATTAGGAATTTGCAGACCCTGCATCCTCGGTCTCAAGCCCTTTACACGTGGTTAAGAAGAAAGACCTTGATTGGATACCATGTGGTGGTTATCGCCGTCTTAATGCGATAATTATACCGTATCGTTATCCTATTCCCCACATGCATAGTTACTCCAAGCACTTGCATGGCTGTATAATTTTCTCTAAAATCGATATCGTCAGACCGTACCACCTTATTCCCGTGGTACTTAAAAACGTGCATAAGACGGCAATTATAACATCATTTGGACTATATAAGTTTATGCGAATGTCATTTGGTGTACAGAACGCCGCACAAACTTTTCAGTGATTCATAAACAAAGTGGTCGATGACTTTAATTTCGCTTTTGTTTACATTGACGACATTTTAGTGGCATCGAACAGTGAAAATGAGCACAAACTCCACCTAAAATAATTGTTTCAGAGTAGTTCGACGTGCATATAAAAAGTTCCAAATGCATATTTTGCGTCTCAACTCTTGATTTTCTCAGTTACAAAATTTTAACTCATGGTATTCTACCCTCAGAGGAGCGAATTAATGCCATCATGCAACTCTCAGCTCCAACAATAATTAAAAGAATGCAGTAGTTCATAGGTATGATAAATTATTATCAAAGGTTTATGAAACTAACTGAAACATAAGCCCCATTCTCATTTGGCAATTCTACTTTGAAAACCAAAAACTCCCAAAAATATGTTTTGGCCGGTTGAATGTCACGAGGCATTCAACAATCTTAAAACTCAATTGGGCGAAATTACCCTTTTAGCGCATCCACTGAACAACGGAAGCTTTAGTATCTCCAGGGATACTTTGAACTCCGCCGTCGGAACTGTTCTTCAACAATATAATAACGATTGTTAGCAGCCACTAGGATTCTTCTCGAAGAAGCTATCGGATGCTGAACGAAAGTATTCAGCATTCAACTGGGAATTGCTCGCAATATATATTTCGCTGTAAAGCACTTTAGATACTTCACCATTTATACCGACCATAAATCTCTGACAAAAGCCATTCAGTCAAAAACGGAACGTAATCCAAGACATTCGAGGCACTTGGATTACATTAGCCAATTTACCACGGACATCAGACATGTAAAAGGTAAACATAACGTCGTCGCTGACACACTGTCCCGCACAGTGGACAACGAAACATGTACCGTCGAATCACCACTCGACCACAATAACGTGTCGCCACTCGATTATAACAAAATTATCAAAACCCCAAAAAATGACTTAGAACTTCAGAAGTTACTGTCCGGTTCCGGACGTCATGCAGGTTCTACTATGCAACTACAGATATTTGATAATTTTGTTTCATCGCAGAGATATTACGACAAACAGTATTCGATACACTACATAACCTTTCACATCCAGGTGACCGCGCACCTCGTAAGTTTGTGGTAGCTAAGTATTTATGGCCAAGTATAAATAAAGATGTTACCCAGTGGACCAAATCTTGTTTATCTTGCCAACGTTCCAAAATACGGAGGCATACGAAATCTCCTATTGGGCAGTTCACCATTCAACTGGTAGATTCGAGTATATCCATATAGATATCGTGGGACCTCTTCCACCATCTAATAGATACTCATATTTTTTAACCTATGTCGATCGTTTCACACGATGACTGCAGAGGCATATTGCATGTCATGTCTGCGGTTTATCGCCAAAACATTTGTCAACAATTATATTTCACGATTGGGCGTTGCTTCTTACATCACGACTGATCAAGGAACTTAATTCGAGTCAACACTTTTCACAGAGTCAACTAAGCTCTAAGGTTCATACAAAATCCGGACAACAGCATATCATCCACAAGCAAATGGTATGGTGGAACGTTTTCACCGTCAGCGTAAAGCTGCGTTAATGGCACGGGCAACACAATTAATTGGAGCTCCGAAGTTACAAACATTTTCCTCGGAATACGAGCAAAAGTTAAAAAAAGATATAAAGTTCTCGCCAGCCGGACAAACGCTTAAACTTCCTAGTGAATTCTTTGACGAACATCTTCTTTCTACCTTGTCCACACAAGACACAATGATAGATAACTTACTATCTCATACCTACACCTACACGAACAACACAATCCAATATTTGTATTCCAAAGTCACTAAACAATTGTGACGACGTATTCGTTCGTATAGAAAGAGTTCGTACAAGTTAACAACCCCCGTACGAAGGTCCACATAGAGTAATTCGATTGCTACAAAAACAATTTATCATCGACGTTCGAGGAAAACATCAATCTATTTCGATTGATAGGCTGAAGCCAGCGGAATCCTTTGCTCAGTGGAAAATAAAACACCCTGACATAAAACTGTCCATTTGAACTCGTAATACAACACACTTCCATGAAGAGTCTTCATCTGCGAGGGGGGTACTGTGGCGGTTATTAATTTTTCATTACATAATTATTAATCACCACACAATGCAACATCAACACATCTGAGTCGTAAACCAGATTTGGTAATCTTCACCTTAGTTGCATCAGACTATTTCACATACATTCAATTAATCTATACTCTGTACGTAACGCCATTCAATTAAAAATAGCGGAACTAAAAACATAGCTGAATGAATAATAATTAAGATGCAGTACACGCAACAAGTAAACGAGCGTTGTAAACAAATCTGCCAATCGCAGCTTGGCACGAAAACAATTAGCTGAAGACAGACAGTGACAAATAACTTAACAACCGACTTAACAATCGATATATTATATCTATATGCAGCGATCAAGTCGCATCCTAGATAATAAAAGAAATTTAATAAATTGTATAATACATACATAGTATAAGAAATGAACTTCAAGCATTCACAACCTTACTTCACTCAATAAATTATACAATACATGTTATTTTATTTACAGAAACATGGCTTTATGAAAAGGAAGCAAGCTTTATTAATATTCCATGGATACAATGCACATCATCTTACTAACAATAACGACCGTGGCGGAGGGGCAAGCATTTTTATAAAAGAGGGGTTAACTTTCAATGTAGATAAAATAATTTATTGTGATAGGAATATTTTCTTAGCTTTTAACTTAATAGAATATAAGTCTCATGTTTGTTTAGTTTATAGAGATCACAATTATGATGTAAATAATTTTTTGGTAGAATTAGATCTAGTATTAAGTGAATACAAAACATTAATCTTATTTGGCGATCTTAATTTTAATATATTGATAGATGATATCAATGTAAAAAAATACAAGTCGGTGATATCAACTAATGGATTTTGTATTTTAAATAAACTTGATATAGATTATGCTACCAGAATTGAAAATAGGAATGGTGTTGTAACAAGAACAATTATTGATCATGTCATAACAAATATGTGTAAATATGACTATGACCTGATTGTAGATAGTACAGATTTATCTGACCATGAAATTTTAGTATTGAGTGTTGATATGCATATTAAAAAACAAAAGAATAATATAGTTGGAAAAATCATTAATTATGAAAATATAAGAAGGATGAATCTAGAGAAAAATTTACAAATTACATCTAATCTTAATGAATTTATTATAAAAGTGAAACATATCATAGAAAGTAATACATCCACAGTGATCATCAGTTCTGATCAACAGAAATTTAAACAACCTTGGATGACAAAGTTAGTTTTAAATGATATAGGGAGTAGAAACACATTTTATAGATTAAAAAAGAAATTTCCGTCGAATACTTACATTGCAAATATGTTTTTACATTATAGGAATAAAGTTATCAATCAAGAAATATTATGATGTGCGGATTGGTAATTCGTTAAGTGATGGAAAGAAAATGTGGGCTATCATAAATGAACTAGTTTTCAATACCAAAACCAAATTAAAAAATCGTTTTATGTTAAAGGATGAATACGGGTTCTTAATAGAACAACCAAATATGGTGGCTAATAAATTTAACAAATATTTTATAAATGTTTGTGATACGATTGGTATATGTAATCTAGGAAATAACACCTTTGAACAGTATGTACCTTACAAAAATTTAAATGTGATGGAATTTTCTTTAACAAACCCTGAAGAAATTTCTCAGGTTATTACTAGTTTAAACCATGCTGCTTCACACGAAAGTGATGGCATCCCTACAAAGTTTTATAAGAATTTCACTCTTGAGCTATATCCATTGTTATCTAGGCTTATTAACAGATCAATTATATATGGAAAATTCCCAGAAGAATTGAAATGTAGTAAGGTCGTTCCTATATATAAATCTGGAGATAAATATTTAACTTCAAATTATAGACCGATATCTATTGTAACAACTGCCTCAAAAATCTTAGAAAAACTGGTTTATTCAAAGCTTCTCAAACATTTTTAATTAAATAAGGTGATCCATGAAAATCAATTTGGATTTACTGAGTGTTCTAATACTTTTGCAGCAGCATGTCTACTCATCACTAATATTCAAGAAGGTCTAGATGACAGGAAGTTTGTAGTTTGCAATTTCCTAGATTTCTGCGTAAAGCTTTTAATTGTGTGAACCATACAATTTTATTAAAAAAGCTATCTTTTTTAAATTTAACTCCTAATCTTACAAAAATTTTTGAAACATACCTGTTGCAAATAAAACAGTTAGTCATAATAACTGACGTGGTTAGCAAACTGGAAACGGTTAAAAATGGTGTTCCTCAAGGATCTATTTTGGGACCTTTACTTTTTAATTTTTTTAATAACGATTTTCTAAATCTTAAGATTTCAGTAAAAATGCAACTATATGCTGATGATTGTGCAATAACGTATATCCATTCAGATTTTGAAGTAATTGTTGATCAAATAAATGTCGATCTTGATAAAATCTATAACTGGCTAAGAGCTAACTGCTTGAAAATAAATATCGATAAATCGAAATGTATTTTATTTGAAAGAAGAAATAAAATAATCCCTAGCAATTTTAAAATTAAAATTAATAATAAAGAAGTGGTTAAGTCATATAAATATCTGGGATTAATCGTTGACAGTAGCCTGAACTGGATTGAGTACATTGATTGTGTGAAATCGTCCATAACATCATATTTATTTGCGCTTAGACGTTGTAGGAAATACTTAAGTATCAAAACAGCTTTAGCATTTTACCACTCTTATATCCATTCCAGAATATTGTACTTGTGTGCTAAATGGAGTTTTGCAAGCTCATACAAAATGAAAGAAGTATAAATAATTCAAAATAAAGCTTATAAAATAATATTTCAACTGCCAAAGTTTTTTCCAACTAAATTGTCTATCTTTAATATCTATTGTAAAGAAAGAATTAATCTTACTTATTTTTAAAATAAAGAAAGCCCTAATTAAATATAGTAGTGACCTAATAAAAATACAAGAAATTCACCAATACGACACAAGAAATAAGGACAACTACTATATAAAGAGTTATAAAACTAACCATGGCAAAAACAATCACTTATAAGGGGCCTAAAGTTGTATAATGGTTTACCTGAAGATATTAAACAAGAAACCAATTTATTAAAATTTAAAAGAAGTGCTAGGTTTGAACTGTCTAGTCAGAATTAATAGTGATACTGGTTTTTTAATAACACCATTCTAAGTTTTCATTTTTAGTTTATTTTTATTTTCATTTTCATCTTTATTTTATTTATTTTAATTTTATTTTTTTTTCACATTTTCCACTAACGTAATAAAGCCAAAAAAAGTGAATAAAGAAAAAAAAATATAATTCTATACCTTTATGTTTAATTTTTATTAATAATTTAACTGTTAGTTCTTATTTTATACTCTTTTATTTTATTTATATTTATATTTTTTAATTCTCTTTTATTTTTTGATTTTTGTTGCTGATTTTTTTTTTGTTTTGTTTTATATAATTAAAAGAGAAAAGAAAAATTCACATAATATGCATGACGGGTGTGAA
Organism: Tipula confusa; assembly: GCA_963556175.1. Lineage (NCBI taxonomy): Eukaryota > Metazoa > Arthropoda > Insecta > Diptera > Tipulidae > Tipula > Tipula confusa. The sequence continues at coordinate 156,582,362 of OY744476.1, read as the reverse complement.
GTTTTCAACAAATAACAAAATCTGTATGTGTATTGGTAATTTATTTTACAGTAGGCCAAAAATTTGTTATTTCATGTTAATTTCTATGTTAATTTACCAACTCTAACTATCATTATATATATATTATATATATATATATATATATATATATATATATATATATATATATATATATATATATATATATATATATATATATATATATATATATATATATATATATATATATATATATATAATTATATATTATAATATATAATAATTATAATATATAATAGTAATATATTATAATATATATTCGTAAACTCAAAAAATGTTCGAATCTTATTATTCATAAATACATGTAAAACAAAATCTCTTCTAAAATCAAAAACAATAATAATTCTTAATACTATCCGAAAAATAAAAGTTCTTAAGAATATTTAAATACGTCAAATTTAGTGGTTTAGTGGCCAAAGATTGGCCAACTCCCAGAAATTTTCAATAGACTTGACATATACGCAAAGTTAGCTAAGACTATAAAGATCTGTAGTAAAATAATAGTCAATATTTATTACGATGGGGTTCAACCTGACTGGGGTTGAAATTGACTGTGAACAGTTGCATATTTCACAAAAATTACAATTTATAGTTTTAGTATATTAGAGGCCAGCTCACAGAGTTATCACCGGGATTTGGCTTATGTAAGTAGCATATTAAGGGATGCCCTTTTAAATAAAATTAGCCTCATTCTGATATGATGGATTATAGACCCTGTTATTTAGGTCGACAAATGGTCATTTTTGATCTTTTTTATATGGATTTAAGTGGTTCACTGTATAGAGGATTGGCCAGCTCACAAAGTTTTCACCAAGATTTCGGTTATGTGAGTAACATATTAAGGGATGTTTTTTTAAATAAAAATAACCTCATTCTAATATGATGGATTATAGACCTTGTTATTTAGGTCGATAAATGGTCAGTAAGGCTCAAGGCCAATAAGTGTAGTCGACGAGCCAGTTCATAATATACTCATAATAGTTGAGACGCAGGTTTCAACATTTGGAGTGAATTTCGGCTAGAAAAACACTGGGATAAGTTCCCAGTGATTTCGACATTTTGTGGTTGAGTCAGTATAGTCCAGCTCAACAGCTGGTAAAGTTGATGCTTTTAAAAAGGTATTAAACTCTATAATTAAATTTTCTGAATTCATAGCAGAGATCGGTATACTGTGGGAAGGCAACATTAAAAAAATTCACATACTAACGACTAAGGTCCCTTTTAGCCACTCAGCTCTCAGCGTATAATGTTCCACCAAAGCTTGGAGAAATGGGTTGTCCGCCATTGGGTGGTCGTGTCAGTTACTTAGCTTTATTCTAGGATGCATTGCCCAGTTGTTGCCACGAGAAGGTGCAAATAAATTAGGGAGAAGTCTTATGAGAATCACTTATGCCTAGTCAGCTTTATTCTCCTTAAAAGAGGAAATCACTTAATATGTTACTCAAATAAACGAAATCCCGGTGAAAACTCTGTGAACTGGCCAATCCTCTATACAGTGAACCACTTAAATCTATATAAAAAAGATCAAAAATGACCATTTATCGACCTAAGTAACAAGGTCTATAATCCATCATATCAGAATGAAGCTAATTTTATTTGAACAAGAATAACAATAAAAAATTTTCATTAATATCATTGATTAAATGTTAGTTTATTTTAATTTACTCTTCCTTATTTTACAATATATATGTTATATGTATTTTTAAATATATATGTATTTTTAAATATATATGTATATATGTAGTCAATAAGATTCAAAATGTGATTACTAATTATGTAAAACTATTAGAAATCTGATTACAAGTTTTATGTAACTTTTTCAGATAAATTAAATAAACAAAACAAAAATACCATAGTAAAAATATTATAATAAAAGATAAGTAAAAAGATTCAATAAAACTTAATTTAACTGGGAAATGTGTTAGATTTCCGTGGCGTAGGGATACAAATAACTAGGTATTTTTAGAATTCCACAGTTAATGTTTGCAAATGAAAGAATCTATTATAATAAATTATGATTAATTAGTTATAACTAATACATACTTCATTCGTACAATTCTAAAATTAAAACAGTCAGCGTATTACTAAATTGGTCTAAAGAATATTAACGCTCATAAAAATAAGAAAGGTAATAAAAGCTTTCACAATTATCGTATAAAATAAAAGGTTATACATTTTTTTAAAAATTATTTTAGGACTGTATTAAAAAAAGTGTTCCATTGAGGTAATTTTTATTATTTTCCGAAAACTTTCGATTAAGTTTAAACAAATTAATGTTACCTAAGTAATACAAAGTTCCATTGTTTTAACTAAACAAAGTCAAGCTTTTTCTAATTTTTAAAAAAATATGTTATATGACAATATTTTTATTAAAACCTTAAAGTTACTTCGGTAAAAAGTGCACATAATCACATCAAATGGCACAGAGGTATCTATAATTAGATAGGTTTTTAGTTTAAGTTTGAAGTCAAAACTATTTAAAACTGTCTTAAAAGTTCAAAAAATTTGAATCCGAATTATATGTAGAAGACAAACCAATTAAGAAATTTAAAAGTGCTTGCTAAAAAATAAAGCTTGTTAACCAACATTTATGATTAATTAAAAATGTCTTTAATCACATGTTAATTTGAAGTCAATATGATTAAAGGCAGTCTTAATTAATCAAACACATGACGTTCAGTTGAAATAATTAAGAGTTAGAATCAGTTTATGAAACAAAACAAATATTGGACATACAAATTTTTTGCCAAAGTTACTTTGAATTGTTTACTAAAACATGTTCAAGGTATTGAAAATACGAATATGAGTTATGTTGTTTGTAAATGATTCATGATTTTTTAATTTAAATTTTTTGGTTCCTTTAACTTCCAGAAATCGTTAAACCTTATGCTGTAGTACTAAATATACACATTAAAAGTTAACTTTAAAATATAGTATTCCCAGAGCTCAATCCTCATTTTTCCATGATATTATGCCTCCATTTGTATTATGTAAATATATTATATATTTATATATATATATATATATATATATATATATATATATATATATATATATATATATATATATATATATATATTTATATATATATATATATATATATATATATATATATATATATATATATATATATATATATATATATATATATATATATATATACATTACTGTGCAATGAATTTCGGACATTTTGTAATTTTAATATTTTTTAAATTCAAACTTTTGTGAAGAGGCTTATTGACTTGGCTGCATTGATTCTCTAACATGATTTTAATATTACGTCAATATCTTGAGTGGTTGTATTTTGTGGTTTTAATATTCACAATGACGCCTGGTAACGGTTCCCACAAACAGCAAATATTAAATTTATGTTTGAATACGATGTCTGATGCATATTCAATTGTTTTGAAGGCACATTTTTTCTGAACAAAAAAATGTTTTCAATTAGCGAAATTAAGATAATGCATATTTGATCAGGTCCAGATTTAATAATAAAGAATAAAATGAATTTTCGGATTAGAATTCTATACTTCCTTTGTTCCGTTACCAATTAAAATAATAACAAAAACAGCAATTAAATTAAACGAACACAAATCAAGAAAATTAAAAAATACTTATATATTAACTTTGTAGAATAATTAATAAAGAGTTATTCCCAAGGTTAGTGCGATAAGGTCGTTCTCAATTATCTGACTAACAATTTTAAGAAGCTCTAGTTTTTTCGCAATAATTGTTCTATTTTAAAACTATATTAAAAAGAAACAATCGGTGCTCATATTTCTCATATTGGTCAAACAATACCATTATTAAAACATAAAAAAGCAAATAAAATTGGAAAGAATATTCCAGATTTAGCCTCAATAATCAGAATATAGTGGAGTCTTAAAATTATTATATAAAAATTGAACCGCTTATTTCCATGTTTTGATGCAATCCGAACGAGTGAAGTTTAGTTAACAGAATTGTATGGTTAACTTTATCAAAAGCTTTTGAAAAGTCAGCTTTCGCAAATACAATACTATCAAATACTTTAGACAGTTAAAAAAGCAATAGGTATATAATTATACTCTAGAGCTTTGTTACTCGAAATATACCTGATATGAAGAATATAGCAATATAATTGTTATAAATTCTCCACAAGTTGTCACATAGTTTGTTTTATCTAATCACGCAGTTTTTAGATATTATCAATTTAATGTACTTTTGAAAAAAAAAAATAAAAAATTATTATTAGTTATAAAATTTACTTAATTTATAAAAATGTTGCACTGTACTTTATTTATTTTATAAAAAAATGTCTCGTTGATAATTATGAAAAACCAAAGCAATCGTTTTTAAACGTAGCTATGTAAACACAAATAAAAACAATTTAGTATGTAGTTGACTTTTTCATTTGTTAATACTTTTTAGTCTAACGTGTTTGTTAAATTGTGACAAATAATTTATTTGTGTAAATTTTGAATTTGATGGAGTAACATTTAGAAAATCCACATGGTAAGCGAGAATCATCATTACTTAGACGATTTAGTGTCATATATATGGTGTGGTATAATTGAAAATAACTTGATCGGCCAATTTTACTGCCTGAAAGATTAAACATCCAAAACTATCTTCAATTTGGAATAAAACAGCTTTTATTGCGCTAGATTCAGTTCCACTCATGATGATAAATACTTTCTTGCACCAACAAGATGAAGTTCCTGCATGTTATGGAATACAAGTTTGTAATTGGTTAAATAAAAATTATGCAGGGTGATGGATTGGACGTGGCTACCTAGATCTCCAGATTTAACCCCTTTAGATTTTATGAATGGGAATATTTGAAAAAAGAGATCTACGCAATAAACATAAGTGCTCAAATCCATAATGTTGGCAACAAATCAAAAGTAAATTTAGAAAATCTAAACATGGTTGCTGCGTTTAGAAGATGGCTTCTATTTTGCATGTTACAAAATGGAAATCAGTTCGAAAATTATTTATCATATAACAACGGTTTAAAAAACTGCTGCATCAACCTGTCCGATTTGCGGCTTCCGTTATTCCGACAAGTTTTAGAGCCGAAAACACAATGGATTCTAGTATACACATTTGAAGTAGTGACTGGTTTTAGATAGCTTTAAGATCCCTTTATTTGTCATGTTCTGCAAGCCGATCCTAAATAGATGGTGCAGCGATCTCTGAGAGGAGAGCCATCACTTCCCAGACAACGAGGTCGCTAATGAAGGCAATGATGACGTTTTGGAGTAGAGAATAGCTTATTTTACTTATATAGAACAGTATATAAAAAGCAATAATGAAATCGAAACCGGAAGAGTATGTTTGTTCATTTGGCAATGGCATCTAAAAATTTTTATTTTTATGTAGATAATAAAATTTTTTAAAGAGTTTAATAAAAAAACTGTCCATATTTCATCGTACAGTACTGTTTATCTGTTTAAACATTACTCTTTCCCAGTTAGTAGACTAGCTAGAAACTGGAAACCAACAAAAAAATGTTTCTTTTGTTCCCCGCAAGGAGTGTGAAAATAGGTCAATCCTCATGGGATTGACTATAGAGCGCATAAAAAAAGTTCATGACAAATTTTGTTCGCCGTTATAATTTTTTTTTTATTTTTTTGCTGTGAGCTTTGAAAAACTTTGCATCTAATTCAATGGCGTTGTTTTATGTATAAAAAAAATGAAATGTTGGTGTCTTGTTTTTTTAAAGAATTAGCAACAAAAAATGTTAAAATATTCATATTTTTGTAATGTTGTTGTTTTTGTCATGCTTTACCTATATATACCTATATATATCTGACTGTGATATTATTTGAATGATTTATTACTAATTTATTTGAAATTGTATCGTTCCGAATCTCTCGAGAGTTTTAGAAAATATTATAAAGAAATAAAGTTTTCCCATTTTTCCCCAAAGTTTAATTTTTTGTCTACCTTTTTTTTGTTTTTTAAAAAAGTTACTATTAAATGAGGTTATGTTCATATCGTTTGCTTTATATATATGGATATATAAATTCTTAGTATGTGAACGAAATTAAATTTATTTTTTATTTAATGATTGTATACGAGTATTATATTATGTATTTTCAGTGGATGTTATTAATTTTTAAAGCTAAATAGTTGTACTTCTATAGAGTACATATAGGGAGCGCCATATTCCATTTAGCTCTCTTGTGTTAAATTACGTTTTAAATAAATAAAATGTAATTCAATGAAATTGAATTTTGTTACTCTAACGACTTTTGTTGTATAATATGTATGAACGGAAAATTAAAAAAAGTTTGTGCTTTTTTATTTTACTTTAAAGCTTCTTATAATTGAGTTTATATTTTGTTGGTTTCCTAAAATACCACCTAAAACTTAATGGAAATGTTTTTTCATGGTTGAATTTAAAATGAATTCTGTATACATTGCCTTGCAGCTAATCATTTTAAGATTTGTCAAGCGAGTAACAGGCGGTTTAATAATTGTATTGTTTGGTAACCAATCTAATTTGGATAATAATTTAGAATGATAAATGTGGACAGTTGATGGACACATATATATACGTACAAATATATATGATACTCAATTTAGATGACTATACTTTATTATTGATAGCATTTTATGCTATTTGTTTATATAAATATGTATTTAATATATCCTTATCAATCCAATGCATATGTTACCTGAAATTAGAAAAAAATAAATATGTATTAGTAATTTATCAAACAATTTTTTTTTATAATAAACATTTATTCGGGTGTTGGGTGTGATTAAATATAGTCGATGGTTTATAACCATGACTATCATAATGTATATTCCAATTTTGTTACTATATGCAGGAACCATCAAATCTCCATGTATACCTGACTTCAACAGCATTACAGGCCAAAATTGACCCTTTGCTGATATGTTTTCCAAGATTTTACAAACCATATTTTTTACAATTAGTGATCATTGTAGGTGGTCAGACCAACGAAATATTTTACAATTGGTCACGGTGTTGTGGTCACCAGCAGAGATCAAACTCACAACCACGGTGCGTTTTAAAGACAAGCCATTAACAATCACTGTGCGACCGCTTATTAAAAAAGAAAAACTGATTTAGTACCGACTATGAACTGTAGGGCTAGCTTTGGACCAACAACTACTTTCGGAATTAAAAGCAAAATGGATTTCTTGTTCTACTGACTGAAGATATTTGGAAGATTTAAGAAAAGTAAAGTTACAACAATGATTAGCCACTGGCAAATTACTCTGGCTCTGAAATATATTAGAATATACACATATACACAAACTTAGCTATATGACTATATCAAAATTAATCAAAAAAGCCAAACAGTCGTTACACGATTCAAATATTTAAAAAAAAATTGCACGGATCGATTCAATGATGTTTTTAGCAAGGATTAGAGGAAAATCTCGAAAAAAATTTAAAATATTAGAATTATTTAAATCCAATCTGTATATTACCTTATAACGCTGGAGATTAGCGTTAAGGGTATAAAACAGTTTTTGTAGCATTTGAATAACACTTTGGAAGCTTATAGAAAAATGGCTGAAAAAGTACAACGAAGGATTACTAACAGCAAGTGAGCAAAAGCCTTGCTAACACTAGTGTTATAGTTTGGATATACAACATTAAATATTAATTTGTGGTAAGTGATATAAGTGCAAAGAATAGTTTGCATAGAATTAAATATCCCACGATAGGTTTTATCCAAAAAAAGAATTGGATAATAAATCATCCATGTGTAATGGATTGCTACAAACAATAACGACGGCGGAATTATGTTGTTATTTTAATTATTCAGATTCAGATGTTGTGCGAAGCAAAGCTCAGTTTCGATCTGATGAGGAATCGTAAATAATTTTGTTAAAAATTATTTGCCATCTCTTCAGGCCATGGCGACCGAGTGCTATGTGAAATAGCTACTTTACGCTCTATATATATTTATGTACAGTGTACATGTAGCGTTAGCGAATTATATGGATTTGCACGAAATATCTGAATAATTTAAATTGTGTGTGTAGCGATGGTCACTACAACAACATATTATTTTAAATCAATTGACGAGACTTTCAACCACCAGAGTTCCTTCAACTAGAACACATAAAAATCAACAATTCGTATTGATCAACACATAAAGTAGAGGTTTACGCTGGATTTTTATAACTGTGATTGTTGCCAAAACGAGGTAACAAAAACTTGAAATGATATTATGATACTATGATTGTATTATTATTAAGCTTAAAGGGTACAAAAGCGAAGCCACTGGAATAAAAAGGAACCAAATCTAGCGAGGAGAGATCAAATAATAAATAAAGATTATAATCTAGTACCCACGTACTAAAAGAAAAACAATGAATGCAAATGATAGCACACACGAACATAAGCGAGTAAATAAAGCAAACACTAATTCCAAGCTACTATACTTCATAATTTTACAACAGTCACATTACAAGTAATAGTAACGAACACGAGATGTACTTTGAGAAAATGTATTACTACACAATATATTATACCATTTTAGAAACTCTGTTGATCACAGTAGCTATCCATATATGTGGAATACAGAAGACAAACTCAAGTTAGCAATCATCTTCTAAGACCATAAATCCAACTCCTGACCTCCAAGAATATGGTGTAAATTAAGCTAATTCCTACAAATTGTATATAATAAAAAATTCCTACATATGCAATGCCAGATTAAGTATTAAGTATTAAGTATTAAGTATTAAGTATTAAGTATTAAGTATTAAGTATTAAGTATTAAGTATTAAGTATTAAGTATTAAGTATTAAGTATTAAGTATTAAGTATTAAGTATTAAGTATTAAGTATTAAGTATTAAGTATTAAGTATTAAGTATTAAGTATTAAGTATTAAGTATTAAGTATTAAGTATTAAGTATTAAGTATTAAGTATTAAGTATTAAGTATTAAGTATTAAGTATTAAGTATTAAGTATTAAGTATTAAGTATTAAGTATTAAGTATTAAGTATTAAGTATTAAGTATTAAGTATTAAGTATTAAGTATTAAGTATTAAGTATTAAGTATTAAGTATTAAGTATTAAGTATTAAGTATTAAGTATTAAGTATTAAGTATTAAGTATTAAGTATTAAGTATTAAGTATTAAGTATTAAGTATTAAGTATTAAGTATTAAGTATTAAGTATTAAGTATTAAGTATTAAGTATTAAGTATTAAGTATTAAGTATTAAGTATTAAGTATTAAGTATTAAGTATTAAGTATTAAGTATTAAGTATTAAGTATTAAGTATTAAGTATTAAGTATTAAGTATTAAGTATTAAGTATTAAGTATTAAGTATTAAGTATTAAGTATTAAGTATTAAGTATTAAGTATTAAGTATTAAGTATTAAGTATTAAGTATTAAGTATTAAGTATTAAGTATTAAGTATTAAGTATTAAGTATTAAGTATTAAGTATTAAGTATTAAGTATTAAGTATTAAGTATTATTAAGTATTAAGTATTAAGTATTAAGTATTAAGTATTAAGTATTAAGTATTAAGTATTAAGTATTAAGTATTAAGTATTAAGTATTAAGTATTAAGTATTAAGTATTAAGTATTAAGTATTAAGTATTAAGTATTAAGTATTAAGTATTAAGTATTAAGTATTAAGCATTAAGTATTAAGTATTAAGTATTAGGTATTAGGTATTAAGTATTAAGTATTAAGTATTAAGTATTAAGTATTAAGTATTAAGTATTAAGTATTAAGTATTAAGTATTAGCTAACTCATTTGGTCACCATGCAGAAAAAGACATGGCAAAGACCATGCAGTCTTTGTTCTTTAGTAAAAAAATTTTTAATTACTGGTTAAATGAGCTAGTTGCCTTATATAATCGCAAGATTGTAGAACACCATCTGGAACCCAAATCAAAACCAGTATAATTAACACTTTTCTTGATCCAGCTCCGTTAAATGCTCCATATCAAAGTTGGGTTTCCCAATTTGATCACATGTGGTTTCATCTATATAAAAATGAAATGACTCCCGTTACGCACAATTCCAATAAACTTAACTTATACCTGTCAAAGTAAAATATTGTTTTCTTCACCAACACTGTCGCACAAACTTATTCTGCTTTTTTGTCACTTTGAATCAACAAATGTTTAAATGTGCATTGCACTTATAACAATTAGGACCTTTTTATTCAAGAAATTTCATCCAATGTGTCACCACAATTGTAACATTTTACCTTTCCTCCTAGTGTAGTTAATTTGTGTGGCTTTTGTGGCCCAATTTGTGTAGTTTTTGTCAATAAAACTCCCTCTCTTTTTAGTTCAACCAGGTTACCTTTGAAAAAATTCTTCAGTTCGGCTTTACTTTCGATTCCTTAATTCCTTAATTCCATCCGTCATCGACTAAGTAACTCCATTGTATTCAAGTCTTTACTCGTTTTCAAGTTTTATTGTGCAGTGCTCATTATCAAATATAGTTTGCGCAACCCATTGTTTGAAAACCTATCTATTTAGCACATGATTAGCTGCACCTTCAATAACCTGAATAGGTTTTTCCAACAAATGAAACAATGTCTGCCGATAAAATTTTGTCAACAATTCCTCCAAATTACTCCGCTTGATCTTCATGCAATAATTTATTAAACAATTATTTTTCCATAAGTTTTGTGGAACTTCCTCGTCAACAGATAAATCTGATTTATTCCCATCCATTTGACTTTATGTACTATTTGATTTAAATGATGTACAAAAAAAATCACTGCGCCATAACCCAGGACTTAAAAATACCTATAATGTGCAAAAAACTGAACATGACAATACGTGAATTTCCATTAATAAAAAATGGAGTTACCATTAATCAAGTTTGGATTTGAAGACTACGATCTTAATTTATTTGCAGGATCGCTGAATACACATATGCAGAAATGGATTGAACCATTTGCATTATTAATTCATAAAATGTCCAAGGTTTTTTTTCTTGTGGTGTAGTGCGCTTTAGTGATATAATATTTGGACTCAAGTTAAACCGACATATGCAACTTATTAAATTGTCTATAAGCTCTGCTCTATTTAAGTGTATACTTACATGATCGTCCATTATAATAATTTCAGATTGTGCAGAAATGACTTTATTGCCACTTCCAAAGGTGATTGAGTTTAACCAGGTAACTGAACATCGAGAACGTCATCTTATGCAGCATGTAGATGCATTAAAAGTAGAGATCAAACAATTTTAGTAATCCAAAATAATCCGATTGAGCGCAGACGATACCGATCTTGCAATCGCAAGACCCAAAGTCATAAGAATTGCGGCAGCATTTCGAAAAAGAAGAAAGTCAGGTTTTCGCGATGGAAGATGGATTAACTTTTAGAATAATAAATAAACGAAAATTGTGATTTTATGTTCCGGATGCTATGCTGTTTCAAATAGTTTGCAATCCACATCATTTGATGGGGATCTCGTATAGTTATTAGACGTAATATTGGTCTTTCATACATAAAAACAATTTTTAAAAGAAATGTCTTAAATTGCTAAGAAGTACATTTTAAGAATTTTATAAAGGAAAATAAAATTCAGTGTATTTTTGCCACCAATGCTGTACCTCAACTCAAGCAGATGATCAAATTGAGATTTAATCAAACGTCGACTTCAATATGATTTCAAAGCTGGTTGATGTTGAACGAGGAACCGATTGGTATAAGATGTTATAGATTGTAAAATAAGTAATTCAACGAAAGTGACATCCAGCATGTTGTTATTTTGAGTGAGCACCATGAGGCGATAAATTATTGAAAACGATAAATTATTGGGATATTGTGATGGCGATAATCATTTAAATGACGAAGATTTCACAATTAAAGACTACATGAAAACTTAACTTTGAAGGGTTACGAGATCAATCTTCAATCAATATTGTCCAACATCAACTGGTAATCGAACATAGAATTGATATGGTTGAATTGAAATATCGAATGCCAGCTTTTATTCGTAATAAATGTAGTGTAACCGAAAACGAGGTCACCTGAAAAAATATGCTTTTACCATCCGATGAAACAACAGCAGGCAAACGTCGTCCAGGATACGTGTGCGTTAATAAACGGTTTTGTGTTTGATGAGTCTTAAAAGCGGATATGTGGATTGCGGAAGAAATGTTCGTGCCATCAAAGCGGACAAAGTTCTCATTGAAAGTCGCAATTATGTGTTTTGTGGATCATTGGGAGCTTTCAAGTCTATACCAACATGATGCCATCGGTATTTTTTTAAATCGCTTGTGGTCAGATCTCAACATATTTATTCTACTCAACAACAGATGCCAACAGTTGGGGAACCTGAATGCACCCATTAGGGGTTACATGCTAAAAAACTATTAAAATGGTACTCTTGGGCACATACATTAAAAGTATCACACTTCACGTTGATTCGTTGATCGTGTCATTAAAACTCACGACCAACCATCAGAGGTTTAAAACCCGCTCAAAACTAAGTAAGCTTCAGGTTTTTCGTATATGCAACACACGTCTCTATATAAAATTGCTACATAAATGGGAATATGATGTTTTCAGAGCATGCCAAAACCACGTTCCAGTTGAAAAATTCGTGAAACGGTGTATTTTCGAAACATGCACATAAGGATTTACTAAACGTAAGAATTTTATATATAATTGCCGGTCCATTATTATAGTTTCATCTCAATTTAATTTAGGATGCACATCCGTTCATGAATATAGGGTTATTCTAATGAATTTTATTTTCTATGTATTGATGATCGTTAATTATGGTGGTTCAAGTAAAAATCCTACTTTATAGTTTATGGGCTTCTGGTGGAGGAAGGTAGGCCCAATTTTGTAAAAAAATCCTGTTAGAAAACTTGAACCAAACGGCAATAGCTTCTCAAAAAATTCAAAACCCTCAGTTTTGATGAAAGTTGGTAACCAATTTAGCAACTAAAAGTAGTCTTCACAATATTGTTAACATACCAAAATGTATACAGATGCACTTAGTATACTTAAACAAACGAAATTTGACTACCTTTCATTTGTGATTTTATATGCTTCTTCCTTAAAAAGTAGCTTACACTTAGAAAATGGTACCCAATACTTGATAATATGCGACAAGTACCCAGTCTAGCGAATCCATCGGCTTTAATACTCCCCTTTATGCTGAAATGACCCAGCACCCACGAAAAATGGATGTTGAACTGTTCAACCATCTCGTTAAGAGATGAGAGACAGTTCCGGGCTACTTTCGACGTAAGAAAGCCTGATTGTAGGACCTTAATTGCAGCCTGACTGTCCATAAAAATGCCAATATCCCTTACAGATATTACATTATACTTCATTCAATTGGTGGCCTCCTCCAAAAGGAGGGGTTAGGAACGTTCCTAACTTCAATTATATAACATTTAAGTGAATCTAACTTTCAACCGTTCAACGGCGATTCCACAAAACCACTAGACCTGCGTGTTCATATTTATAAATTTTTTGATTAATGATATAATTCGGTTTTCGATACAGGGTTTTCATTTTTCGAAATCAAAATTTTATTACAATTTAATTGTTTACATGCAGAAATAGCTTTCCTTCAATGCTAAAACGGCATCAGCTCCTGCTGATCAACTTGTGTCACAATCCCTTTTTAATAATTTTTGGTGTGGTAGGCGAGATGTATTGACAAAGAATAAATATTGTACCATTTTGAGCAAAAATAAAAATTCGTTGCGTAAGGACAAGATTTAGCTGCATAGTTACCGACTAAAATTAGCAAATGACTTGTGCAA
>OY744476.1:156524936-156568376 GCA_963556175.1 Tipula confusa | reverse complement strand
ATCCTGCCTGATACCTGGTTTTCTTGTAAGAATATTATATTTCTTGCCGATTAATGCTTCCAAATTGTTTGGACTGTCTTCTATGATTGTCCCGTCAACTGTTTTTAGTCCTTGTAATAGTAGGTCGTTTTAAGTGGAAAACCATTGGATTGTCATATCAGGGGGTTTAAAAAAATGGGTGTAAATGTAATGGTTTTATTTTGTTTTTAATATTTTGGTATTTTACATTTAAATTTATGAGGTTTAATTAAATTCTTCGTTAGAAGTTTTAAATTATTTTTTAATTTATTACTAAAATGTACTTTTATACTTTATTAAAGTTAATTAACAAAGTTTTATCAGGTTCAAAAATAATAAAATCCTTAACATTTTTTTATTCATTCTTGGTTAACAAAATTACACTTAAAGTAGTTGCATTCGAGTAATTTACTCGTAAGTAACCAACTTAATCCACATTCGCTGTAGTCACAGGAATCGTTAAGGCAGCCATTAAACATTGCTTTAAGTTTGGAAATATCTGCACATTTTAAATTCCAGTAGCTTGTACCAAAAGGAGTCGACATCCATTTGTCATCCAGTCTCAATTTTACAAAATTTATTGACCCTAATTCTCGCCATTCATCGTTGGCATTTTCAAAGTCATCTCTTTAATTATATTAGAGAAACAAAATAATAATAATTTATTTTCCGCAACATATCTTTTGCTTATTACATAATTATATTTATTGGCGCCAGAGTCTCCAAAATCACATTTTAGAATATTGAACTTCAAAAATTGCAGTTAAAAAAAAATCTTTTAAAAATGCTTAATTTCTGTATTAAAACTTTAGTAGATCACGATTTTATGAAATTTTGATTATGGAAATTTTACGGTTGTTAGATTAAATTTTTAAATGTTTTGATGGTCCAACCGCACCGTAATTTCTAGATTTTGGACGTTTTCATTTGTTGACTTGGGTTTTATCTGTGTTTTCGATCTGTGGCGTGATTTTCATAAAATTTGATAGGGCATCCATCTGCTTATAAATTAATTTATTAATTATTATGTTTTATAATTTATTTTATTATTGTATTATTATATTATATTATTATGTTATTATATTATTATTGTATTATTATATTTATTTTGAAGTATTCTTACATTAATATATTATTATGGGACAAATTAATAAATTTGTATTTTCAGGGAAAATACACTTATCCAGTTTATTACAGTCTACGGTTTTCAGAAATTATATTATGATATTATTAGTTTATTATATTACAAATTAATTAATTTACAATTTCAGATGAAAACTAATTCAATTTATTACAGCCTATGGCTAAGAACAATTATTTTATTAATAGATTTTGCTTTTAGGAAACATTTGCTGATATACCTGAATGGGGACACACTGGAGTTGATGATAAGAAATGACACAATGCCAAGCAGCTTGTTAAAATAATGATTGACTTGTGCTAATATTAGTTGAATATTGGCTACCGGAAAACCGGACCAAATCGGTTATTACTAACATACCTTTCCTTTCCTTACACTACAAAAAAAACACTAACTATCGATCGCTTAGGTGTCTGCAACCAGGTCAAGTCTGTCATAACTAACAAATTTCATCCACTCCTTCGGTTTTGTTATATGTAACACGGGTGTACGGTGGTGCCCGGCATTTCGAGAGTTCCTGATTAGTCTTTGCCCATACACTCTAATCAATCAATCAATCAAAAATATATATATAAATATATATATATATATATATATATATATATATATATATATATATATATATATATATATATATATATATATATATATATATATATTTATATATATATATATATATATATATATATATATATATATATATATATATATATATATATATATATATATATAAACAGGTTTGATCGTTGAGAAATTAAATTCAACTATAACGAATTATTGATCAAAGTGTTCCGAAAGCACAGTTATATTTACTTGTTTTGTTTGAAAGTTTGACAGATGTAAAATCGAACTAATGCACATGTTTCAATATAATTAATGCACCCGATTTATACAAGCATATAAACGCAAACTTAAAGTGAAATATAACAAATATATTGAACATAAATAAAATACACACAGATTTTCCATGATTTATTACTTCATTTTTCATCGAAATTTTTCATGCCTTTTAAATTTTTCTTATTTTTTCATCTTCATCCCTTATTTATGTACGAGTAGGTTGTATATAGATATATGAGAAAAATCGGAAAAACAACTCAATCTGTTCACGTTTATCGTGTTTATTTTGATTTTCCATGATTTTTCGTTGTACATGGGATTTTTTTTTATGTTTAATGCTGCGCTCAAGTGAAACTATATATATAGATATACATAAATATCTGTATATGTATTTGTATGGTAAATGTGTGAATATCTGTAAAAAGTAACATTTGCAAAACAACAAAACATTTTAATTTTAACCAAGCTACTCAATCAACCGAAACACCATTTGGAGCTGTAACAAAATATTTGCGGGAAATATATACGATCACGATGTGTATCAATTTTAAATAGAAAACCAAACGTTTTTTTTTTTTTATAAAGTTAACAATAATAATCTTTCAAAAACATTATAAATAATAGCACCTTCATAAAATTGTAAACATTTTTCATTTACATATGTACGTACATACAATTCAGATGAAAAATCTGTGTTTTTCGGTTAAGATATATATTTTCAATTCGAAACGAATTCGCAATATAATCCAAATTTATTTTACGTATATTTGAGCAAGGCACCTAGCAACGATCAGAACACAAAGTAATAATACAAAAGGGAATAATAGTACATAAGGTTATTATGGCTCTCCTCTATTGGTTTATATATATATATATATATATATATATATATATATATATATATATATATATATATATATATCCTGTTGTATTGTTCGGTTGTTGTACTCCCAAAGGTTCATTTATAAAAGAAAAAATTCAAACAACATTCAACTTAGCAACAAAACAAGAAAACACACAAACATACAAACGAGAATAACAAGACCAACTACGTAGTAATGTTGTACGACGACGACGGTACATAAGAAGTGAAATAAAAATTGAAAAAGGGGTTTACATTTTCCAAATTGATAAAATCCAATTTCTTATGGTGTGCTTTCATTTTGAGCAAATAGCTTACACACACAAAGATCTACAAACACCCATCATCTAACAACAACAGCACATAACTACATTTGGTATATATACATTATTTTGTTGTTGGTTTCGGTAAACATTTAGTTATTGGCTTACCAATATTTAATTTTTGTCGTAATCTCTTGATATTTGAATGTTGTTGTGTGTATTGTATATACGGTTATCTTCGCAGCTTCTGATTTTCCCATTCTATGTACCGTATAGCTATATTATATATTGAGAAGATGAATTTCACTTTCCATCAGTAAATTGGATTTTTTTTTTGTTTTTCTTTTTATCAATCTAGACGAAATGTATTAACTTTTAACACTTTGGGAAGGCTATTAAGTAGCGTATTTATTCCGAATATAGGGTGAATACAAGTTTTTGTTGAACGCATTGCATTTTTTTGCAAGTTTTTTTTAGGAGTCCCAAGGGCCTTACGTTTATTTATTTTAAAGGAATAAACGAAAGGTATAAACGAATTTTATTTGTCTGAAGTGTTGTCTCAGTGCAACTATTATGATGTTATTATGGGATAAAATGGTATATTTATATACATTTTTGCCACTCCATATGAAGGTTAAAGGTTTTTTGCGGTTATATTTTTTTTATAAATAACTTTTTCAATAATTTGGCATTCGTTCAAGTGTCTAGACATAATATAGTAACTGTTTACATTAAAAATTTCGATAATAAAATTTAAGTTATATTATAAAGCTGTAAGTAAACTCAGGTGGTTAATGCAGTCATAACATTCGTTGTGTTTTGTAAACATGATAGCCCATAAAATGTAAATACAAAATAACCAAGAGGGACACTTCAAAGCAAAATAAACTGTGAGAGTATTTTGCTATAATTGAGTCGCGCTGAGACATCAGTAATAGCAATAAATGAGTTTTACAGGACATTGTGGCCTCATACTTTATCAACAATTACTTTTCATTGGATTCTATATCGAACTAATTATTCTTATTTTTGTAGACAACCACAAGATGCCTAGTCTATTTTTTAAGGCACTGTTCGTTAAGTCCATGGTCTTAGATTCCATGGTGTTTAAACATGGTCCGTAATTAACTATGCGTATCGGGGACAGAGCATCACCACAAAAATTTTGCTGCCCTATACTGTAATTTTACATAAAAGCACGAAAGTTTTGGGAATATTTCTATATAGACATCTCACAGAAAAACCAAATTTTTCTTGATGGATTGTGTCCTTGATACCTCGCTGGAAACTATTCAAAGCTAATTAAAACCTGAGCATATGGTCTTTTATTCTATTGGACGTTAAGAAAACAGTTAAAGAAAATGATTTCCGAATCTGTGTTTAACGTTTAGGAGGATAAAAGACCATATGGTGATGTTTTAATTAATGGAACTGCATACAACAGACTTCTAGACAGCGGGGCTAACGTCAGTGTCCTCGGAACAGGCTCAGAGAAATTTTTAGAGCAAAATAATATTAAAGTTCACGAATTAACAGCTTATTTTCAAACCGCTCGTGGGGAGAAAAAGCCAATTATTGGTCAAACGGTTGCGTTTTTACATAGATTCTGGCTTTATTCAGTCACTGTACTTGGGAATGATTTTCTAGGACCTATTCGGTCTCACTCCTGCTAAAATTAATTCCTTAGAAATGGTTAAATCTGTTAAAATTACGAGTATTTGCTATGAACTTTTTCTACATGCCCAAGAAAAGACATTAAGTCAAATCATCGAAATGTTCCCTTGTTCAACAAAATATGGCTTGGGACGGACAAATCTGGTTACTCACAAGATTGATGTTCAAGGAGCACCACCAATCAAACAACGGTTCTATCCGGTATCACCTGTCATTCAGGCGGAAATATATAAAGAGATGGATAGGATGCTGGAGATGGGGTTATAGAAGAATGTCAAAGCTCATGGTCCTCACCCGTTGCCATAGTTCGAAACAGCAATGGTAAGGTGAGGCTGTGTCTTGATGCGCGGAAAGTAAATGCGGTCACTGTTAAGCATGCTTATCCTCTACCCATCATAGAAGGGTTACTAATTCGATTAGACCGTACCAAATACATCTCGTTAATTGACCTAAACGATGCCTTCTGGCAGATCCCATTAGATCAAAAATCGAGAGATGAAACCGCGTTTACTGTTCCGGGCCGAACTCTGTACCAATTCACCATAATGCCCTTCGGTCTGTGTATTGCCCCACAGACGTTATGCAGACTGATGCATCGAGTTATCCCATATCATTTACATGACCGAGTATTCGTTTACCTAGACGACCTACTTGTTGTTGCTGCGGAGCTTGAAAAGCACTTTTCTCTTTTAGTGGAGGTCGCTAAATTATTGAAATCTGCTACATTAACTATAAACTTAGAAAAACGTCGGTTAGTTTTGAAGGAAATGAAACACCTTGGTCATGTGATTGGTAATGGGATAATTCGAATGGATCCGGAGAAGGTGACGTCAATAGTGGACTACCCAATTCCCAAAACTACTCGGCAATTGCGACTTTTTCTTGGTATGGCGGGATGGTACTATCGATTTATTTTAAATTTTGCAACAATCTGTTCACCATTAACTGACCTGCTCAAACGAAATCAAAAATTAATATGGAACGGTAAAACACAACAGGCATCAAGCAAAACAACATTAACAGCCGCACCCGTACTTAGAACAGCTGATTTTACTAGACCTTTTTATATCCAGTGTGGTACCAGCACGAGTGGAATCGGAAGTTTTTTATTCCAACAATTCGATAACGGGTCGGAATATCCAATTTCGTTTTATTCGCATAAATTAAACCCGGCGCAACGCGAAAACAGTATCACGGAGCTGGAATGCTTAGCCGCCGTGATGAGTGTTAAAAAGTTCAGGCCACATGTAGAGGGATACATTTTTACCATCATCACTGGCCATTCCAGTCTGCGATGGTTGATGGACCAACGGGATTTTTCTGGACGATTAGCGAGATGGAGTTTTAAACTCTAGGGGTACAACTTTAACATCGAGTACCGCAAGGGTTCATTGAAATTCATGATATAGGGGATGGCGGTATGAATATTCCTTTGTTGCATGTAGACTTGGACGATAAAGCTTTTTGTGATGAAGAATAAATTGGTAGAATCAAGACCTTGCGTAAAAATCCAGAAGTGTTAAATCGGAAGAAGTCAATGGGAAGTTATATATCCTTTTAACTGGCAGTTCAACTCCGATATCTGCCAAATCTCGTTGGAAATTTGTAATACCTAAACCTATCGTGTCAAATCTGTTGCAGATGGCACACAATTCTTCAACAAGCGCTCATCATGGGTTCTCAAAAACATTGAAACTTCTACAGCGACAATTTTACTGGCCTTCTATGACATGCGATGTACGTAGTTACATTCAAAAATGCGAAACATGTAAGAAAGTTAAGCCTACTAACTGTGCAATACAGCCACTGATGGGGAATTATAGGGAAGTGCACCGACCATTTGAAAGTATGTTTATGGATTTTCTATGGGACCTTATCCCCACAGCACAAAGGGCAATGCTTGTCTCTTAATTGTGTTAGACCAGTACACTAAATTTGTCTTTCTGGAACCTTTCAGAATCGCAACTGCTAAAGATGTTGTTTCATTTTTGGAAATAAGGATCTTTAATTTGTTTGGAGTCCCTGAGTGTGTAGTATCGGACAATGGAAAGCAATTCCAGTCCCAGCTAGTAGCCAAGTTCTTTGATTCATATGGCGTTATACATCAGTTTATTCCTAGATAATCCCCGCAGGCCAACGCGTCTGAGAGAGTAAACCGCTCAGTCATTTCAGCCATTCGAGCATACATAGGTGATAACCATCGACATTGGGATATGCATATTAATGAAATAAGGTTGGCACTGACAAAGGTTGTTCATTCATTCACAGGTTTCTCGTCCTATTTTCTTACTTTCGGACAACACATGATCACACATGGATCATCTTATCGGCTGATAAGAGAACTGAATCTATTAAATTATCGCTATATTGACACCGATTGAACCAATAATGTTACTCGATTGTCTAACGCACAAGAACTTGTCTTTTCTCACTTAACATATGGATATAAACGGAATGTTTCGAATTATAATTTACGAGGTAAACCTCGTTCGTTTCCTCGTTCGTAGTATTCTACTTCTCAAAATTTGAGAAGTAGAATACTACTTCGAGAAGTTTGTTAAAAGGTACGTCAAGAGATTTTTCATAATCTCTGAATATATGATCATCATCAGTGATAAAATAAATAGGTGGGCAACCAATCTGGACCAAATCCTATTTGTTAGTCACCCACTGATTTATTCGCTAAAACAACGAATATCTGCAATTTCATTTATTGTGTTTTTGTATTTTGAGTGTCATCTAATCAAATAAAGTTCAAATGGTAGTTTCCCAAACTTCACCTTCATAATCAAAAGAATAACTAAAAACCTTAGCTTACCATCCAAAATTCTTTATTTTTAAAGTTTAGTGAAATATTTTCTATGAAAATACCACTTCTAGAGTATTTTAGAAATTTGCTCGACAGTACGACGGTACTTTTAGTCTTACCAAATTTACCTGATATACCTGATAAGATGACGGTCAGTTTTTTTAGCAACATTTATTAGAAATTCCTCATCTAGATCGAAACCTATAGCATTATTGAACTCACTATCACCAAATCTGAATAATTTAACACGATAAAATAACGATACAGATCTTCGACGTAATATTGGTGACACCGCCGAGATTAGCCCAATTATTTTGTGATAAATTTAACCATAGAGCCAAAGTTGTATTCATCCTTATTATCCATAGCAATAAAGTGATTCAAACACTGTTTTACATCCCTTTCTTAAACGAAATGTATTAAGTTTTATAACTTTTAACACTTTGGGAAAGCTATTAAGTAGCGTATTTATTCAGAATAAAGGGTAGATAAAATTTTTTGTTGAACGCATTGCATTTCTTGCAAGTTTTTTAGGAGCCCCAAAGGCCTAAAGTTCATTTATTTTAAAGGAGTAAATAAAAGGTACACACGAATTTTATTTGTCTGAAATTTTATTTCAGTGCAACTATTATGATGTTATTATGGTAGTGAATATAGTTTTTGCCCTTAGATATGAAGGTTAAAGGTTTTTCAGTTTTACTATTTTATATATAAAAAACTTTTCTAATAATTTGGCATATTGTGTCTAGACATAATATAGTAATTTATTTTAGTTTTCATTAAAAGTATCGATAATAAAGATTATGTTCTTAGAAAGACTTATAGATAAACATTGCTGTTTATTGCAGTCATAACATTTTATGAATTTTGTTAGCATTACAGTCCCTAAAACTTCAACATACCAAACGGGCACTTCAAAACGTAGGAAACTGCGGGAGAAAAAGGTCAATTATTTTATTTTGTTTTCTACATATTTTGATGTAATAGGTCGCCGTGCTTGGTCATCACGATTCGATCATGCATTCTTTCAAAAAGCCAACTAAATATATTTCTGCATACAAATTACAGCAATGTAGATGTAGTAGCAGCCAGCATCGAGGTCAGTAAAGAAAGCCTCTGGCTTATATCAGCGTACTTGCCACACGACGGGGTAAACCTCCCACCTGCAAATATGCGCAGTCTTGTTATGGATGCTCAAAAACGGAAAGTTAGAGTCATTCTTGATTGTGATGCAAACTCACATCATACGATCTGGGAAAGCAGTGACACAAATGAGAGAGGTGAGTCACTTTTGGATTATATTCTAAGTACTAACCTATAAATCTTTAATGAAGGCTGTAAGCCGACTTTTATACTTTTAAGTAATAGACAGAAAACTCTAGATATTACCCTTTTCTCGAATTTCTTGTCGAACAGATTAATTAATTGGAAAGTGTCTGAGGAACACTCCTTTTCTGATCTTCGTTATCTTCAATACGGATTGAATATAAAATATTTTGAAACTTCAACTTTTTGAAACCGTAGGAAGACCAATTAGGGTACTTTTAAAATGGTTTTAAGTAACTCTCTACCATAGTTCCTAAATCTCCGGAATCAATACAGGAGCTAGATGTCATGGTAGACCGGGTGTCTGATGCTTTTAATGAAGGTATTTTAAGTTCATGCCCCATTAGTAGACCAAAGGGTAAACCTCGCCCACCATGGTGGTCGAAGGAACTACAAGTAACGCGCTTAAAATGCAAACGAGAACAAAAACTGACATGGACTGGGACTCCTATAAGGAGTTCCTTAAAGCGTATAAATATGACCTAAAAAGTGCCAAAAGCAATTCCTGGAGATTTTTTGTAATAAAATACAGGAGTCCTTTGAGGCAGCTAGGCTACGTAAAATACTATCCACTTGTCCTGTCATTCCAAGTTATTTCCAACGACCGGATGGACAATGGACTACAACAAGTAGAGAATCCTTAGATCTTCTTCTGGAAACTCTTTTTTTAGGTTGTTCCAATTCTCCTCCTAGTTTGCCAAAAGCAAATAAGGCTACTGGCCTCGCGGGGAAAATTGTCAATAGGAAAACTATCTTGATGGCAGTAAACAGTTTCAAGCCTTTTAAGTCTGCAGGCTTGGACGGCATTATTCCTGCCGATATTCAGAAAACCACTGACTGAACTGTTCCCTGGCTTTAGGTGATTTTCAAAAGTAGCCCCGAACTATGTCACATTCCAAATAAATGAACTGAAGTAAATATAATTTGTATACCAAAGGTGGGAAAATGCTCTCATTGCAATCCCAAAGACCTTAGGCCTATTAGCTTATCTTCTTATTTCTTGAAAATTCTAGAAAGACAGATAGAGGCTTACCTCAAAAGCTCAACTGAGCCTTCAAAGCTGTCAGCGTTTGGATATCCTGACTAAGCAAGTGACTGCTAGTACAGCCATAAGGCTTAAATCAATTTCTATGTGGTTCTATAACATTATGGTACACTCATCTATTATAACAAACAAAGAAATCCCCAAATCTATCGACTACACCATCTCGACATCATACCTCGAAGTTAAATTTATAACTGATATTTCTTCCAGAGAGGACTGGGTTAATAGAACAGTTTTAAAGTCAGGCTTTATTAATTTGTTTTACAGATGGCTCGAAAATTGATGGAAAGGTCGGCGAAGGGGTTTTCTGCAAAGAACTAAATGTAAATCTCTCTTTCCGCCTCTCTGATCTTTGCAGTATTTTTCAGGTAGAGCTTATATCAATCAAGGAAGCCATAGACTAGATGAAATATCATGTAATATATAAAAGAGCAGTTTTAGCATTTTTACGGACAGTCAGGCTGCTATTAAAGTGTTTCAATCACGTCGAAAGTAGCCCGAAAATGTCTTTCATCTCTTAATAAGATGGCTGAACAGTTCAATATAAATCTTATATGGGTACCATGGTATTCCAATATTACGAGGAATATGAAAACCGACAAACTCGCGCGACATGATATTTATTGCTTCATCTTACCGTGCAAAGTAGGACATTAAAGTACCACTTGCTACTTGCAAATAACTCTTTAAAGAAGAAGCTCGTAAAATTACAAACAATAGATGGGCAAATTGCACCTCATGTGTAATTACTAGGCAAATTTGGCCTAATTTGGATTTAAAAAGGTCTAATCGGCTAAAACCTATGCAACAGCATAATATTAGAACGGTTTTTGATGTCGTTACTAGACACTGTCTTATTGGAAAGCATGCCAGAACACTTGGTGCTTTCTTTCGTGATTATTGTCGAAGCTGTAACGACGAAGAAGAAGAGGAAACAATATTATATTTGTTATGCACCTCTTATTCCAGAGATCATTGACTTTAAAACGCAGTTTCATGAATCTAAAGCTATGTTACAACGTCACATCGATGAATGTAAGCATGTAAATACATCTGATAATGGTCATCGTTTAAATCAAACAATGGCTCAAATAGCATTAAATCACTCACCATTTCTCGAAACAATTAAGGCAACAAGTTCAAAGTCATCTGAAGTGAAATACTCAAAAATTAGTATTCAACCATTTGGTGGAAAGTACGAAGAGTTTTTAGCATTTAAAGATTTATTTGAATCTTCAATGGGCTTCAGCATGATCATTACGGATCAGTTCTATTCTACAGGTTTTTGTGAAGTAGGGAAGTTAAGTTATGTTAATAATGACAGTATTGGTTGAAACATATTGTATCAACACATGATGGGTGTCCCGTAAATACATCACTGTCTACGACGGTTTTTGATATAATTGATAAATTTGGAAACACTCACAGCGCAAGAGAACTACTCGACCCCGGCTCGCAAACAACACTCATCAATGAAAACTGTATGAACCGTATTAAACTTAATAGGACTCAATCAAGGGTCACAGTTACTGAACTTGCCCTCCAAAAGGCTTAAATGACAAAGGGTGAAGTGAAACTACATATCCTATCGAAAGTGCAACCTGAAAGCAGCATATTTTACTATAGTCAAACATACTACTTTAGCTGATCCTTTCTTTAATATTCCAAGTGTTACTGATATTATTATAGGTAATGATATTATTTATAAAATTATTCGATCTGAAAAATTAAAAATCACAGATAATCTGTATGCGCAATCTACGATATTTGGTTGGGTACTGGGAGGAAAATTAGCTAACTTTATAGCAGAAAAATAACCAAGAACTTTTCACACAACAATTTCAAATAATGAAACTGAAGATCTGATTAGTCGTTTTTGGATTATTGAAGAAGTAAGGTATCCTTCAGTGCACGATCTGGTCGAAAGTCACTACCAAGAAACCACGACAAAGACGAATGATGGAAGATTTATCGTCAAACTGCCGATCAAGTTACCGTGAGAAACCCTGGGTTCATCTTATCATCAAGCTGTAAAACTATTTTTATTATTAGAGAAACAATTCAGTTCAAACGAAAGACTAAAACAAGAATACATGGAATTTATGAAGGATTACACCGCACTGGGCCACATGGAGAGACTAGAGGCAGAAAACAATTTTAATAAGTTTAACGTGAATTTTCATTTGCCGTATCATTGCGTAATCAAAGAAACTAGTAGCACTACCAAGGTAAGAGTCATTTTTGATGGATGCTGTAAGAGTACGACATTCGATATAGAATGACCTTACAACGATACAAATACGTTTCCGGATGCACAAAATTGCCATTTCCGCCGATATTGAGAAAATGTGTCATCAGATTCTAATTCATCCGAATGATAGATCATCACTAATGCATAAGGGTGGATTCAAGTTGCAAAAATGGATGACCAATCGGTGCAATGACCAATTGTTAGGCTCACACATACCAGATTCTGAAAGAAAAATAAAATTCCTAGAACTTGATGACGTGTCGTTGGTAAAACCCTTGGTCTGTTTTGGAACCTAAAGAATGATTATTTTAATTTTCGAGTAAACCTACCCGATACAACCAAATTATCTAAAAGGGCTCTATTATCAGAGTCCTCCAGAATATCCGATCCGCTTGGGTGGTTAAATATTAATTAAAATTTTATTTCAAAATTTGTGACTGCGAAAACTTAATTGGGGTGACAAGCTGCCTGAAGATGTTATGCAAAAGTGGCTGAAAATTAGAACCGCATTACATCACCTTCAAAGCATCTCGATTCCAAGATTACATGTCATCCACAAAATACTAATATTTAATTGCACTGTTTTTTGGACGCCTCGGACCTAGCTTATGGTGCTTGTTGTGTATATGCGTGTGAAAGATTATATTGGAAATATACTGCTCAACCTAATTGCGGCCAAAACGAAGGTTTTTCCTATTAAACAAACGTCTTTACCACGTCTTAAATTATGTGCCGCTATATGAAGTTGTAACTAAATTCAACTCATGCATGGACCTATTCTCATATTGTCTTGACCTGGTTGTCGGATGTTCCAAAAAGATGACAATGTTTTATAAGCAATAAAATAAATATATTTTGGAAGACATTCCTAAGGCCCAATGGAAAGATGTCCCTTTAAACCCAAATCCAGCGGATTTAGCATCTAAAGCAGTGGTTCCGCAGTTACTCACCACAAACAAACTGTGGAGGAACGGACCTGAACTGTTAAACCACGATGAACAAAATTGTCTCAAAATACTTCTTTAACCAAAACTATAATTAATAATCAGCTCGAGATGCATAATAAATATTTGAAAACTTTCCACACAAGTATAGAGTCTGGTCATCCGTGTAAAATATTGTTAACCAAATATTCGTTAATGTCTAAAATTTACAGAATTTTAGGTTATGTGGTCAGATTTATGAATAATACGATTTGCATATTTAGACAGCAGTGACTTTAAAAAAAATGCATTCCACTTGCCACCGCCTACATTCAACCAGATAACACAAGCTGTAACCACTTGCATTAAATGGACGCAGTTGGAATCATTTTCAAATGAGATGCAGTGCATCGTGAAGAATTGCGAGGTTAAGAGAGGAACCTTGATCCTAGCATGAAACAAAATCTGAAATTTTATAAAGTTCACAATCATAAACGTTTGCGGAGGAAACTAAAAACCTTAAGAAACATCAGTAATTAAGGACCAATCACTAGCTAACATCATAAACATTTGAGGAGTTTCAACCAAAAGACAAACCAGATCACTAAATCTATTACCTTTTCAAGACCAAAAAAGGCTGATAACAGTAGATAATGAAATTGAAAGATCAACCACATTCTACTATTCACGACATTCAATAATTCGTTTAGCAAATACCAGCATCACAAGATTGATAACACAGCGATATCACAGAATACATTTAATATTTTGAAGCAGCTATATTCTGTTAATTAAGTCTCTTGCGAAAGAAATGCTGGAATTAAAAGGTCAAAACTCTTCACATCAAACAACGACATCGGATCAATTCTTAAAGACCGTTTTAAATCGAGGCCGTGGTCAACGAGTAAAAACACTTAAATGTTTTTTGGTGTCAGTACTGACCTCTATTTGGAAAATGGCACCAAATTCAAAGGTAAATAGCTTATTTTAAAAAACTACCAGGTTGTTCGTCATTTTATCCCACCACATTCATCTAATTTTTGCAATATCTGGGAGCCTGCCATAAAACCAGCAAAAACACTGATAGAACGTATATTAAGACCTCAGATATCAATACAGCAAGAACTACATATTTTACTATTATAAATCAGGGGATTGATGAACTTGAGACTGTTGTGTGAACTATGCGATGAGGATATATGGATCCATTTACGCCAGTGTATTTTCTTATTAAGCACCCAGTTACAATTATTCCGCAGCATGAAACCACCGAAATACCTTAAAATAGGCTTTCACATTGCAAAGTTGAGCTTTGTAACACAATATCTTCAATTTTCAAGATCACAAAAGATTTTATTTTCAGGTTTCATAATATTTTCTATAGACATATGAGTGATTCAAACGACCTTTCCCAAACCTACAGAATACATTTATTTGCAACATAAATAAATTAGTTAAATAACAATCTTGAAATTCGTTCCTATTTAAATTAAACCCTCGTCATATTATATTATTACCAAGAATACTAATTAAAATAAATTCGAACAAATAATTTATGAACTATCTACCCAACTTGGATACAACACAACAGAGTACAGTATTTTTTTCTGTTGCTGTGGAATTAAATATGATTTCATCTCCAACTGATTTCTAATTGTTTACTTTAAAGCTATACTAAAATACAATATAAAATCGGTTCAATAAATTACATTATTTACCAATGCCGCACTACCACCATCAACACCACCACCACCACCACCACCAATCTCTATCATTATTAACAACCACAGTAAAAATATTAATTTGAATGGAAAATCTAACAATATAAACGTGAAAATTATTTATCATTATTACTATTTACCATTTTGTATATACACACACAAACACATACACACACAACACCTCGGGTTTTTGTTTGGTTGTGAAATATGTACATAAATTTCACTTCTAATTAAGATCCAACTGTGATAAATGGGAAAATGCTTTGTACTTTGTAAAGTACACACAAAATTTGTACCATTAACATTTTTATAAAATTTACGGGGGAAACATGTTGATTGAATTTTAGAACGGTATATCGCAAAAATTTGGTATTGACTCATATTCTTGATGATTAACAGAACCCAACCATATAGTTATATTGCTTCGGGCTGTATATATAGTATTTTTACCAATTCTATTTGGAATATGTGTAAAAAGACATACATCGGACGTGATTCTACCAATTATTACCATTTTGTGGATAAACCAAAAATTTACTTTGCTCAATCGATACAAAAACACTTCTAAATTACTAAATCGTTTGATTACTAAAATAAAATCGAAAATTTAACAGTGTTACGCAATGTCATGGACGAATCTAAATGACCATAATATCTTAAGTGAAAATGACATAAGAAAAATACTGTATATTAAAATAATCACATTTCGTCAGTAACACGATTTTATCTTCTCATTATTTCGGCACATGACAATGACACGTGTGTAAATATATTAATTAGCTCATAATGTGAATTGGTACAACATTAGGCGCATATCATAATACGGAAAAATTCATTTTCTTTATGGTTAGTCTTTTCATTACGTTCTCTCGAAACTTTTGTTAATCATGATTTTTTTTTTATTTTTTTTTTTGAAACCACGAAGAAACGAAGACTAAAATATTTACTTTTATGTTGAGAAATTAAATTTTTGTTTACTGATGAATTTGGTAAGCTTGTTATAATTAATTGGGTTACGTTTGTAAAGTATTCAACAGGAATTAACTTGTAACGTCGCATGTAAATTATGTTTTTGTACTTGGAATCCACATAAAAAAAAAAAATTAAAGAATGGTTCATTATAAGGAAAAAAAATGCTTTTAACGTTGGTTAAAATTATGATTTATAAAAAAAGGATTATTCGTCTCGCACAGTTTTAACATAATATAAAAAAATATGTTGGAGTAAAATAATTTAAAAATTAAATTTAATATTAAAAAAAAAGCGGATTTTAATACTTTTTTTAATTGGTTATATAATTTGCAGACATTTGTTTTTAAGTAATCAAGTACACAAACTTAATTTTATATTGTTTACCAGTCTAGCCGGTGTTTAAAAATAATTTAAGGGTGGTAAAATCAGTTTTTCACAATAGAAAATTTGAATTGGAAATAATAAATGTGGTAAAAAACGTGGGATTCCACATTTAAGATGCTTAGGTTTGATTTAAGCCCTCTATTTATAATTTATATACAAATAAGTCTACAGTAATTGGAGGAGATCGATGATCGTTGAAGAGATCGGACGTGTTTTTTCCGATCTCCTCAATTTTAAAATTAAATTTTTTATTTATATTTATTTTGTTTTTGTTGTGAATTTAATTTGGTGATTAATAAAGTGAGTGAGTGTCAGTGTTTTTGGTCAGTGTTTATAGATTAACAAAAATAAACTAATGGATTGAAAATGGAACTCTGTCGCTTTTCCCAGAGTACAGGTAGAATTTGATTTTAATAAAATACCAGATTTCTTTATCTTGGTAGATTGTGTTGGTCAGATGTTATATTTTTTTTTTTTTTTATATTTCATTTTACAATATGAATTTACCCAAGAAAATTAAATGTACGTTAGTATAATTAGATTGTGTGTGTTGTCAGTGTTTCTTGATGAGTTAGAGTTAATTATACATGTGCTCGTCTTCGTGTATATAGATTTCATTATTCCCAACGGTAAATAGTTAGTGGTAAATGTAGTTGCGAACATAGAAACAAAATAAAGGTTTTCGTCACTTTTGTTTATGTATATATATTGAGAGCACTTATATACTACAGGTTTTACATATACATACTCGATTTCTGTTGGTGATTCTCTGTTTCATCATTCGTAATAATTTATTTTTCAAATCTATATATCGTCATTTGAGTATTACAAACGACAAAAAGGTAAAATGAGAAAATTGCATTTGAGTTTTAAAGGAACTAAATGTTTCTTATATATGCAGTTATGTACCATTCGTCATATTGATATCTTTTGATGGGAAGGGTTATCAACATTTTGAAACTGTCAATCGAAAGGTCACGATTTTGTAGGTAAAATGGCAGTGTTAACTTAAGAATGACAAAAAATGCACTTAAATTATTTAAATACTGAGGTGACGATATGTATACATATAACAAAATTATACAAATTTAGTAGTTTTGTTGTCACAAATAAACCGCATGTCCCTTCGTTATATATAAATATGTATGTATGGGTTTTTGTTTTTGTTTATTTTAAGGGATGCGATCTTAATTTTAGCAAGGGGAAATATGTGGTACATTATATCAAGGGGAGTATGCTTGTCAGAGGTGGGGACGCGGGCGGAATAGTATGGGTAACTACGTTTTTTCTGCGAAGTCCATATTTTTTTTAAATCCATCTGGTGGGTGACTTTAATTTGGTTTGTAGGGGGTTGCAATGGAGCTCGAATGTGATAGATTTTTTTATGGAATTTGTTTATTGTCGTTCGGTTTTCTTCACAGTCACATGCATGTAGTCTGTAGAGTGCTTTATTTGTATGAAGGCGCTAACACGGTTGTTTTTTCGGTTGGTTTTCCTTATTTCTTGTGCGATCGCCGATCGCATGCTATATGTTTTTAAATTTTGTTTTTTTTTCTGTTGTTCTGCGAATTTATGTGCATGTGTAGTTGCATAGTTTAGCAAGAGCAAAGGGTTATTTGTTCAGAGTGGATGATGCGCTTAGAGTCATTTTCTATTGTTGTTTAGATTCGTGGAGCAGTTTTTTGTGTTTTTCCAATTTGGAAATGTTGGCCAATGGTGATTTGGTGATAGATGTGTTTTAGTGCGGGGGAGGGGTTTTCTGATTCATACACATAGTTTGTTTTACGGGGGGTAGTGGGATTCTTCATTGCACAGTGTGGAGTGCGGGACTCTGCTGCGTTTTGGTTTCTAGAACCAGCGATCATGTGTTTTGGTTTGAACTCGTTGATTTTGAGATCGACAACATTTGACAATTGTTGAACAGTGCATTTAAGACACCAATCATAATTTTGGATCCCATCACATTATTCAAATTATTGTAAAATTAGTTTTATCTTTGGGTGACTTACATCAATTGGCAGATGAACACAAATGATTGACAGGTTGGCTGACTGCATGTGTAAGCGTAGCTTATCACGACTGCACACACCATTATCAGCTGCTTTGGGGTCGGAGTCGGCCTGTTTCACCTGAGGCCCAGGAGAAACCAGCCCCAAGATTACCGAGGTCGTCTCCGTTGTGGAGTGGTGTATAGCATTGGGATACGGGGTCTCCACATTTTCTCGAGTTTCTTGGAGAGCAACGAATTCGGGGCGATGCTCTTTCATGACTGATGTAGAGCAGACTGACTCGCCTGATTTTCTTAGCGGCTTCGCTTTTCTCTTATCGGTCTTGAACTCCGGGTCCGTTAACACGTAAAAAAGGGATTCGAGTTGAGTTTTGGCAGTACCCACATTTCCTTTTGTTGATTATTTTAACAGTGAGCTTTTTGTGGAGGCGGGTGGTCGGCTCAGCGATCCCTTGGATCTCCACCACAGCATCCGCAGCTTATCGTGGGAGGTGGCTGGACTAGGATTGGATCGCTGGGCTGACTACTCGCATCCATAGAAAGCCTCAAAGTTTAATGTATCAGCAGGGGAGATGGATGCCGCTAATATTTTAGCCGACCCCCACTTATGTTAACACACACGCAGTTTATGATCGGTGAGTGGAAGGTGCAGTGGCTAAGAGGATCAGGGGCGTTTGATGGCACTCTTTTAACCATGAAGGATTATCGCTTGGAGCTCGTTTTCAGGAAACTGGATGGCTAAACAGTGGAGATCGTGTGTCTCAGGGCTGTACATTGCTTTACAGTATGAGGATGATCTACGGCAAGAAAATGTTGTCCTCGATAGTTTTTAATCGAATGTTAGAATTCACCTTTCGTAAAAGTGGAACACCGCAGGACAAAATCTTGTACTGTCGGTCCAACCACCGTCAGTCTAATTTTTTTTGGAAGCCAGGACTCAATGGAGTTTTGTACTTTGCACTGTGTAGTGAGGGGGTTCATTGTTTCCTGTGGGGTGGGGTTATGTGTGTGAGTCAAAGAATTGTTCTTCTAAATTGGAATGTATTTGTCATCGAGTTGCTATTGGCCGGCATTTCCGAATTGGAGAGGTATGGGGGATTGCTGTATGGATTTGGATAGCAGTGGGGCGAATTTGGGCGCGTCATCTATATTAAACAAATGAATGTTTTGTTCTTGTTGAATTGTGTAGCTGCATATGCGCGTGTATTTGTAGAGCAGCAGAGGAGGGAAGCAGGATTGGGAAGGGTATGGCATGCGATCGGTGGTCGCGCAGAAGGTGGTGGGGGCGGCCGGGGAAACGATTGTTCCATTACCATTAACAATGGGTGGATTGTTTTGGTGTTTTTATATAAGTGAAGTGTATTTTGTATGCGTGTGACTGTTAAGGGGAACGAGTGGCGATGGGACGGGTTCCATGGGGGAAGTCTGTCACATTCAAGCTTTATTGTAACTTTTTGTAGATTGAATTGGAGTTGCTCACTGGATGGATTTGGAAATTGTGGATTTTGTGGAGGGGGTGTTGTTACCCGTGATATTTTGTCCGTGTCTTCACTTCTGATATAGTGTGTTTTCTGTGATAGTATGTATATAAAACACGTGTTGATTCTAGGTTTTTTGATATTAAAATGTTAAAAAAGTTTTGAAAGTATCCTTTCATGACTTGTATTTGCACAGTGGTGTTGGTTATTTATTTTATTTTTAGAAATTTATTATCCTTGGTGTTCTGTGTTGCGACATTTTGTTTTAATTTTCTTTAAATACATAGATAAAATATGTATATATATGTATGTTCATGTACCACTAGGGTAATTGCTATAAAACGGTGGGTTCGATCGAGTTCGAATGTTTAATTGTTTTGATAGGGTTCTATTTGTGGAATTTTCGGGCAGTGCACCGGATAAATTGGCAAAGTGTAGTTCGCAAACGTTTTGCTAATCAATATATGATATTTTATCTTAAAATGGTTAAAATAAATAACAATTCTTTAATTATATATGCAAAATATAATGAATATTATGGATAAAATGTTTACTCTAATTTTTTAGTTTTTGGGCTAAAATTTGTAATTCTTGGGTTCATTTAGTTTTGTCGGAGTGTAGAGTGTTTTAGCTTAAGTGTAATATTTGAGTGGACGCTTTTAGGGCTTAAATTAAAATTTATATGTTTAAAATTGATCCTTCATTTAATGGAGTGAAGTTGTATGAATTGTGTCTGTACCAGAGAAGCTCTGAAGATTTTGTGTTAAGCCCAAAAGAATATCCGTATGCCGTTGTTGAAGGCTATCATCCCGAGGATGGTGGATGCCGGCTTCTCCTACAAATTACATGATTTAACGAAGATCTTGGGGGCCGTGAAATGGTGAGTGTCGAATCAAGTATCGCTGCTGCATTTAATTTGCGTACGGGTGCCGATGTTTGATTAATTTCGATGTCTTTATATTTTTATATTCTGTATATTCTTGTGTTTCAGATTTGAATTTTGGTGTTTGTATTGTTATGTTATTGTGTGTTATATTATTTCATATCTTTGTACTGTTATATTGTGGTCTGTGTTACCACTGTGGTACGGTACTGAATTAACACCTAATTTTTGGTAACAACGCAACGAAACGAATCAGTTAATTAATCTTTAAATTTCAAGCGAAACTAATCCAATTTATTACAGCATATGAATTGCAGAATTATAATTTTATAATATTATAATTAATTAAATTATAATTTCAGATTGAAATTAATTCTATTTCTTACAGCCTATGGCTAAGAGCAATTAGTTCATTAATAGATTTTGTTTTCAGGACACATCTGCAGATTACAGATGAATGGTGGCACACTGGAGTTGCTGATAAGAGATGGCAGAATGCAGAGCAGTACAACAAAAATGTGATTGTCTTACACTAACAGTAGTTTGAATATTGGATACCGGGAAATCGGACCAATTAAGTCATAACTAACATACTTTTCCTTTCCCGAACCCACAAAAATTTACTAACTATTGGCCGCCAAGGTGTCTGTAACCGGGTCGATCTCAATAATTTAACTAGTATCCTTCCATATCCTTCCAAGTATATGTAAAAACGGGTGTACTGTGGGCCCGGCGCTTTCCGGGATATCCTGCTTAATGCTTGGCAGTACATTCAAAATCAATCAAATCAATCAATCAAATAAGTCTACAGTAATTGGAACTATTAATTGGCAAGTGGAACGTAGTAATTGAGTAGCTAAAGCGTTTAGTTAGTCCCGAGACCAACTCAGAAGTAGACACGTTTCTCTGCATTTTGGGATGAACTTGAAATAATTTATTTATTTATTTAATTAGTTTCAAAAAACCTCGGCTGAAGAAAAATTTGATTACGGACCAAAAGATTATTAGCGATAATATTCAATTTAGGTAAAAGAACGGAGGAATCGATTAGACCGTGTAGACGATCAAACATAAAACCAGCTAAATCGATAGAACGTCTAAGATGTAATTTTTGATGCTCAAGAAGCTTAAGATTATTGCGAGAAAGGCGATAACACAATAACTTGGTGAATATCTTTGAACCTTCTCAATTCTTTGGGAATGAACATGGTATTGTGGACTCCATATAACTAATACATACATATAAATTTATATATATATATATATATATATATATATATATATATATATATATATATATATATATATATATATATATATATATATATATATATATATATATATATATATATATATATATATATATATATATATTCGATATTTGATCTCACTAAAGCACAGCAAATAGCCTTCAATGATTCGATATATCGAAGGTTTTAAATGGAGTAAAAAATGAGAGTAAAAAATGGCTTTTGATCAATGGACCAAAGTCCTTGAATTCTGCGATTTTTTTAATCAAACAATTATTAAAATTATTATTAAACGTGAGAAACAACTTCGTTCTATTTAAATGTAAAGCGCGGCATTTATTGACGTTTAACTCCAACTATAGTTATCAGCACACCATTCGTAAAACATTGTAAATCATTCTGTAATAACGCGCAATCACTCATAACAGAGACTGGTCTAAAAATATTTAAATCGTCAGCATAAAGTATGCAGTGATGATGCTGAAAACAATTTATGACGTCGTTAATAAATAACAGGAGCAGCAATGGGCCAAGATTATTTCCTTGTGGAACACTAGAACTAACATCATGTATACATCCGAAATAAAATCACCCAGTTTTATTGACTGGATCCTATCAGATAATTGCGATTTAATCAAAAAGTAGAATAGGGTGAATATCAATCAGATGCAGTTTAAAAAATAGAATTTAATGAAAAATCTTGTCAAATACTTTTTAAAAAATTAATTCTTATTGTGAACCCAATAAATTCCATACGATTATTTGCAGTTGAGTAACCTGGAGAGAAGCCGTTTTGTTTTTTAATAGATTAAACATTATATCACGAACCAGACATTTGCAACTTCAGATAAAATAGAAATAAGTATACAGTTTTCAACATTAGATATGTCTACATTAGCAGATTTCCAGTATTTAGAAAAATATACAATATGCAATAACCTATCAAAAATTAACTTTAGAGAAAAAGCCAGATAATGAGCACATCCATGGATTATAATCGCTGGTAAACCATCAGATGATTAATTAACTTTAAGGTTAGTTAGACATTTTAAAATTTCCTGAACTTCCAGTTGCAAAAAACCGAAGCAATCGCTGTTACCGTTTACTCGAGACACAGGTGTTTCTATGTTACTGGGCTTGAAAAGTGAGAATGATTGATACCAACTGATTAGCGGAATTATTCACATCACGTTTTAAATTAACGAAAGCCCAATATTTTTTAGGTTTTTAATTTATACCTCGCTCAATTCTATCAGCATAATATTAAAGGTACTTTAATTTTTTAAGCGTCTAAACCTTTTTTTGATCTGTTTATTATATTTTTGGCTGCCTTTAATTCTTTGTCAAACCACAGAGATTGCGAACGAATATTACGATATGAAACAAAAATATCTAAACCAAAAAATTAAACATTATAAAACATATTAACGACACAATCTAAATCACAATAGTCAAAAAGCTAAATCC
Organism: Tipula confusa; assembly: GCA_963556175.1. Classification (NCBI taxonomy): domain Eukaryota; kingdom Metazoa; phylum Arthropoda; class Insecta; order Diptera; family Tipulidae; genus Tipula; species Tipula confusa. Next base: position 156,545,061 of record OY744476.1, on the reverse strand, counting down.
AATTTAAACTACACAAAAATGGATTCAATCTAACGTTTAAATAGGTAAAGTGAACTCTTTAATCAATTTCTAATGTTAAAGACATTATTAATTTGAATTAAATCCGCAGACGACATCGCATCAATAAGGTTAGACTCTATAACTGATGTAAATAATTTCGACATCATACCGCGAGAGCCTGGCACCCATGACAATGAGCAAATGTTTACTGTTTTATATAAACTTTGACCTAAACCACCTCGCAATTAAATAGGACAGAAAACTAAATCCTTTAACAGGACAGTTTAGTGCTTATTACAATTAGGACACCAAAACCTCACAATTCTGTGAGGTAATTCTCTATTGTAATGTAATTCTCTATTACATCTAAAAACCATATACTCAAAAGCAAAAAGTTCAACATTTGTAAAATCGGCATTGAGCCATGTTTCCGTTAGAAGGATAATATCAAAACCACATTCAACTTAATTCAGATGAAAACTATTGGTCTTAGTACGTAATCCGCGACCTCGCAAATTTTGATAATAACAATAAATTTGACTGAACGAATTAATATTTACAAGAGAGTTAGAAGAAAAACTAAACCAAATTCCTTCATATAAATATAATTAATTAAATATAATAAGACAATACTATTTAAATAGAAAACAAATATTACCTTATCAAAATTATCATATACATGGAAAAATTTTACATGCCTAAACCTAATCGAAAATATATCATTATGCTGTGTGCCTTTGTCCTCAGGAGAATTTTCAAACTAAACTTTTCGATATATTGTTAGTTCAAACAATATGCCAACAGATGTCACTACCACAATATTCTTTGACAGTCCTTACATTCGACTAAACTTTTGTAAAATACAATTTTAAGAATTTAGAAAAAACTTAAATATTTTAAACATTTTAATTCTTATTCCAGTGCTAATGCGCAAATTCTCTAATAAAATACACTAAATGAATCGTTTGCGCTTGGTAAAAACTAAAACAAATTTACGTACTAATACTCCGCAGTTGGCCAGATATCAGGATGTTATAGCTTGTTAAATAATAAAGAATCCTCTACACCAATCTTAAGGGAAACGAAGTTGAGCCGATTTACATCCGGATTAGCTGATACAAGTAATCTGCAATCAAGAACATCAACTGCCATAACTATTCTTTCACTAAAGAATTTTTTTAATGATTCAGAAGTGGTCGTATTAATAAATCTGGAAGCATAGATGAACTTTTTATCAGGCACATACTTGATTTGGTCATCAACAATGATGGATGATCCATACATACTCCAATTGTGCGGGCTGAACTTAATGATGTACAAGATAAAATAATCTTGCAGTAGAGTTTTCCTCTACTCTGTTTGCAATAATGTAAAGAGATGTGCGGGCTTATTATTAGAAGAGTTAGTGACAATGCTCGCAGAAATATCACACCTTAACTTGTTAAATCCATTGTTGACTGTGTTTGTTAGAGAAGTCACACTTGCTTACACTATTACCATAGTTGTCCTTTTAAGTGTAACAGCTCTCCAGATAAATAATGGCAATCGGCAAAGACAAAATTGGTAAACGGACAATCTTTAAAGAATTTAACCCAATTTTCCATCAAAAGGCCCACTCGTTATGGATGGAAACAGCACTTGCGGTTCCTGGAACATCGCAACATATCATTGCAAAAATTGAATTTGACGTGCTACATTTTTTGCATCGATTTGGCATTGTAAATTAAACCAAATAAAATTTCGCTATTTAATTTATTTGATTGGGTGTAACCAGCGCAAGTAGAGTCTACCCAAATTTCGTAAACTCTACATATCTACATGCGCTGAACGCGAAATATCTCAGTTACAAATATGTAGAGTCTATTATTTACGTATTTTTACTATTATGTAATGGCCACATATGCGCAGATCTGCTGACGTTAAAAATTATTTTCAAGTCAACAATCTTCAAAAAATCTAAAAACTGCATCCAGCGCATGTAGAGCCTACTTGGTGATTTAAATTTTAGACTATATGTGTGCAGGGTATTCCGATTCCCCATAATTGGTTCAAAACCAAAATATATTACAAAATATTCTACTTATGGTCAAGAATTGGTTTGAGTCCTGGTTTTATAGTATAGACTTTTTACAATGAATTTTTATATTCAACAAACTTGACAGTATCTGGTTGTTGAAAAAGGCAGCATTATTGGCTGCTATTATCAATTTTTTGAATTGTACTTATTCCAATTAATCAATTTAGTTAACCTCAATTACACATGATACTATTTAGTAACTTGCAAATTGAAAATCCATCTTTATAGCGAGCATTACATGGCACTATTTGTGTGTTTAAAGATCGATCTCACTTAGAACCGGTCAAAACGATAAGAAAAAGGTGGTCAAAGAAATTCAAGTTAAACAATTTTGATCGTAACCAAAGGCTAATCAAATGGTAGTGGAAATATAAGTACCGAACCAAAAGCGGTTTAACAAACAAAACGGTATCTACCGAGAATACTGAACCAAAACTAGTGAGATTTTCTATTTTTTATGATAGTATTAAATAACGTAAAAGGATGTAAAATAACATAAAAGGTATTATTCATATAGACTCCAAACTCAAACCTATAAGGAGAACCAACGGAAAAAATTCCAGCAATTTAATTACACCCACAGGTGGTAAGTTTGTGATCCGAATTATTTAAACAATTGACAGATATGTGCCAGCTGAATTTATAAATTGAAAGCAACTACAAAAACTTAAAGATATACAAAAGAAGCGTTGATCATTTTATTAAGATAAACTCGAATAAAATGATCCATCTAGACGTACTTTCTCTCCTTTTATATTTCACGAACGGCATTACAAGCTTTCTTCAAATTCCTGAATTTATGGTAAGTATCGTTATCGTCGCATTTGTGCAATAGAACATACACATAAATGTTCTATTCACTGCCATCAGTCATCTGTTATACTCGTCCATCTGTGTCTAAACCTCATACGTACTATACCTTTTCTCACACAGTTATTATGACAAGGTACCTGAGGTAGCGGGAACTAAAATCAATTGCGTCTTGATCTCTAAAGCATGAAATTGTATGTTTGGTTTTAAAATCATTGGTATTTATAACAACGAAAGTCAACATAAAGTCTTTAGATGGATTTATTAACATACCTTCTTGAAATCCAGAAACATTCATTATCAAAAAACCAGAAAAGTGCCTGAATGAATAGCATGAAATCTTTGTTGATAGTCACTTACAATTTTCACTACCAGAGTAACGGTTCCCTATGATTTTTTTGTAATACAGTAATTAAGATTCCTTGCAAAGAAGAACTATGCTGCGATAGTTTTTGCATTTGATAATTTTGCTTGTTTTAAGGATAAGACATATCGTGTACACTTCCATATAGATATAAGTTTGCTTTACTATACTAATCGAATTAGGTCAAAAAGACATTTCCACAAATTATCCCCTTCGAATATTACATAAGCTCGAAATTAATGGAATCACTTCCTAGTGCTCGAATTTCGTATCTGACATCAGAACCATCACTGATTGTTACACCAATTTGAGGGAGAGGCAACAGCAAATGAGTTTTTCTTTTAATGTATTACACGATCGAAAAAACTTTTGGTGTTGTTACTTTAAACTCAGTCTCTAGTATGTCTTTCATTTCTAAAAAGACTGCAATTGATGACAAAACAGTTATTTAGAGGAATCCAAAATACCACACTTAACTCCAAACTCATGATCTATACTTTATTACTATTGCTATAGAATAAATAACTTCTCAGCCAACAATTGATGCATGAGTGCTGCTCAAAATCACAAATGTTCAGTTATACTGAACTACTTTCAATATCCAACAACTGACAAACTTATCTTCGTAAACTACGCAAAGGGCCTATATTAAAAATCTTTTGGCTGAAAACAGGCCGTTTCATCAAAACAGAGTTCTTGGCTGAATTCTGATAGTAAACCCCAAAGCAAATTCGGTTTTCAATTCATTGATGGCTCCAACCGCCAGGCTAAATTGATGCAGAGTAGTTAAACTGATGTGCCAGAAATGTTGGTACTCTCTTCATAATGTTTGTTGAAATCCTTTGTATGGCAAAATCATCATCCTACATACAATAACATGTATCGACTTTGAACGGTGATACCATCAGTGCGCCATATTCGACCACTATAGATGTATTTAGAAGTAAGCTCAAGACAAAGAAGTCCATATTATGTACGAGCTATACTGATGATATATACGATTTTTTTCCCTGCCCAAAATGGCTAGCACTGTGACCTGAAAGATTTTTTGTGCTATTGGGATTTTTTAGTCCATAGGATCTACCCTACCTTTGTATTAAAGGCGAGAATGCTGCCTGTAGAGACCAATCTACATTTCTCCGGTGTTAAATACCTCTCTTCTAAAAAAAGGCACCTCAGTGTGCACAAATCAACACGCTCGCATAGAATGTTTTTTTCTGTTTTTATCTCTTCCAAACAGGAAGAGTCGGCACTCCGTCTCTGTGGACAGGTTCATTTTGTTCAAATTATATCTCAGGTTGCAGTGAGCTCAAAGAAATTTTACTAGTTTCCCAATATTTCCTTTACCTAAATTGACCGCCAAATTTTTATGATTAAATGGTCTAATCAAAGATTTGGCCTGTCTAAGGCCGGGAATACTGTTCCAATAGGTCAAGCGCTGCATTTTTCCTATTGACTAATTGTCTACACAATTAGTAAATAGGAAAAATGCAGCTACTGAGGCCCACGGGATGCCAGAGAACGGCTCAGGGCCAATTAGTATAGCTGACGAGCCTGTTCACGTAAGCTCGTCGGCTTTTTCATTTCCATTGATACCCCTGTGACCAGGTCCCCATTACAACTTAAATTTATTAGTTATGAGAGGAGAGAGATAGTAGCAGTGTATAACAGCTTTTAACCGACTTAGACTCCATGCAACTAGAAGCCATAGTGCTTTCTATGCTGCTTGGTTGTCGGAAAAATGTAGATGGAGGCGCTTTTAAGACCTTTAGTCATAAGATATGTAGGATAATCCGACCTAAATTATTTGCAATGGTTTTTTAAACTTTGAAAGTTTTGTTGAAATGTCAAAAAAGGTCTGGCTTACATACCACTGAATACTTAAGAGAATAGTACAATCCGATGACTGTGATAATATTAAAACTCAAGGAATGTTCTAGGATCCCTTCCAAGATTTCCACATAAAACAACCTATAGCCGCAGATAGCACAACTTATTTAGTACTTTCAAATATATCTCACATTTTTGATATATGGCGCAGGCTTCCCTTCTGATCACTCAGGTGAAATTTTTCATAAAAAGGATATGGACTGAAAGCATCACTGCAGTGTAGAACTTTCACAATAGCTATACTCACGCAGTGTCAACGCTAGTTCCAGGAACACTACATTTCCATAATAAGCTGCTACTACACAGTTATGTGTTGCTGCCTTAGCCGGTAAACACTCAAATCTATTACTCTGCCACCTTTGTACCACAATTTATGGCACTTGTTGCCACAAATTATGAGTGTCATACCGGATGGTACAGTCCATATTTGGTATAGCCAAGTCCATATTTGGTATAGTGTGTCTTCAAATAATAACCAACAATTATAAGAAAACAACAAACTAGCTGTTTTACCCAATGATGTGCAGTTTCTCATTGCTTTTTTATTCTCAGCTTAAAAATCCAAAAAACTATGTGCTGTACTTTTAGGGATCTAATTGGTTCATTGAGTGACTCCAATCTTTTTAAATTAAAATTAACAAAATCGTTTATTAAAGTGACAACCATATAGTTTTGGTATGAATGGAAATGCCATCTAAAAAGCTCAAGGCTTTTTTCGCAAGCTTAACCGAAAAATTGAACTACTGACTGACATAAAACACCGGCTTTATATTTGTTCTCTATAGATAATGTGGCTGGTATTATCCGCACAGAAGCTCTGCTCTCAAAATTTATTAAACTACCACTGTGGTCTTAGGGCCATTTTTTAAGTAACATGATTGTTAATGGACAACCAAAGTTTCACTTAAACTAGTCGTCTTTACTGAATGACACATATACGAGATATATTTCCTATCTCATGCACATTTATTTTGCGACAAAATGATCAGACTACTGACATTATCATTTATCGACTATGCACGGTTATGGGGCCATCAAACCACCATGTTTGGTATCCATGTGCATTTAGAAGATGTCCACTAAAATGTTAGGCATATACGGAATGACACTTCAGAAATTTATTTCTAACGGTGAATAATTATTGGCTGACATATTACTTTTTTCATCAAGAGACATAGTATTACAAACTGATGAAGCTTTAATGTAAACACGAAACAACCTATCTTCGCTAGACGACACGACGTATAGTGGTCTCAGATATTTCTTCGATTTGTGATTCATTGGGGATGGCTCCACTTTTGGTAGCTCTGCGGTGCAATTTTTCATGCAAGATGTATTGAATTTAAAACAAAACTAGGATGAAATCCCGAAAGGTTTTTACGCGGTGGCAAATGGTTTAATAAGAACTACACTTAACTAAAACCTTCCAGCTTAATTTTTTGTTGGTAACAAATAAGTCAGTTGTGTTTAAGAAGTTTAAGCTTGAATCAATAACGCTACCTTGTGAAACACTCGCGCCATTTAAGTCAAAAATGTCTACATTATGTGTACCCATATTTTGCTTCTGTAAATGGTTATTATCCAGCAAAATAAAAAATTTGACTGAAGCTCTTAATTTTGTATATTAATACATTTTGCCAAACTTGGTCAAAGATTTGTGAAATACCCAAGAAAAAACCAGACCAATATTGCTTGTGCTCAACGGTCCTTGTTGGTTTCTGAACAAAAGTTGAAGAACCGGTACAATTTGCAATTGTTTAATACTAGTTTCAGGTTCACTGAAGCTATGAAGATACAATTTGGTAATTTTCTAGCCATTTGTTTAGTAATAAGATCATGTTCTGATGCCTTTTTCGAAGCTGTATATACTTAAGGAGAAACTTATGGTTAGCTGGCTCCGGTAGTACGAAATTATTAGTTTTTTTTTGGTAAAAACACTTTTTCTATATAATTAGCAAATGATTAGAATTTTACTTCCTGATTCCTGACTTAAATATCACTTAATCGTGAATCGGTGGATTTGACTTAATCGAAATGTTCGAAAAAGTTGATTCTGGTCGTAACTATGTTTTAAGCATTTGTTGCTGAAAAACTCAAAATTTTAGAAGATTTCTTCCTACACATATATAAAAAAGAACATTACAGGAACTTAACCAAAATCTAAGCAACATTTAATGGCCTTATAGGAGCGTGCTTTGGATCACAACATTTTGAAAAATGTTTTAATCGAGTCAAAGCTCGTCAAGTAAAATTATTATTCCTATGCTAATTTGAATATGCAAGAAGTGAACACCACTGTTCATAATATAACATTTTCTTCTTTTATGATCAGCGTCACTATGGTCGTATAGTGATGATTACGGTAAACTCACCGCAGTCGTGAGTTCTATCCCCTCCGCTGATCTTAACCAATTGTGACCAATTGTATGTAAAATCGTTCGTTGGACTGACCACCTACAACGATCATCAATAGTAGAAATATAGTCAGGAATTTCTTGTAAAATATATTAGTAAAGGGCCATCTTTGGCCTAAAAGGCTGTTGATTTTTTTATAATTAACATAAATAATATACATCATAAAGGAATCACCAAAACAATTTCTACCGGTTAAACAAAATAGCAGAGTTATTACCCTGTAGCAAAACCACACCATATTACCATTTTTGGATTACCCAGTTAAGTAGTATTCCGGTCTAAAAATAAAAAATTATCCATAATAAATTTAATATTTAATTAATACACAGAAACATTGAAAAGAAACCAAGGGATTTGTTTTAATTGCTTTTTTAATTAGTTAATAACTAAAATATAACTTATTTATAATTATACGTATTGAGTGGTTCTACCACCCTCAACAAACACCAACAACCACCAGATATGTGGGCGCATAGATCACTCAATAGTATAATTTCTTGGAAATCCAATCTTGCGCCATTACATCAAAGGTATATAAGTTATAGTTGTAAATATCAATGAATAGTTTATAAGTTTTTTTATATACATTCAATGTAGGTGACACTACATGCAAACAAATTTTTAGTTCCATTCGACAAATACATATTTAGTTCGTTGGCCTATTTACTGGTGGAAAAAAGTGTTGCGCAGACCAACTTTGTAATTAATTATTTGTATTTAAATTAAACATAATGGTAATGAAAATATTTTTATATACTTCAACCGTAAGAAATTAAACCAATAGAAGCATTCGTAGAAATGTTATTACCATATTTCTACGGAAAATTAATAAAAATTATTTAGTAAATAGGCAAATTCTTTTAAATTTTATTTCTTCGAATATGGTAAAATTTTTGAAGATGTCATATACCTCAATAAAGTATTATGTTTATGACCTTATTGAAAAAATGGTCAAATTTATGAAAAATGTAAATAATATTATTGAAAAGTACCAGGAATTTGTAATCCGTTTGTATGTGTCGCCCGTATTACTAAAGACGTATATGTTTGAAATGCTGCGAAACTCACTGTTTTGAAAAAATTCACTGTATGGACAATTAAGTATTTAAATGGTTCCTTATGTCAGGAATCAGAAAAAAATTTGTAAAAATATTTAAAAAGTAACTACAATTGAACTAAATTTAGTTGAATTTTTTGAAAAAACTTCAGAAATGACTCAGTCCTTTTTTTGCATGAAACATGTTTCCAAGAAGGGTAAATTTTCTTTTCTAATCCTAACATCTAACCGAATATGAACTTGTAATTAGAGACACGGTAATTGCAGGCGGAAGAAAATATTGATAATTTTTCATGTGTATAAGAATAGACAATGTTGAACTTTTTGTGAATTAAATTTTACCCGGTTAGGTATTTGAAAAAATCAATTATTTTCAAAACAAAAGCTAAATAGAATAGATTTCTTTTTGGCTGCTAAGTTTATTAAAAGTGGCCAATGATCTGAGCCTCAAATTACATGGTTTCACTCAATGAGATAAGTTTCAAGATTTAGTGATTGATTACGTCAAAGTTCCAGTGACGAATTGAAAGGCCTGTGAGTTCTGCAATAGAAAAGAAGCAAAATCGGTCAGCTGGTACGATATCAAGTCCAATGAAATAAATTGTTTAATAAGAATTGGAACAAATAATATCATAGAAAAAACCTGAAGTACCTTTTGCAATTTTTGCGATATAATAACTAACAAACCAGACAAAAAATGTTTGATAAATTTGATAAATTGGCACCATTTCGGTATTTGGAATTTGTTTACTGAAAACATTATTTCTTCATATAAACTGTCCGTGATTGAATGATCGACGAACTGATTTTAACCGGGGTCAAAACCTTCGGCCAATACCTTCCATCAAAATACTTTTGCTACGTCAAAAGTGCCTATCCTCTCACTGCTGAAATATTTATAAATAGGTATAGACAGCTAAATGAACTGCGATTTAACAAATAACCACATCCATTTGCCGATGGTAGCACTATAACCATGGATCATTTCATCGTCTAAAAACTAGCGGGCCAACTTAATCCGATAAAAACCACGGTAATTGGTACGATTGAGAGTAACAAACCGGGCACCCAATACGTTTTTTTATGCATAAACAAAATTAAATAATTTGTAAAATTCTACATTAGCCTACTAATAAAAAATAAATATATTTATTACATTTTTTAGTAGAATCTGGACTATTGTTCAGTCGTTGGGCTAAAAAAAAACATTCAGACACGCAAAAAGGTTATCTGTATAGGCTAACCCAGCAAAATCATACTTTCGATCACATAACATTAGTAGGAGTCAAATTTTTTGCTTGCTTTCTTGAAAATAACTCAGTGATAAGTTAAAATACCATTCACAAGCAACCGATGCCTTAAGCAATGTTTAAATATACTTCAAAAATCATTGTGATGCTAATAGTTTATTAAACTAAAACGTTCGTTTTATGGGTCTTAAAATTTTTGACATTTTAAATTTTCAAAGGAAAGAAAATATTTGAGATAAGACTAAGCGCTTCAATTTTTTATCACAAAATACAATAAAAACGTTAATTTTTTGCGCTGCATTTTTTCGGCTGAAATGTAGTATCTTGAAATGCTCGAATAAGCAAACAAAGTTGAAATATCTCTTTAAAATCCCAATATTTTAATTGAAAGCCTTTTGATTAAAATAAAGTACTTTTATTTTTTAAGATAAACCACATACAAAACAGTAATCAGATGTGCAAACCAAAAGTAAAAACCAATTTTGTTGTATTTTATTTTCTTGAATGCGATATTTATCGGAAATAATAGTAAACCCTTATTTAAAACGGAAACCAATATAGATCATCGAGCGACTCTACTAAAAGTAATTTGAACTACAATAAAAAGAAAAAGGGAAACAAAACGAAAATTGAATTTAATTTTTATTTAAAACGTTCACGCGTCTTTTAGACATATTTTTTAAGAGTAGTATTGGTAGTATACAAACGATGAAGAATTTTTTAACTACATATTCCGTATTAGAGTTAATATTAAAATTTTCATTTTAATACTGATTATTAGTCTTATCATTTGTATGCCCTAAAAAATCATAAGTATGTACAGGGTGTCCGCCGGGAAGGTATACTACTTTGCTTGTTTATAATTTTTGATTAAATGAAAGAGAATGGATCTTATATTAATAAAAGTTTTATTTAATGTTGGCAATTATGTATGGAATACAATATCAGATAAAAGTCCGCCTCTGTTAGCCTCACAAATGCGAGCCCTTTTGAGCACATTTTTCATTACATTCTCACACATTTCACGCAGTATTTCATTATTTTCATCACGAATATTTTATTTGAGTTGCTCAAGCGTTTCTGGTTTGATTGCATGAACCTTGTTTTTTAGATATCCCCACAAAAAGAAGTCCGGAGCAGTCAAATCAGGCGACCGTGAAGGCCAATCAACATCACCATTTTTTTAGTTAACTTGTTATGGAAAGAAGTCTCGCAGTAACTCCATTGTAATCCTGGCTGTATGCGATGTGGCATCGTCTTGTTGATACCACATATTAATCAAGTCCAAAGCATGCAGTTGTGGCGTTAAAATGTTTCAATCTTTTCACGATATCACTCCCCATTCACAGTTACCGTTACGCCGTTTTGATTTTCAAAGAAGTAAGGTCCAATGATTCTTCCTGACCAAATTGCACACCAGACTATCACTTTTAATGGATCACTTACTATCACTTACAGACCCGCTTTCTTCGAAATCATTCACTACACGATAAATAGTGCGTTTTGTTGGCACGTTGTTTCTCCCAAAAATTTCACGTAACTTTCTCATCATCACATTAATCGATGATTGATTTTGATAAAATGTGTTAACGATTAAAACACGTTGGTTTAAAACACGACTGCCAAATATGAACTGTCAATACTTACGTTTACCAAAATGGCGGCAAAACAAAGTAGTATACCTTCCCGGCGGACACCCTGTACTTAAAATATGTGCTTAAAAAGTAAAAATATTTAGAAAAAAAAATTTCCGGCTAAGACGTAACACATTTTTGTACATAGATATTGATGCATATTGTAATCCTGATATTTCAGATATTGTAAATTGTTCGATCTCATTCGAGTTCCAGAAATAAGTCAAATTTGTTCCACTTAACCTTTATTTGAGGACTCTAGGCTTTCTATTGCTTCGGCTAAGCAATAATGGCTAGTAATGTAAGCCAGGATATTTTTCATTGTATTTTTAGTAAATATTGTCTTGCCAGTTTTAATATAAGAGGAATATAAGAATACGAAGCCTACTACTGATGATACACTTTTTTTTAATTTGTTCTATGAAAAGCGAGGTTTTTTAATTTCGAATGTAAATTATAGATTTGTATCGAAAAATTTCCTTTATATGCGTAGTTTTAATAAATTATCGGTCATATAGAGAAAGTTAATAAACATAATATTTACTTAACCTTAATACTGTTGCTTAATAACTGTTACTTAATACTGCTACAAACCAGTTTATGTTTGCAGATGTCCTTTTCATACCGAAACAATATTTTGTATTCTTTCAACTCTTTCACTAAGTAATAACAAAGTGAAATTGATCGGCCATTTTTACAGTTTGTATCAGTTTAGTTGTACGATTACATATCGTCATACAAGTGCTAACTTGGTGTATCTCCAAAATCGTATTTTTTGAGTTAGATATTGATCTTTACTAAACCATATACGCTCTTTACAAATTTTCAACCCATTTTGATGTGATCCTTTAGTTCCAGAGATATTCAGTAGTTAATTTAGTTTAACCGCCAGTATCACCGCTCCTTACAAATCAATTTTAGTGTAACTCTAATACACATTTTTGTATGTAATGGAACTAAATGTTGTTCAATAATTATGGTGTTTATTTGTCCAATCTCAACCGTTTGTTTAGTTGAACTCCTAAAATATTAAGTTTTTAATAAGATGATTTTGGTGCATCTCCAGATTTTGACCTAGTTAAAGGATTTTGGTCGCGTGGTAAAAAACTATGCATGAAGGAAGTAAAACACAAAATTATTTTATTTAATAATTGTAATTGTGTTACAAATGAGAGAAATATTATTTTTTATAGAAAAAAATATATTAAATCAAACAATAGATCTAAGAATTTATTGATGAACTTAAAAAATAAATGTCGAGTGTTTAATTTAAATCAAAAGTTAAGAAAGAAAATATCAAATAAATATAAAAATCTTAAACGTAAAACCATATCCGATCACATCGATCAAATCCTACATGTTAAGACACGAAGGATTTTTGTAAAATGCTCCTACAACAGAGAAGCAAAAATGCTTCATATACAAAATACCAACGTGTTTTAGCGCAAAGTATTGAATTTAAATCGCATTCATCTTACATTATTTTTTAAAGGGAAACTCTAAATTTCCCATTACCATCATTTCGGACACTTAATAATTGGTGTGTTTTAAAACAATTGCAGTCTGGTTTTATTATCCAATTACTTAAACAAATTGCATCTAAAATAAAAGATATGCCAGATATTTCAAAACAGCATATTTTAATATTTGATAAAATGAAAATAAGGATAGATTTGAAATATAGTCAACCACTTGACGAGGTAGTTGGTTTAATAGATTTTGGTGATAATCCCAGTAAAGCATATTTGCCTATTTATGTCGAGAGGATTATTTACTAAAGATACATTTATTGTAAGTTATGTTGCTAACGAAAATCCTATTCCAGGAAAAAAAATTAAAGGAATTGATTAATTAAAACATCCAGAAGCTACAACAAACGGGAGTAACACTATGGGCTGTAGTTAGTGATCAAGCTACAAATAATCGAAATGCCTTTAAAGAATTGGGAATTGACTAACAACAGCAATTTTTTAATATAAATAATGAACCTGTATATGCGTTTTATGATATTTCACATATAATCAAATCGATACGGAATACAATCCTAGCTTACGATATTTCAACACCATATGGGTTAGTTTGTTGGGATGTGTTGGAAGAATTATATAGTTTGAATTGCCAATCAGTCACACGAGTCTGCTCTAAACTAACTGAAATCCACATACATCCAAACACGTTCCAACGCATGCGGGTTAGTTTAGCCACCCAAAACAGCGTTTATAAAAAATAAATGATAGGTTTGACGCTCTTAATAGCAATAGCCAATTTTGCAAAAACCCTGCCAATTCAGGACTATCATTGCGTGAAGATAATATTCCAAAAAATATTATAGTAAATTTATTAACATATCTAGAGAAAATAGAAATAATAACAAAACATAAAATACAATGTGTTGAAGGATAAAAACTATTTTGTGGAAACAAAGAAAGAAATCACATATATATTGACATCAATATTACAAACTGATGCCATTGAGAATTTATTTTCACAAATTAGATCCAGAGGGGGGAATAATTTTAATCCCTCAATTTATGAATTTAATTTTATTATAGCTAAAATTATGACTAAAAAACTGATGTGCAATTCATCATCATTAAATTATGAGCCTGACAACGGTACCTACATAATAGATGCGCTAAAGTCAAATTCACTATAATCGAAAATTAGGACGTACATATAAATTTGTTTTGGTTTGCGTATCTGATTATTGTTTTGTTTGTGGATAAACTCTTGACGCCATTTTATTACTTGATATAGATATTATCTTAACGTCCTGAAATTCCTTAATCTTGAAAGGTTTATTTACAAATCATTGTCCGAATTATGAGTAAATCCTTGCTTTTCTCTTGCTTTTACTTCTAATTTTAAAATAAGTTCCAAAATGGAGTCTCTGCTGGCACTAATAAAAATATATCATTTTTGAAAGTTATCAAAGTGATATACATTTTATGAGGATATAAACTTATTTGTAACTGTCAAAAGAAACTTATAAACTAAAATAATTAACTTAATTACTGCCTTTAATTTATATTTTGTAATTTTTCAAATTTTAATCTTTTTGTACTTAATTTCGACTTGCTTTTTTTATGTTTTATTCCATACAATCTGTTCTGGGCCGACCCTCTCCCAACTCTTTTTCAAATGGACGACGCACGATTAAGGGTTTGGTTTATTTCACAAACTGCAAATTTTAAAAGTGTGTCGCGGGACTCGTATTTTGGGAAATTTTAATTTTTAACCGCTTCCGTTTCTCGGGATTTTAGATCTAAATTTCCCGAATTCCCGATTTAAATCTAAAAATAATTTACTTATTTTAGGAAAAAGAATAGTCACTAAATAAATAATTCTTCTGTGAAGATAAAGACTGTAAATGTAGTGAGGAAGCTACTTATGCTTTAGTAGAACAAAAATGTATACATTTTAATTGCAAATATCACATCATCAAATTCACCACTAGGGACAAAGTCTGCGTCGGATATTGTATGTTCAACGACAGATGGAGCAATTGTGATGGTGAAATTTGGCAAAATATCTCCCTTTTTCCATCAGAAATGTTACAATCATAGTATAAATTTAACCACTGTAGACATATATTATACAAGCCTTTTAATAAGCCTACTTCTTTTTTCGATGAAACACCGTTAAATCGGAAACTTCAGAAACAGAGTCAGACAATGAGTCGTGTAATATTGGAACATCACATCCTCCAGAGAATGAAATATATTCTGACTGTAATAACACCTAAAAAAGTTTTCGGAACAATGCAAACCTTTCCATATCATATCCCCGCGGTACGTGAAACTCAATATTACAAAATTACGACAAAATTCAGCATGAGCTAGAACTTAATTTGTTATTGGACTGGAAAACATGGTGGAATAGGGACAATGATTGGTCAGTTTTTGAGATTCGGTAATGTGAATAATAAAATTACTCAAATTATTCAAATTTATTGCTTAATGTTATGCAACCTTAAAAACAATATGCAGATGCGCTCGGTCAAACAAGCTCTTTCAGAATCTGTAGTCCAATTTTCAAATTCGTAACCGTGGTTGAGATATTGGCTACTCACTTTGTTCCATATCCTCATATTCAATAATTTATAACCATCTTTTGGTCCATATCCCGTTTTTTGACGTATGGAACAAAAAACTTATATATTTGGAGAAAAAAAAATTGTCGCGATTAGTTTGAGCCAAAGCTCGAAGTGAAAGGACAAAGTATTTTTTTGCGACAGGTACAGCCATAATTCTGAATAAAAAAAAATAACGTACTGTGTCATATAGACTGAGGTACATAGTAGGAGATCTGATAACGGTATTTGTATTGCATTAATTCGAATACTGAACCAGTTGATTACATTGTGGAGCGATTCTTGCGGACCACAAAATCACAACAAAATCAACACTACAGCACTAAAAATATTTTTGAACTCTAATAAAAATTAAGAGACAATAATTCAAAAATGTCCAGAAGCAGGCCACTTGGATTTACTAGAAGTTAATTGTGTACACTAGACTTTTTATCGGCTATCGATATTTGAAAAATCTGGAAATACACAGTCCTCTTCATTTTGTTCAATGAAAGTGTTTCACTGGTCATAATGAAAATGAAGCCTACAGACTTTAAAGTATATTCAAATCTGTCTGCCAAGCTAGATTTTAGTAGAGTTCAATTTTTTGAATGTTGCTTCTTCACATTAAAATTAAAATTAAAATTTTCATTTCAGGGAATAACACACAAAACTTGCTCACTACAAAAAACAGAAACTAGAAATGTGTTTAATACTGAAACTGGTACGTTGCCAGCATACTCGATTGCCAAGGAAAAAATTAAAGATATTTCTGATCTTTTCCCTTTTCTGCCAACGGAAAATATAGAATATCTTAAGGCTCTATTCATAAATAATAAAACAAAATAGATGTTAGAAATAATTTTGGAGACAAGATAATGAAGTCTGTTTAATATAGTATTTAATTTATTTAACTTGAAGCTGCGAAAAACATTGCGATTAAAA
The DNA here is from genome assembly GCA_963556175.1 of Tipula confusa. Taxonomy (NCBI): domain Eukaryota; kingdom Metazoa; phylum Arthropoda; class Insecta; order Diptera; family Tipulidae; genus Tipula; species Tipula confusa. The sequence goes on along the minus strand of OY744476.1, from coordinate 156,528,547 downwards.
TTTTTTTATTTTATTTTATTGATTATTTTTATTTTACTATTAGATAAATGATGTGAACAAATTAAATTGAATTAATAAAATAAATAGGTTTTATGTAACAAAATAAATGAAAAATAAAATAAATTTTGGAATGAAATTTAACAACTTTATCTAAACTAGGTTGTTCCATATCAAGTTCAGTCTGGTCCATCTCGACAGAATGAACAAATTAGTTTAAAAATGTGGGTATGGACCAATTTGAAAAATTTGTGTTTCTGGGGAATTTCAATTATTTCGCCCTAATATAAGCGATATCTTTTCTATTAAATTGATTTTAAGCTCTACGTATGCATTCAAATTTACAAAAAAAAAAAAAAAAAAATTCTATCGGATACTTTTTGGTATATTTCGATTCAAATATTAAAAGTCGATTTCTCAAGATTAAAGTAAATGGCGTATGCACCAAACTAATAATCAGGTGACGTAATGTATTGACGAGGTTATTACTATTAATATGCAGGAGAAATAAATTTGACTAAAAAAAAAAATTTTAAAATCCTGAAAAAAGAACAATTACAGCGATAATCTTATATTTTTTTATCGCTTGTTCATGCAAGGCAAGATTTAGGTAAGTATGAGCGAGTGAGAATGTCAGTATTTAGGGCGTCAGTCGCCTTTCTCGACATCGCATTTGTTTCATTTCTCTATTTGATTAGATTATTCTTGTTGAATGCTAATTTGGAGTTTGCTTGTCAAAACGCCACAAATACAATACACGTCACAAGAATATGGAGAGATTATAAGGAAATACCCTAACGTGCGTCACCAGGATCACCGCGAATTCATCAGAGTCCATGAGTGTTCGTCGGGATAAAAAATTCCTACGAGTAACATTAGTGGGGCCAGCACTGTAAAACCCATTATTACTGATACCGAAAACAACGTGTTTAAAGAAATTGTGAGAAATCCGTCTACCTCTGTATAAGAGCAATAAATTTTTCAATGGGATCGCAAAATCGAACCCCTACCATATTACTCGCGTGCAAACTCTGCAACCGAAAGAGTACGATGCAAGATGGTTTTTCTGCAAACAGATACCTGTAAAAAAAGAAGCAAATCCAATGAAGCAAACTCAACGCTAAAGAGTGATAGATTTTTTAGCATGTACAGTTGGTGTATTTTGAATTCGCATTTGCTGCAAGAAAACAGATCCCAATTCCAGTTCAAAACCGATGACGATCAAGGTAAGTTTAAATTATTCAAATGAAAAAATTAGATATTATTATTGTTCCAAGTTAAGCAAAATAGTGGAAAACTAATTATCTTTAGTGTATAAAACTTAAATTTAAACTTTAATTTAAAGGTAAGACTTGGTTTAAAATATAATTTTCTATTTTGCATTATATTGTTACCAAGCGTTGTATAAAGAAATTACACACACAAATAAAAAGGTCATTTAAAGATACATCAAAAATTAGATTGCTAGTAGGAGTAGACTTTCTTGTTTCTTTCTTAGAAAGCTAAATAAGTTAGATCTGTTCTGTAAAAAAACGTAATCCAAATTTTAAATTGACAAAGTTCAAAAAACGTTTAAATGTTGTAATAAATAAATCAATTTCATTCCAGTTTATAAGAGTCAAAAGCTCCCTAAAATTGTTGACCTTTGAATATATTTTAATATATACATAGTATATTTTCAGAATTGATTACGTCATTCGATAAAAAAAATACTCTATTATTTTTAAAAACATGTGGGCTAAAATTTTCCGGTTATTGGTCGAATAAATCAAAAAGTACTAAAATATCTCTTTATAATCATAGATTATAAAGATTCTGATGTTGTGGCGCATCTTTGTCTGTTTGTTGAACCCCGATATGTAAAACTATATTTAGATGATTCAATATGGGATTTAATAATGCCAACAAAATTACCACATGCGGTAATACAGTTACCTTTATTATAAACAGAATCCCAGTTCTCAAATTGTAGACGGTCGTTATTGATCTTAATTTATTTTTGAACATTCTGGTCGATAACCAATTGTAACTGATTGATTAAAAGTTGTTGTAATATCCAGTTTAATTAGGTTATGATCCTACGTATGCATTGGCAAGCTATCGACATTAAAATCAAATGTATTGGGTGATTTAACGAAAACATGATCAAGACATGATATCATCCTGTAGTAAGAGTATTCAAAAACTTAAAAAACCGTCTAAAGCTAGCATTGCTTGATAATGATAACATTCCGAGCAATTTAACAAGTTAATGTTCAGATCACCCAATATTATCATATCTCTTTTATTCAGCCTTAGCAGTAGTCCCTCCAGTTCTAATGCAAAAGCGATAAATGCAAATGAAGGCCCAAAAAATGTACTCAACTTAACATCAATAACAATTAAATCAGCTGATAGCCAATTAATATACTGAAGTGAGTTACCACATTTGAACACCACCAGTACGATATTGATCATTACAACAAGTAACGAAATCATAATTTGGTAAGTTTTATTCATTCGATTCATTTGAACAAACCCAAATCTCTGATACGAAAATCAAATCAGGTTGTATTTTAAGGCCTGCAATATAAATCTACTCACTACTATTTGCAATAAATAAAAACACGAAATAGTCGCTGATCACGAAAAACGCCACTACTATTACTTTTTTTATTGACATACAACAAAATGATATAAGATAGTACTAAAACGTCGATAAAAAATTAGCAGCAATACACAAAAAATAAATAAAACAACAACACAATCAACCTAATGTAAATAAAAACAATAATAAAATCAACAAAGCTGGAAAAATGAACAAAAATGACAATTATGAACTTCAAAAGTTTGACATTAAATATCAAAACATTTACAAATTTATAAAATTAAACTAAAACCAGAAATATTAAAAATAAAAAACTAATCAAAAATCTAACTTTTATGTTTACATATATAGGCTGCATTAGAGATGTAGTTAGTTCACCATTTCCCATTCACATCATCAGTGGAGTGCTCATTACTTTTGATGAGAAAAATATCATTCATTGAATGTATACGATGAACATCACATTCAGCTGATTTGCGCAGAAAAATTTCACAATACTTGCACCATAGGTATTTATATAGTGAAATTTCATTTTTATGTTTTTAGCTTCACGGTACAACTGGGCCTGGAATTTTTGAGATGTTGCATCACATATTTTCGATGCAGTAGGTGGTGTAGTGGAAGAAGGACATCTAGATCCTTGGTGAATAACACTTTTTCCTGCGCATACCATCAAGTATGTAGTTTTTTGTAATTTTCGAATTTAATTTAACAATAAAAATTTCTTTAAAAATTGATTGGCTCATTGTCTTTGTTACAGTTACAGAAGGATTTATGATTCTCTTCGCCGATTCAATTGACTCGATTTTATCTGATTGGAATGGCTGCACAAGTTTACTAATTGTATTAACAACTACACTCTGGATATTGTCATGCTTCATGGGTAAACCACAAATTGCAATGCAAGCAGAGTTTCTGGTTTGGTTTGGCTTATCTATTTCAGTATCTATTGAATACAATTTCAAGTTATAAACTATTAATTGCTCTTCCAGCTTCTTCATACGTATATTAAGTGCACTATTTTCCA
>OY744476.1:156469936-156522436 GCA_963556175.1 Tipula confusa | reverse complement strand
TAAATCTCATGCACAGTGTGAAAATTGAAGTTTTAAACTATACATCACGTAGATGATAGATCTAAAGTAAACAGCACTAAGCTAAATGTGGGTGGAGTTCCCATTACACTTCTGTTAATTGCCGATGAAAGTTAACCAATTATTAGTGATCCATCACCGTAAGCTGTATGAAACCTTATAGCATTTAAAATAAATTTAATAGGTTTGTCTTGACGCTATAATTAATTTAATCATAATTCGAATTATGATCATAACTTTTTATCGCCTCAATACCGCCTCAATCGACATATCGATCGCTTCAATCGACATATAAAAAGAAATGTCAACAGTGTACTTTGGGAAAAATATATATCTTAAATAATATAAAATAAAAATTAAAATGGCTTAAATAAATAAAAAACATTGCTGTGACGAAAAAACATTAAAATTAATAGATATATGGAGCGAGCAAAAAATAATCAATATGTTTGAAAAGTGCAAAAAACACAGCGTTATTTATGCCAAAATTGTTAAAGAAATGTGTTTGTACAACAAAAAAAAATATACAACAAAACAAAGCCAAAAGTAGGTACATATGGTTTTTCTCAATTAATAATTGAAATTGTGAATGATAAAATTGCAAAAATTGAAAATATAAAATTGAATTTCGATGATGTTATTAAATATTTCAGGTGAAGCAGCACCAGCGTGAAGGTTCTTCGAGAAACAACACGAAATATTTGGCGTCAAGAACAAGTATAATAGTCATCTAGGAGATGATAGCTTCATAGAAGAATCGAATAACGACACAACCGAAAACTCGTAAGTTGTTTGACTATACATACACCCATTCACACATGTCAAATGTAATTATTTTTATTGTAGATATTCGAATGTCAGTATTGATATTGACAATTTATATGCGGAAGTGCAATACTTGAAAGATGAAACCGAAACTTTTGATCTTGAGTCAAGTTTTTCGACCCCTCAGTCTAGTTTTTCAGTTTCTTCAAGTAAGAGTTTATTGGAATCACAACCCTTAGAAGAACTGGATTCCAGTGACAACAGCAGTTAAGGGCGCGCCACTTCTAAAATAAGCAAACGCAAAAAAATGGCAATGCCATCAAAAGCCTTATAGCCATAAGCCAAAAAAAAAAATAATATTTTGGAGAAGCTACTGGAAATTGAGGAAATAGGAGACAAAAGGGAAGAAAAGGAGCACGATCAAAATGAAAAAGTGGCAGATACAATGATCCGTTTCTTGGAGTAAAATTTTAAGTAACTCCATTTATTATTTTGCCATGTAAATATTTTTTATTCGTATAGTTAAATGACTGAATTCAAACCAAATTGTGATGAATTGTGATGAAATAAAATTAAATTAAATGTTTGTTTTTTATATTATAATATATTTTCTGTTATTATATAAAACATGTACAATTATCTTAGTTTTGTATTTTTACAACTACAAATAGCATCTTAGCTAGTGAGTCACGTTTACTCAGCCCATCTGCATTCCTCCTATCCAAAATTATTATTTGGGGAACATTTAACTTTGCAACATTAACCTGGGATTTGTGTAGCCAACTGGCATAAAATTGGCATCTATTACGATCACATAAATTATGTATTATTACACAAGCTTTAACAATGTTTAGAATGTCCCAGTGAAAAATCCATCCTCTTTGAAAAATTCGCAGTCTTCCATTCAATCTACCAAAACTATCTTAAATTGTCATCCTTGCTGAGCTTAAACAAAAATTGAAATGCTCCTTAATAAGTTAATGGGCGTCAACTGTGTACTCGGATATGGTTTAAGTAACCAATTAAGCAGAGGAAATGCCCCATCTGCTATTATATGATTTTTAGTAGTATTTCTTTTGAAATAGTTTGATAATTTTGAGTCCCTAAATGCTACGGCACCATGAACTCCGCCAGGTCTACCAACATTAATTTATCTAACATAGAAGATAAAACAATAATTATTAATTAAAAGAATATACATTAATATTGAATAAATATGCAATATAAGTACCTGAAGCAATAATTAGCATCGGCAAGGTCTACTACTACAATAGAATAGTAGTGTTTGTAATTGAAATAGTCTTTACCTGATATTTCTGGTTTCACAAACAAATAAATAGAATTTGAATTGTGATTTGAAAAATTAGTACGAATGCCAAAATTCGTGCTAGTGAAATTGTGTGGAACGCGAGTGGAAAGTAATTTTTACACCAACGAATTTTTGGTTTATGACATATTAAATACGAATTTCCTTTTTTCATTATTTTGAACTTCTCTTTGAATAAATTTAGTTTAAAATTAATTATTTTTATGTAAGAGTATCATAAATAGAAAAATATTTTGTATTTAACTATTTTTTATGTCATTATATTCTAAAAATAGCTTATTCGCATTTCGCAATTCGCGGTTGGTGTGAACACTCCCTTAAGACGGAAAATCCAATTTATGATCATAACATTAATTTTTAGTACTGTAATTAGTTATAGCGTCAAGACAAAGCTATAATGTCGTTGAACTAAATATACTTAACTAAAATAGTGGGCATGTAAGCATTTGAATTTGTTCAAGACAATGTGATGAATTGCAATGAAACATTTAAGGATTTATTTTTACGAATGCTGCTAATTTTAGTAAATCAGAACGTAATGCTGTATGCGATATATATACCTATATTATAATTTATTGAACCCTTTATCAATTTATTGATATTGCAATGGTTGTCTTTTAAAAGTAATATAAGCACTGGTTCCCAAAACATTTTGAAACTAGTTGACGATGCCTTTGTAAATTTTTTTCAGCCGCGCAGTCGCTAATTACAGTTTTGTTCTTTGTTTCTAAAATCGTTTAATCCATGTTGTTCCAATTTTTCAGTTGAGTAACAGAAATGATGTGTTTAATAATAGGTTATATAAATATGGTTTGTGATTCCGTAAATTTAAATTAAGGTATATCCAAGACTGCATCAAGACCGTGTTTGGACTACGTATATCACGTATAAGTGTACTGCTTATCACCAACGTGATCAAATTTATTGAATAAGATCGCTGTATAATTGATACTGATGTAGTTTATTGATCTAATATTGATTAATTTATTGATCAAATATCAAACATCAAATATTGGTAAAGAAAGAAAATATCGTTTACCCGTCACTCGTCACGCTTTACATAATTTTATAAAGGTTATGATTGTTTGAGGCAATCAAAATGATTAAAGAATTTGTACATTAGTTTATGCACAGAAGATAAACCATTTTAATCGACTTCCACTTGTAATGCATCCACCCGCCACAGCTCCATTACTTCTAAAGTTTTCTTTAATCTTGGATTTTTTGAAGCGTACAATGACAGTTTATATTTAATAATCCAATAACATTTTTTGTCACCCTATATTTAACAAAGATAGCTTTTAGCTTTTTTCAAAGCTTACAGCTTTCTTTGAAAGACTATTTTACTAAAGATAACTTTGGTTTGATCGCAGTTAGAATACACTTTAAATATGAAAAACTTTGCATTATGTGAAGAACCGTGAATTTTTTTTTCGTTAATCATCAATATTCCTCGAGTCTATAAATTGGGCAGGAGAAAACTTAAAGTTCATGACTAACGGAATTCTCTTCTGAATATTTTCCCAATTTTAACCTTTTCTGAATTTAAACAAAATGTGACGCCGTGTTATCGAAAACAAACCAAAAATTCAAGAAAACTATACCTCTCACTCAGAGCGAAGGTAACCTAAATACTCTTTCTAAACTTTATTCATTGACTAAGTTACAAAATCGATTGATTTTGTTATAAGTTAAAACGACGGTGGATGTTATGTCGTTATTTTAATTATTCAGATTTGGATGTTGTGCAAAGCAAAGCTCAGTTTCGATCTGACGAGGAATTTAGTTAAAAACTAATTGTCATCTCATCAGGCCATTGGGACCAAGTGCTATGTGTAATTGCTACTTTACGGTCTATATATATTTATGTACAGTGTACATGTAGCGTTAGCGAATTATATGGATTTGCACGAAATATCTGAATAATTTTAATTATGTGTGTAGCGATGGTCGCTACAAAGTAATATTTACTACGAAAAGAAAATATTCTAGCTGAAATTAGCTAACCGATACAAATCCAAATTTCTTCACTTCAACAGCCAGATAATAATCAACGAATTTATCAACAGTTTCCTCCACTCTCCCTTTTATAATCCAACTATTGAGTCGAATACGTCAAATATTCCAATGTTCTTAGACAACTTAACAAACTAAAACCTGATTTTGTTGATAGCAAATCCATAACTACTGAGAAAACTACTAATGAGAAATATAATGATATTAAAGACATTACACAGTTCTCCGAGATCTAGGATCTCTTAACGATATCATAAGCATCTGGGCATTCGTCATTCATATTTTAGGATGTTTCTTGAAGCGCTCTTATAGCTAGAAAGGCTGAATTCGCTAATCCAAAAGTTACTGTGGTTTGTTAACCTTATAGTAATTAAAGATTCATGATCATCCTCGTGCCATAAGATTCTTTGATCATTTTCACCTTCTCGTGCAACTAACACCTACCGATACATCTTTTCAATGTATGCCGATAAATAAATTTTGTGGTATCGAAATTTTGCTAATGTTTCCCAAAGTGATAGTTGTATTGTAGACCCAAAAAGCATATTATCATTTATCGATTACCCATTACTTGGCTTACAAGATTCATCAAATACCTCGTAAAGTTTGGTTGTTTTGCTGAATTCCTTCACTACGCAGTGATGCGGTAGATAAAAACTCCCAGTTCATAGATGTGTAATGTATTTTTCACATGTGTCCTAATTCTATATGTATATTCTCGCATTATCTTTACAAATTCCCACTTTAGCTTCACATTTGAATTTAATTTTCACTTCAAGTTATGAAAACGTTTGGTTGCAATATGGATGGAGTTTTCTAATTTTGGAAATCGATTTTTAAACGAAATTTTCACTATATATCTGTTGCTCGTGAATGGATCACAAGTTGGGATTTCTTCCAACTCCCAAAACTTTCGGAAAGCTTCATCATTGTCTTCGTTTACGTGAAAGCTGTAACTCGGGACTTTTCATCTTTCTTGTCATAACATTTCCATTCTCCGGCTATCATCCATCCAAACATCGTATTTTGTGCTATAAGCAATTTATTATGAGTTTCATAATAAAGCTATAAGCAATTTATTATAGCTGGGATCTGCAAGTTGTAAATGCATTTTATTTCGTTAAAGGTACTTACATTGATGTATTGGCTAGGCAATTTGGTTGGTAGCTTATTTAATATTACCACATTCATTTCCTTTTCTTGATTGTCATAGCATGAGAATAATGCGATAGAGGCCTTGCCTCTTGTGTGTATTGAATCAGGAACCAGCCCCAATATTGACAAATTCGTATTTTGCCTTGATATTTGTAATTGCTGCACACAACTTTCTGATATAAACGATGCCTGTGAGCCCGAATCCAAGAGTAATCTACATTTTTGGTATTTTCTGAAACAGTCGCTTATTTTAACTATTTCTGTGGGGGGTAGCGCCTGGAAACTACTGTTTCTCATTGAATTTGTACTAAATTGCAATTCATTACTGATCGCAGTCGTTTGGTAATTTTGTGTTTCAGTAATTTTTGCTGCATCTTTGTTTTTTAAATTATCCGTTTTGATAACATATTTGTGAAGCATGACGTGTTGTTTCGACTGTCATTTACTTCAACTGAAGCAAAATCTACATGCCGCAGCTTGGTGATAGGGACGCAAACAATTGAAGCACAACCTTTTCTCCGCAATGAATCTTCCTCGATCAGATACATCCAATTTCAAAAATGTATTACACGTATACAAATTAAGTTGGCCATTACGTTTAAGACACCTTAGTGGTTCTGATGCAATGTGTATTTCGGTGCTTACCCATGTAAGTTAAAATTTTCTTGTTTGATTAGGCTGCTTGATTTCACAGTGACCCAATTCGTTTCCACGTTTTTTGAGGAATTTTTTTAATTGCGCGAGTGTTGCAAAATCAACATGGAAGTCTTATTCACATGTGTCAAGCGCCCATGCTTGTTTGGATGTTGCATCTGATTTTTTCACTAAGATGGAGACTTCCCATGGGTCCTTAGTTGCAGCCTGTGGTCCAATAACTCTTAGACCTCTTAATACTTCGTCCATTACGTCCCGACATGTGGTATAAGAATTTCGATGATGGTTGTAAAATCGTGGGCTGATCTGTAAATCGTTTTAATAAATTGGCAACAAGATAACGCTTATTGTCAAATTACTCCTTTATTATAGCCCAAGTTTCTTCGAAGTTGGCGTTTGTGATCTCAATAAGTCTAATTAAAGCAGCTGCATCACCTACCAATAATCCCTTTAAATTATGAAGCTTTTGAGCTCCTCTTACATTAGATTTTCTGCCAACTGACGCTTAGAACAAGTTTTTAAAAAAGGGAAACTGAATAAATTCTGGGAAATAAGGGAATATTCTTCTTTTGTTTTGAAAATGATTTTTGGTTATGGAGCAGATCGTTTATCGTGCTGTCATCATTTTGTCTTTTTATTTCGAGTTCTAATTTTAATAGCTACTGTCATTAAATTTTAATGACAGTACTTATCTTCCAATCCGTGGATAATTTTGGTGACATGATCATCAAATTTGATTTTGCTTTCTAAATTTGTATACTTTGTTCACACTTCCTCTAACAACTGAAGATTAACGCCGACATAGTCGTTGGCTCCTTCCTTGCTTATCTTAGTAGTGGTTTCTCCTATTTGCTTAAGTCGCAACTCGATTCGTTTGATACACCGGACGTCTGCCGTTTTGCCAACTAACTCGCTCGTGATAAAATTCACAGACTGAAATAGCTCACTTTTTGTTTTACCATGTGAAGAAAATTGTTTTTTTTTTTAATTATACTTGCTGAATTAAATTCTATTTTATAGTACAACAAGCTCTTCACCAGTAAATCCGGTAAATCTTGACCTACACAATAATACAACGTCTAAGTAGTACATATTTTTACATGACAAAATATTGACAGTAAAGAGTCTCGCGCGCATAACGTAGTAGCATGATTTGTTTATATCGTATGAACAAGTTAATTCTGATGATAATTTTAATTGTATAGCTCTCATTGCACCTTCAACAACATTACAATATAACATTTATCTTCAACGAAGAGAATTCATTAGTTTTTAACATTGCTACTTTATATTTGATTGTCATATGAGTTTGATTTTGTGGGAATACTAGTTACTAGTACAACATAGGAACGCATGCCGAGAGTAAATTGATGAATTTGGAAACGTATGTAACATCTAAGTTCCTAAATTAATTGACCGTTCAAACGAATATTTTTTATGATTTTATCTATAAAATATACATAACATATAAACAGTTGTGTCACTCGAAATAATTCACCCGGTATAATATCAACCTGGAATTTAATATACACAATTAAATTATTTAATTACTTAATGTGACCTTCACTACGAATTAATACTCGTTACATAAGTATAACATAGCATGTCTAGTCACCCTTAACAAATAAAAAATACAAATAACTAAAAATAGTAGTGAGTGAAAGTGAAAATGAAGAAAAATTACATACAAAACGATATTAAGTTTCCTTTTGAATTAAAATTTAAATGAAAACACCCTCAATTATGTTATTATTTTTATTAAAAACAATGACAGTAGGGGTTTTTATTTTTAATACTTTATTGTATTGATATTTTTCTGCAGTAATTTTCTCCCCGCATAATTTATTTTAATCGTATTTGGGAAAATTAGTGGGAAAAATCTATTGTTTTTACCATATTATACAAGTATCTGTAGACCAAAAATAATAATAATAAATTTTCTATAATAAACAAGAATTAAAATTAAAACACCATAAATTTGTAAAAAAAAAAAAAAATTTGTTCTATTGTATATATGTAAATACACATATAATGTAAACAAAAACAATTGCTTTTTGAAAGTTGGGAGAAAAGCTCTCTACGGAAATAAAGACGTCATTGAAATTTTTTCTTTTGTATAACTCTGTATAAATACACAGCAACATATTGTCTACGTATGTAAATAACATAATATAAAATGATTAAAAGTGTTTAAAAAAAAGTTTTACTGTATATGTGTGTAGGAGTGTGTGTATGTGTGTTGTGATTCAACGATAATAAATCAGGGTAAATTTATTGTTTTCATTCAACATTAACAAAAAAGAATAATTTATAAATAAAAGCAGAGTATATATACCCCGAATAGATTTAACTAGAATTTGAATATATTATAAATCAACGTGGGTGGTAATTTTCCGAAATTACAAAAACAAAACATATTTCCACCGGATTTATTTATTTACATTGGTTCGCACACACAAAAGATACATTATGCGGTTAAACCCTAAAATTATATTATTTGTCTCCCTGTTTGTGTTGTATTGTATGAGAGAAGTTTTTCAAAACATAAAACATACATTTAAAGCACACAAAAGAGCTTAACGATCAATCAAATTTTTAGTTGTATACGATTATAAATTGTAAATCGAAACACTTAACACGACATTATGGAATAACCAAGTTCTAGGAAATATGTGGTGTGAAATTATGTAGCACTGTTTAGTAAATCAACAATGTCCTAACGATTGGCGGTATCATCAATTTGTCGTAATGTCCGTTATTTCATAGCCAATGATCATTTTTGACAAAAGTTCTGTTGAATGTTTAACCAGTGTTGCGTGTTCTGTGCATAAAGAGCATATACTTTTATTAAAATGATCCATTCGATTTCATTTTTCTGCAGTTTTCTGTTAAAAAAGTTAAAGGTTCGTAGGTCAAACCAAGATTAACTTTTTATTTTTGGCAGAACCCAATGTTCAACAAAATCTTAGAAATTTTGGTAAAAACCCCTTCTTATAAAGTCTAGTTTAATTGGTTATCAGCGAAAACAGCTATATCACGAAACTCTCAAACACTGGAACTTCTTTCGTGCGTTTTTCTAACTATCACTATCTTCAACTTATCGTCCGCATTTACTATTTCTATATTGCAGGGTTACATTTCAGATTGAACGAGATTAATCTAAAACTTAAACATCATAAACAACAGCAATAACATTCAAGTTTAGATTACAAAATTAAAAAAACTTTTCGTCCTTTTATTGGAACTTTTAACTTAAACCATTTTTGGTTCAGTCATTTTATAAAACACGCGTTAAATGAAAAGCTAATGTACATGAAGACTTTGCCAAACTCTCTGGTTTAATTTTACATTTTTATAACCATTTGATTGTTTATCTCTATTTATATTTGAATGAAAGTTTGTAAATTTATCTATCTATAAACAATCTCCTGACAAATTTATCGTACGCAGAGGTTTGAAATTTCTACAATAAAAGGACATTCCAGTCCTGAATGCCTGCGAATCCCGAACTTTCAAATTTTGATTATTTTTGCTAACCCTAGCGAAGTAGGCTGTAAATTACAAATTTGTTTGTTGATGGAACATATTTCTTGTGTTGTTGAAAACACTTACAGTAGTGGTAGACATATAAGTCGGTTGCAAAAAAATATTTAAATAGTTTTAATTTAAAACTTAATCCGTTGTTGAACATTTTAAAAATTATGACACAGCCTCCAAGAAAAAAAAGTGTCTGGCATCAAGACGAATAAAAGCCGATAAATGAATCGAAGACGAAGACCAGATAAAACTACCCCCGAACGAGAACTCAGGCTGATGTAAGACAAATAAAGGCATCGAGTAACCAGAAAAGGGTAGGTCACATCTGAATGAAAATCCTGACAGATGCAATACAGAGAAATGAATTGATTAACAAAAGAAGCGGAGTAACAAGAGAAGCGACCCCCGAAAGAGATTACAGACAGCATCCAAAATAAGAGACCTCTATCAAAGAAAAAGAAGACAAGCTGAAGCAACCCCCGAAAGAGAATCAAGACTGCAGTGAGTTAGAACTAGTACAGGTGCTGCTTGAATGCGTATCTGGAGCAAATCACAAAATGCAGCTTTTAATTACGACCCATCGGTAGATTATGCCTCTGATCTTTTGTGCATCATTGGGTCAATATCTGTGATATGCCAACAATGTGAGGCAAAGAATTGGAGAGGTAAAAAAGGCTAGAATATGCTGCAGGGTAAAATAGATTCAACTTCCTTAGTTATTGGATCCTCCTAGCCCCTACGTACTTTTCTGCTTAGACAATCAACAGTATGATAAACATTTCCTGGAACATATCAAAAGGTGCAAGAACTGATTCCAGATGACATTTTTCGGCACAACCAAAGAATTTAGATACAGGCAGAGACTCAAAGTGCAAGGTCAAATATATCACCGCATCGGAAGTCTAACATTCCAAAAGAAAGAGCCTAAATTTTTGCAAGTATCTTTGTTGGAGATAATGTACAACAAGAAATGATCCTTCAATTGCAGGAAATCCTGTATCATTATAACTCCTAAGTTCGCAGCTTCAAATCAGCCATGGAAAAGATGGGGACTGAATTGAAAATCATTATTTTAGAGGACAAAGCCCCACAGCATGGAGAGCGCTTCAATGCACCAACAACATCAGAAGTGCCTATCATCATGTTGGGTGAAGAAACATGAAGCAACAGACATAGTTTTAGAAAAAAAGAAGTGGCACCATTCAGAGAATTTTCGACATACTGGTCCTACGATATCGTACAGTATCCGTTCCTATTCTGGCAGGGAGAGGATAGATATCATTTTGAACTGCAGAAAAGAAACTCGTTTACAGGGATGCCATTGGCTAAGAAGATTAATGCCATGGGCTTCTATGCATTCAAGAAGATAATAGGCTATTCCAGTTTCAACATTTTACTGAGAAGCAAGGATCGGTCCAAGACAGAGTACGAAAGGCTGAGGTACATCAAACTGAATCAGAAAATATTGACAGTGGAACAGTATGCGTATTTAAAAGATGTCGTAATCAACGATTGAAATATCGCTGACATTGGCCAGTTGATCATTCTCTATTAAAATTAATTGGATACCTGTGGAAATCAACTCACAGCACACATGCAAATACTGCGAAATATCTAGGCATGGCACTTGACGCTAACCTTAAGTGGAAAGATAATTTCAAAAAGAAAAAAGAAAAGCTTAACATCATATACAAAAAAATGTACTGGCTTATAAATAGAAATTCTGAGCTATCGTTACCTAATAAATTGTTACTATATAGCCAAATTCTAAAACCAATATGGACTTATGGTATTCAGCTTTAGGGATGTGCCAAGAAGATTAATGTGAAAATAAGACAATCAGTCCAAAACAAAGTTTTACGTGGTATTGTAAATCCACCACGGTACATCAGAAATGATAATCTATATAGGGACTTAAAGATGGAATGCGAAGAAATCAGGGAGATTGCTATGAAACACATATTTATTACGCCTTTATCAACATGAAAATGTCGCGATTCGTCGTATGATGGATAAAATCAACTTAGTTAGACGTCTCCTAAGAACCAGACCTCTAGAACTAGGACACCCAGAACTATAATAAACTTATTTGAAACTAACCGATGGGCTATATCCCCACAAAAGTTAAACACCAGATATTAAAGACAAATTACTAGATGAATTAAATTCAGTGGTAATAAAACTATAATAAAACAAAATCTTGCCTTCGACTTTTTCGCGTACTTAATATGCCATGACCTACGTCAGAAACTTCAATAGACCGGACCTCTGCATCAACTTTACATGCAATCCGAATTAGCCAAAAGTACAACAGAAACTGTTTGATGGACAAAAATCACAGGATTTTCACAATTTGTTTTAGTTTCACCAAAAGCTTAAAACACTGATGAGTCACATCAAAAAAATAAAGATTTTTGGTGACGTTCAATGTGACATGTACACCATAGAGTGACAAAATAGATGGCTCCACATTCTTATTTGGCTGAAAGATATACTTCATGTTCACAGAGTGGATATGATTTCATCAGTACAGAAATCCCGAATCAGCAAGAAGATCCACAACTTTTCACAAGTGAAATGAAGCACATGGAGCACGGACCCTACGGATCCATAAATCCACGCTATCCATGCATGAATGATGGAATTTGCGCGAAGCAATTCTCATGCCAATTTTTGAAAGACACGCAAATGGGACAAGAATATTCACTATATCATCGTAGAAGCCCAGAAGATGGTAGATTTCCCTCACAAATTTCATTCTATCAGAAATCTCTGTGGACAACACTTGGATTGTTCCGTAATTACCTCTTTTGACAAAAATTTATTGCGCATATTATTAAAATTGAATTTTGGAATTCGGTAAAGTCCATAAAGTACGTCTGTAAGTATGTCAACAAAGGATAAGATATGACTATGCTCAGAGCGAACACAGCGTTTGACCAGCGAACGAAATGATATGGATGAAATTCACCAGTATAAAATGGGAAGGTATTTTCAAGGTATCAGGAGCAACAAAGCAGAATGGAGAATACTCTTAGTTTGCAAATTCACGAGCATCACCTCACAATATTTCATCTAAGCGTTCACCTTAAGAATGAACCAAGAGTCTACTTCATGACCGAAAAAGCTGCTCAACGTGCACAAGCACCACAGGAACCAACACTTACGTCGTTCTTCAAGCTTTGTACCCATGATGCGTTACCACGCATACTACTTTATAACCAATTTTAAAGTACTACACTAGAAACACAAGAAACATAATAAGACTTGGAACCGACGGAAACAAGGACATATTGTACAAACAAGCGAAGGAATAAGGTGCAGCTATGCACTCGGCCAGATGTAAATCATTCGTTCAAACAGTTTTGAATGGTTTCACCTACGACTCCTTATGCATGAAAGTGAAGGTCAAAAAAGGTAAAATCATTAGGATAAAGTTTGCCATTTACAAATTTGAGAACAGTTGGATCAATGATAGAACTATCGCCGACATTGGCCAGTTGATCATCTTGCCTTTTCATTAAAGTTAATTAGATACAAGTGGAAATCAACTCACAGCAATTGCTACATGCAATTTGACTCCATGCAAACATGGGATAAACTCTGGTGAAAAACTCTGCGAAACGTACAAAGAGGCTAACCAACTTAGAGGATTTTTAAAGAACGATGACCATTAGCACAGAGCATTGGGAGAAGCAGTTGCCTTTCAATCTCCAAAGGTATTGCGTAACCTGTTTGCTGTCATGTTGCAATCATGCTTGATGACTGCTCTATACCACAGTTATGCATGAACTACAAGAAAAACCTATCAGAAGACATACTACACTATAAGCCTGTATACAATAACATAACATGGATCTGGACTACATTGATGATATCTTCAACAGAGCTCGTGGCGGTACGGAGAAGAATTTCCTTGTCAATCTTCTTTTGGCAAAAATTCGATCAAGAACCGAGATTACCCTGGTTGTTGCTTCATTTGGCATTGCCACTACACTTCTCATATGAGGCAGGACAGTTCATTCAGCCTTAAAATTACCATTGAATCTGGCAAGCACTGAGACTTCAACATGTAAAATTTCCAAAAATTCAGCAAAAGCCAGGTACTACAGAATTACAAGCTCGTAGTCTGGGACGAATGTACTATGTCCCATAAAACCGCATTTGAAAGTCTTGATATCACGTTGATTATTCTGTTTTAAATCATCTTATATTTGGAATGGCATTCAAAGACTTGGACTATCAACAAACATGCGAATTCATATCATCGATGATCTCCCTGTCCAGCAGTTTGCAGATAATCTAAACTTCAACTAGGAAATGGTGTTGTTACTTTGGATCGTCAAGATGGATGCATAGCGATGCAAACCATTAAAAGAATTGGGGAAAATCAAGAAGGATTAAAACAGGTGGTGTTTCCAAATATGGCACAGAACTTGACTGACCACGCTTGGCTTTGCCAAAGAGCAGTTATCGCCCCAAAAAACGAACCTGTTGCTACCATAAACAAGCAACTTTAACTGGAATTTCCCGATAGCCTGGAAACTTAGAAATCCATCGAAATTGGAGACACACATCAGGAGGTGAACTTCACGACATAGTTTTTGAAGACTTTGGAACAACTTAAAATATCCTCGCATAAACTGGAACTGAAAATTGGGGCCCCTGTCATGCTTCTCAGGAAACTGCATCTTGCTGCACTCTACAATGGAACAAGACTTTCTATCAAGAAACTCATGCCTAACATTATCGAAGCCATCATCATGACTGGATCATCATTCCGTTTACCGTTCGATAAAGTATCGCCATGAGCATAAACAAGGCACAAGGACAATCGCTGAAAGTTGTGGGACTCGATCTTGTTAAACCATGTTTTCCCATGGTCAACTTTACGTAGGTTGTTCTAGAGTTGGTTTAATGTAACATGCAGATACATCGACGCAAATACTAATCTGGCAACTATAAATGTTCAGTCATTACTATTTGTCTACAACAATTGTAAGAGTAACATATGGGTTAGGACAAACTCGACTTGTCAAGGTGCTTCTCTACCGAGGATCTCAAGCGTCTTACATTGATGAAAGGTTCTGTAATCAGTTGAAATTTATAAATAAACTTAATCTAGCAGATCGAGATTTTTATAATTTTGAAAAAATTGATACGTTACTATAGGTGCCGATATATTTTTTGAAGTATTACGCGAAGTAAAGATAACTAACCCAGATTCTTCTTTATTTGTGCAAAATACCATGTTCGGGTATATCATAACGTTAAATATGGAAATAAAGTTATATAATATTTTGAAAAGATCTTGGGAGATTGAAGAATCACCAAACACAAAACACCTGACTCTAGAAGAAATTCCAATGAAAAAACCTGAAATTCCAATGAAAGATTCCAAATGCCACGTTTTTATAATCAGAAAAATTTATCGTCATGTGCGTGGTATAAAAGATGACACCAACTACCAGAGAATATATGGCGCAACAATCCAGATGATAAACTGCAATACTTTAGATTAAAAATTGGAAAGGATTTCTTTCTATGTCGATGATCTACAGACTGGATGTGATTCCATCGCGATGTAATGATAAAATTAAAAAGAGACATAAGGGATATATAACCAGCAGGTACAATCAGTCAGATCCAATCTGAGATGGAGTGCAAATAAAACCAAAATTTGTGTTAGTCTGTTATCTGATGCATCTTATCTGATGTATCTAGTTGCCCTCTTAACTATTTTAGTAAAAATAATTGTTCCAACAAAAACTGGGTACAAAAACTGGATTGGGATGATGAACTTCCGAAAAAAACAAAAAAAAAAAATGTTCATCCAAATTAGAAATGAATTTCTGTGCTTCGAAAATTTAAAAATTTCGCGATGGATTTGATGATTGGGAAAAGGAATTCCTTATTTATGTAGACGCGAGTGACAAAGCATATGCATCAATGGTGTATTGTGGAAGCATTCTTCCAGATAACATAATTCGAGTCAGCTTTATGACGGTAAAATCAAAAGTGGCTCCTAATAAACAAAAATGCCAAGGTAAGAATTATGCGCAGCGGTTTTGAGAGTAACTCTGTTAAAGGCAGTAATGGACTCAATACAGCATATATATCATTAATTGGTAATGCCACTACAAGCAATATGGCTTCATTCTTTCTTATTATTTTGATTAATTTAAATCCAAAATAAAAATTCATAATAAATTGCCAAATAACATGACCCAATAATTTATCCCACGTACAATTACAATTAAGTCATTTGAGTCAAACAAAATGAATGACAATATGGAAAATCACAAAGTAAGTTATACTGCATAATTATCCTTCGTATTATTACCATCACCAACATGAATAATTTATTAACTAGGATCTCTAACATAAATGTGTATAAAGTCTATAATGTAAAAGGATACCCTCAATACATTAACTATAGTTAGAAGAGAAAAAAACAGTGAAGGAGGATCATCATAAATTTCATCTTTTAATTACATCACCTACATAATATATACTGTGTACTCCTTATATATATATATATATATATATATATATATATATATATATATATATATATATATATATATATATATATATATATATATATATATATATATATATATATATATATATATATATATATATATATATATATATATATATATATATATATATATATATATATATATATATATATATATATATATAATATATATATATATATATATAGAGTCCTACTTAAAATAATCGAACAATTAAGACAAAAAAAAATCATGGACAAAAAAATTCAATTAAAATTGAAAACAAAGCAAGTAGAAAAACAACCATAGTATTACTACTGAACAAACGATGAAAAGCTCAACGGAAAAAAAAAAGAAAATTACAAAATACATTTCTTCATTCCCCGTTTAATTTAATTTAAACATTTATTTCTTATTAAAATACACGTAAAAAAGAAATTCGTACTCTTTATACTTTCTTGTGTAATATCCACATTTACTTGTATATACTCTACATACATTTATTTTGATGTTGTTATAGGTGTTTTCTTTTAAATAAAATTAATTTCCTTCATTTTCATTTAAAAACATAAAATTTCATCTCTTCGTTAAAATTTTTTTTTTTAATTTCATTCAACGTAAATAAAATAAATTAAATTGAAATAAAATGAAAAACAAAAAAAAAGTGTACAAAAATATTTAAAAAAAAAAAATGAAAAAATTAAATACCAAAATCACCCTTTTTGTATATATAGTTTTCCTTAAGAAAAACAAAATATAATTATAATAATAACAACAACAAAAAAACACCGACTCTGAAACAAAACACAAAAAAAAAAATAAATGTACAATGAGCGAAACACAGAGTACATTCGAAAAAGCTCATCAACTTAAGTTAGCAAAATGTAGAATGAAAATCTTTTAATTTTCTTGTACTTTTTTTTCGTTAGTTAATAATTTTTTCTCGTCTAAGATTTGCGTTTTTTTTTTTTGTTTTTTTTAGATTAAGGTCATTGTATATTAAAAAATGAAATAAACATCGTTGTTTTTCGCACAGTGTTTGTGATGTTCACATTGCTTACACACACAAATTCATTAGAATTCATTATTCGTTGGTCTTATGAATATTTTACGTTTAGTGATTTGTTTTCTAATGATTATTTGTTTCTTGATTTAGAATAATTTTTTGTGACGAACTGGGGTTGCAACCAAAATTATCAGCCATATAAAGCAGTTCAACTTTTACAAGGACAAAAAAATATTAGCAGAAATGGATATAAAATTAGCCAAAGCAGGTAGACGCTAAGCGGGGTTCAAAATATCGCCTTTAAACAAGCAAAATGTGGTTGTTTGTATAGCATAAAACAATAATAGGTAGATTTAACATAATAATTTAATAATCAAATAAATTTCTTTGTATCACATAAAAGATTAAAATTAAATTCATTTATGGCCATCTAAAAATTGAAAGGACAGCGACTGGCTGTGGGAGTGCTAAACAACTAAAAAAAACTAAATGATACAAACATGAAATTATCCAGAAAAATCACAAAAATCAAAATAAGTCAAAATATTACATAATTAAATTGAAACAAATGAAGCATAAGTTATACTTACACAACATAAGCCATTTGTGATAAATGGCCTTTGAGAAACATTTTCCTGATAAAAAAAATTGGACATATACTCTTAAAATCCGAAAGCCACTTATTTAAATCTTTGTTTGTTAAAATCAAGGGTTATATACTTTCTATTATTTCAGTAATCCACTGGAAAAAGCAAAAGGTAATTAAGTAAAATGTACTAATAAAGTAAAATGTAAAACACCATGAAGAAACAACAATTGAAGAATTAACAATGCAAGTGACCATAATGTTAGGATACACATTAAACAGAGACAGCTTACTGTTTCTACAATGGGAACCGCTCAGATTTTGACATTTTAAAACTGGATATTTGAAAATAGGATTTGACAAAACGAGATAAGGTACAAAACTGGATATTTCAAAATGGGATATTTCAGTACGAGATAAAGTACAAAACGAGATATGGTACAAAACTGGATATTTCAAAACTGGATATTTTAAAACGAGATAAGGTACACAACGAGATATGTTACAAAACTGGATATTTCAAAACAGGATATTTCGTCATGTGATTTAAGCTTAAAATTATTTTTTAGAAAAGTAAGGAAGGAACTCGGTGAGTTATTAACCGATTAAAATGAAATTCTATATGTAGGATGAAAATTGTATTTAAAAATGATTTGTTGGGAAAGTTCTGGAATAAGGCCAGTAAGGTTCCATACTTGAATATTTCTAAGGAGAGAAATAGAATTTTCCTTCAATTAATGTTTATTTTCTTTAATTGTATTATTAAATTTGATTTTAAAACCTTTTTTGGGAAAACCTCTGGAATATGGCCAATAAGGTTTCATACTTGAATAATTTTTAAGCAGAGATAGAATTTTCCTTCACTTAATGTTTTTTTTAATTGCTTCTCATCTTATTAAAATAATCATTGACTTGATCGAGTTTACTGTAAAATTTGTCTTCATCTATTTTTTATTCATCAACTTAATATAACATTTCTTCACTTTAGAGAATCTATGTGAAAAAAATTAATTAAAAAATTAAAGAAAAATAAAATAAATGATAAAATAATTTTCAGTTAAAAGCGAGATTATTTGATTATTTAATATAAACAAGATCGATCTCTATAATGAACATTACATTAAAAATCATGTACATAATATAATACATACATATTGTTATTTAGTAGCGATAGAAAAATTCAAATCTTGAACACTTGAAAAAATAATTATTTACGATTTAGAAATTCCTTATTTTTTCACTGTTCGATAACACAGTTACATCCTACAATTTTAATACAACCTACAATTCCCATCCTACATATAGAATTTCATCATAATCGGTTAAGAACTTGCCGAGTTCCTTCCTAATTGGCCTTATTTCAGAACATTTTAAAATCCCATTCCCATCCTGCATATAGAATTTCATCAAAATCGGTTAAGAAATCACCGAGTTCCTCCCTAATTGGCCATATTCTAGAACATTTCTAAAAAATCATTTTAAGTTTAAATCACATGTTGAAATATCCTGTTTTGAAATATCCAGTTTTGTACCATATCTCGTTTTGTACCTTATCTCGTATTGAAATATCCAATTTTGAAATATCCAGTTTCGTCAAATCCAGTTGTAAAATATCTAGTTTCGACCGGTACCCTTCTACAATATATTGTTCTCTGCCACGATTTAATTTGGAATGGAAAGATTACAATAATATTTAAATCGCTAGGACGTGATTTTATTTTTTTAGGTGACTTAAATTCGAAAAATACCCTTTGAGGATTTAGATTTAAGACGTTCAAGGACTAGGAACCAGGGATGATAACAAATTAAGGAGATGCTTAACGTAATCCGAAGTGATATTTTTATTATTTATGTTTTTTTCGGTTTAGCGTGGGGCTAGTAGGAGTACTTTGATCCAAGAAAACCCATCTCAAAATTCACCTTAGGCAACCACTTTAGAAACAATACTAGAACATTTTCGTTCAAAAATATTAATGAAAGTGTCGACGCTAGTTGACAGTCACTAAATTTGTTGACATCAATCTAAAAGCTGTTTTTCCTCCAATTTAAGAAATTCGCGTAATAATTTAAAAACAGGCTTTAACATGTGAAACAGGTTTTAAAATCTCCCCTAATTCAAAACTTAATAACCCCAGTTACCAAACAAGTTTAAATTAAAAGACTATCAACAGGAGATGGCAGCCGTCTAATGATATATTAAATAAATTCGCGTACTAACTTTTTAATCGATACTGATGGCGTCATTTCCATTATCCCCCAAAATTCGCTAAAATTAATTTAATAAATTCGAGGTTTAATCTCTTCGCGGCAAATTCTACACTCGTTAAAGCATTCACCACTAAATTTCTAAATTTAAATATTGGCCTCAGGTGATCATTCTATCATGGGAATTAGAAGTTGCTGATGTGAAGAATCAGCATTACTTGTTGACATATAAAGACCGAGGCTCCTCAATCCGTTAACCTCTCTGTATAAAATCTTTGCTTTATAAACAAGGATACCTTTCTCTCAAGCACTGACTGATCAGCGGTACCCGTCGAAATTCAAAACTTATTTTCAAAATTTCCGGAAGTCACTCAGCTAACAAAAAGAACCTCAGTGCGTCAAACACAAATTTTCTAGACCACCAAGGCCAGAGTTCAAGACAATGATAGCGCAAGTGATTTGTATACCAAACCAAAGTTTCTGGTTCAGTCCTTTGTATTTACAAAGTTGTTACAGAAGTAAATTGGTGAATGGAGACCACGTGAAGATTATGGCGTTTTAAATAGAGTTACTATTCCTGATCGATATCCAATTCTACAACTTCATGGTTTTTCATAACAATTTGATGATTACATTGTTTTCTCTACATTGAATTTAGTTCAAGCCTACCACCAAATTCCAATTGAACCATCTGATATTCCCAAAACACCAATTTGAACTGCTTTTGGTTTATTTGAGTTCACTGAAATGACTTTCAATCTCAGGAATGCTGCACAAACTTTTCAAAGATTTTTGCATTCCGTACTATTGGGACTAAACTTTACACTACTTAGACGATATATTAATAGCATCTAAATTTTTCGAAGAATACCTAGAACATCATGTGATTGTTCTTAAAATATTATCAGAATATGGTTTAATTATTAATCCCATGGGATTACTGCAGTAAATGTGTGTTCGTTTCTCATGAAACTCAATTTATTAGACAGTTGATGCGAAAGACATTTTGCCTAATTCTAAACGAATTATTGTTATTAAAAATTTTGAGCAACAATTAATAGTTAATCATTTCAAATGATTTTAGGGTATGGTTAACTTTTACAGAGGTTTCATACCAAATGCAAGACATGACCAAATATATCTCAATATTTTTTGAAAGGATACAAAAGAAAATAGTAAAACTCCAATAAATTGGTCAGTTGAGTATATCGAAGCCTTCAACAATTGCAAGGAAAAGTTGTGGAAAAAGCTTCTCCCTACCATTTTCACCATTTGGATTTTATCGGTCAATTCACTACCGACATCCAACACATTTCAAGCCTTAACAATGATGCTATAGATACTTTATCGCACATTTATCTAATTTCTATCCCTGAAGGGGATACATAGGTACCTAGTCCAGGAAATAATTATAGTGCGCAAATAAACCCGCCAGGACAAGTTAAAAAACAATAATTTGGAAGACGTTAAGTTTTTTATTGATCACACTGACTCTCGTAACTCACTCGCACCATAAGAATACTAATTACTATCTGTGCAAAGCAACAAATGAACTAAAAAACTAAAATGTATGTGCCGCCAACTAGAAACGACGAAGGGACATGAGCCAAAATCTTTTTAAGCCAAATTTATGATCATTGAACATGACCTGTAACATTACAATGTTACAAGTTATAAGACTGCAATGGAAAATAGATCCATTGATCTATGTCGTCATCTTCTTAGAAAAAACATAGAAAAAAAATTCTGTCATGACTTAAGTATGGTAACTTTGCGATATGTGTCGTTAAAAAAATTAAAATGAAGTACCTTCCAATTTAATAGTAATTCGAACATAAGCAACCTATAACTACATTTAAAATGACGCAGCGACGTAACAAAATCATAGGAATTCCGTCTTTGTCTATATTTTGACTGGTCACGTCCACATTGGTTCCTAAAAAAAAAATTGGCTGAAATGGTCCAGCACAACAAAAAGAAAATTTTTGGCTAGTTTTAACTATGGATATGGTTCTATGGAATCAATATATAATCGTTTAAAGCTGCAAAAAATATCCGTATAATCTACTCCAGCTTGCGATCAATTTTAAGAGGATTTATATAGGTGGTGTGGCCATATCGGCATACCGATGAATGAACTTCTAATACAATCTGGCCATGTCTATAAGTATTTTGAGTTGAAGGAGTATTTTAGAAGCGAGATACGTTGCAATAGCAAACACTTTTTCAGAACTAACTTTAAGTACACCATCTCTTATAATATTCCCGAGGTAACAAGTATTTTTTAGTAAGAATTTACATTTTGTTACATTTATTGTATATTTTGCTTGTTTTAGGTTCCCGGTCAACAGAGTTTCTTAACATACCAAGATGTTCCTCAGACGTCATTGCAACTGTTAATCATTCGATTCCTAATTCAACACATTTTTTTTGAAATACATTACAAAGACATCAAATTGGTAAAGTGTACTATTCCAGCAACAGTGAAGCCGGCTTATTTCTCCAGCTCTCGTCCAAAGGAATTTGTCAAAGGCATCTTGCGTAATTGAAAGGTCAAACAGTGTCGAGTGTTAGTACGGTATTTATCCAGGCAGCCAAGATGTAATATAAGTAAAGTGAATTTAGTGAACGTGATGGTTTATTAAAGAATAAACATACAAATTAATTTTGAGAACAGGAAATTTGTGAATCGTGAAATTTTTTATTTTTATTTTTTTTTGGAAGAGAAAGGAAAGTTTTTTCTTTTCCATAAACCATATTATGAAAATTTCTTAAGAAGTTTGCTTGTGTGGTCGTTAATCTCAATTACAACTTTCGGGTCAATAATAAAACTTGTATCACGTGGTTAATATGTCAGTTGTCGAGGTTGTTGTTGTTGTTTTAAGATGGCATCTAAGTCTAATAATGGAAATATTTAATTTGGAAAGTGGTAAAAATCTTTAAAGCGGAATACGGTAGAAAATACTGCTGATCATTATATAACAACAAGTTACAAGCTTTTGCAACTACTCCAGTAACTGAAACGAAACGTGATGCTCAAGTTATTTCTACCGAAGAAAGTATTTTGAAACGGGAATTCGCACTTAAAGATACAGAAATAGAGCTGTTGAAGCGTGAATTTCATCTAAAAAGTCTCGAAGTTTCCGCAAATTTTGGTACTATAGAGCGGATGGGCGGACAAACTTTTCTGTTTAAGAATGTTGAATAATTCCTTTACCATTTTAGTGGCGATGATAACTTGCCCGTTACAAAATTGATTAAAGAAGTTGAAGAGGTCGCTCTTGTTGCCGAAAAAATTTGCCGAATGAACACAAAAAATGATATTTGGGAAACAGCTTTAAACTGGAACGGCAATACAAAGATTCAGTTCAGTTACAGAAATAGATACACGGGACAAACTTATACAGTTTCTGCTAGTGAAAACCAGTATAGTTAAAGCTAAAGGCTGCTGTTGTTCTTTAAAAGTTGAACACCCCAAAAAAGTTACCATCAGAGACTTGCAAAGGGTATTTATACGCCCTTGTAGAAATTGTGGCCTTGGTTGAAGTCAAGGAAACGGCATTTATTCAACATTCTGTAAATGGAATAGCAGACGACGGATTTGATAAAGCTATACTTTATCGAGCGATAGTTAAGAGAGAATTCAAAGTCAAACTTCAAATATATGCCGAAATAAAAAATAAAATTAGGAAGATACCAATGCCATCAACATTAAATTCAAAACAACTTCCAACTAAAAGTCGAGAAGCCAGATGTTACAGTTGCGGTTAACGCGGTCATGTGGGCAAACAATATCGAAATAAAGACTTAAGGGATCTAAATGTTATAGATGCCAGGAATTTGGCCAATTGTCTTCAAATTGCACTAAACTAGTTACACAAACTGAAAACGGCAATTCAAAATCATGTGCTGCAATGAACAAAATGGATTATATATCTAAAGATTATATAAGCGAGTCATTATAATGGATGCAGAACTACAAGGTTTTATTGATAATGGAAGTGATTTAAATTTCAAGTCAATGAGCAAATATAAAGAAATAGGTGAACCTAATTTTGTAGAAGTTACTACAATGTTTAGTGGTGCTGGTGCAAAACATATTTCAAAATTGGGTGGTTTTAGCACAAACATTAGTGTTGATGGTGATAATAATTACATAATATTTCACATAGATCCTGGTGATATCCTTTCATATAAAGTAATAACATTGGAAATAGTTTATGCAAAACGCACTGTAACCATGTTGACACCTGATAACATTTTCATTAAGAAACTTAATCCATAAATTCTGAATATATCTATTGATGATAATAAAGAAGTAGTTAATGCACTCAATCACTTGGATAATGTTAACATAAAAATGTAGAAGTGCCACAACTAATAAAATCTTGTAAACCCAGCAAAGAATTCCGTAATGACACTGTGATTGAAATGATATTTATATTTCAAGGTGATATTTCAGTTTATCAAAGGCTTCGGCAACTACCTTCTTTTGAAACTGAAATAGTTCAAAAACAGATTGATGACTGGTTGGTGAACAAGATTATTAGACCGAGTAATTAATGCTATATGCAACCCCAATAGTGCTAGCAAACAAAAAGAATGGTATCAAAAGGCTGTGCTTTGAATATAGAAAACTTTAATCGATTAAGTACACTTTATTTATAATACCATTTCGACAGTTTGAATTCCTAGGCGTATCATTTGGACAGTGTAATTCACCAGATACATTTCAGAGAAACATTAATCAAATCATTCAGGAACTTTATCATAGAAAATAAGTGTGTCTATATGGTTGTATTATAGTAGTACCAGCTGGTAGACTTTAGAAGGTGATGGGTATGGCCGCAAAATATGGGTTAGAGTTATGGAGCAAGAGTCAATTTTTGCAGTCAAAAATCGACTATTTGGATTATGAAATTGAGGCTGGTACTATCAAACTTTCATCACAAAACAAAATGGAGGTTGAAAGGTATTTTATTAACTATTTAAAAAGGAATAAACTAAGTTGTAAAATTAAAAAATAGTCTATATATATATATATATATATATATATATATATATATATATATATATATATATAAATATATATATATATATATATATATATATATATATATATATATATATTTATATATATATATATATATATATATATATATATATATATATATATATATATAAATATATATATATATATATATATATATATATATATATATATATATATATATATATATATATATATATATATATATTATATTCATATATTGATTTAAATCGACAGATTATAAATCTTAGAAATATTTAAAAACTAACTTCCATACTTATGCTTATCCATGTATACTTATAGATTTATTTGGTTTAAGCTAACTTTCTTATATAAGATAGATTTTAAATAAATACTAATTTAAATTTAAATCGGACCGTCTACGTTACATTCATTTATGCTGAACAATTGCATTCTAATTCGATTCCCATTTACTTCAGTTTTGAGTGCAACAATAAATATTTTTATGCAACCAGCTTTATGCTGTACAGAAATCCAATTTTAATTTATTATAAATTTAGAAAAATGGAAAAACTACATAAATTGGATTTTTATTTATTTCCATTTCTTACATTTTGTTAAGTTAGATATAGTATGTACTCGTATATCGAAGAATCAGGTCGTTACATTTATAGAAATTTTTTTACAAATAAAAATCGTATAGCTAGACGATATTTCAAATTGATGACGAGAAATTTTTTTTCTTTGAGTTGAGTAGTAAAAAAACCAAAAAAAAATAAAATTATTTCTACCTTTCGAAGGGGTTTGTCGGAAATATAACATTTTAGAAAATTATTTATTAAAGGATTTCCTTCAAAATATATTTATATGATTTAATTTATGTACGTAGCATGCTAATGTTCATTTTTACATATTCTCTAGTTTTTATTGTACGTTCATAGTAAAAGTTACAAAAAAAAAATTCATACATTGAAGGTCCTAAGATGATTACATAACTAACCGTAATACTTTATGGTAAAAGTACTTAAACAAAGTTTTCAATTTTTTATTTTTTGTAATGTCATTGATGGAAAACTCAAAAAAAAATGTGATAACATTTTGTGCCCACGTTATCCAGTAACTACGTTGTTCAATCATACTCGTTCAACGAATAAAAAATTGGGACACAAAACTGTATGTACATACAAAAAAAAAGTGGTTTCAGTGGTAATTGTAATTCCGGTTAGTCCCATTAATCATTTTTCCAAAATAAAAAAATAAAAAATTAATAGAATGATAAATTGTTTGCGTGTACGATTCAAAATGAATTTGAAAATAATGGCGCATTCCTGGAGGGAGGTTCCATTTAGTCACGTCAAAAACAGAAGAATTTGGTTAGAACTCCTTTTTCCGTTTATAGGTATTTTCAAATCCTTTTGTATATTATATTAAATAGTCGGCTATATAATTTTGTAAATAATCGATCGATTTTTGTACAATTTTGCATTGCAAACTATGGTTTCCATAATAACAAATTTATACTAATGGTTTTTTTTTCAAATTTTTATATTTGCAAAGAAATTTTGAAAAATAATTGAAAATATTTCTATATTTTACGACCTGGAGGCGGTTTGTCTCATATCCAATATACAAAAATTCCTTTGATATTTCTTACCTATATATGGTAAATGTATTTAAAATTATTAATTAATAAATTTGTGGACCAAATTTATTAAACTGCCACTTAGATGTCATGATAATAATTTAATTGTTAATAAATGTGGTATTATGCAGATACTTTATATTCTGATGCTCCCTCATCTCTTTTTTCTGTATATATCTCTGTTATCTGTTATGAGGTCGAAGCACACCTACCTCTTTCGCGGTTACTTTTAAATGTCCTACCTTACGCCGTAGCCAGCCAAATCGAGGACGCACCAATACAGGTTCGTTTTGAATACCATCTGCACATTGCATTGCTCCAGCCAGCCTGTACTAGCATGAACGATGATTCGGCTCATGGATTCTGGGCTTCAACAGGGGGTCATAGTTGTGTTTATCGTCATCGCAGATCGAAATCAGATTATGAAAAAACTCTTTTGAAAGAGTTTCTTCCTATGTTTGAATTCGAACCTGGTACCTCCCAACCCAAGAACCACCTTCACCTCTTTTAACATCCTATTTTACTCTATCAATCACTATATCACAAAGCTCCAACTATTAAAGGGTTGTTGGTTCAACATATCTTTGTCCGTTTCAATTAAATAGCGTGAAACAGTGAAGTGAAACTTTGGTTTAAAATGAAGACAGTGGGATTGCAAAGCGTTAAAAGTAAAACTTATCTTAACTGTCCGAAGTTATATCGATTTCGTTAAGAGGAAAAACTTGTTTCAACACATTGTACAACTTAAGTTTGTTTGCATTTCCAAAAAATTTTGACTTTAGCATACAAATCATAAAGTTGCAGGCAACAAAACATGCTTTAACTTTCGTCTCACATACCATCATCTTAAATGACAAGGGATCCGTTGTGTGCACGGTTGTCCTTGATTGCAACAAAAGCGTGTGGATCTTGAAAACCAGTGATCATATATAATTTGAACTGAACTCTTTGATTTAGTGATCAAAGGTAGATGATCATTGCACAATTCAATTCAGTGGTTCTCAATCACCATCGCCACTCAGTCCAACTACACAAATATCATCTCCGTGTATGCCATAACATATGGTCAGACTGACGGTATAAAATGTAGAGGTGCTTCATTTTTTACGAAAGATAAAATCTGACATGAGATTAAAAAGTATCGGAAGCAGAAAATCTACTTGTCGTACACCAGACGCACACCAGCAAAAACCTCCGTTTGCTTGTTCTCATCTTTAACACAACAATCTGACTGCAATATGGTCATTTCACATAAATGCACATAAAGTGTATAGGTACTCTCAAACCACAATAGTACAAACCACGTTAGTAGACCATAAGCTACCATAATCCAGAAATACTGGATCTCGTTTCAAGATGTTTCGTTATATTCAGAAAAAAATTATCGTTAGAAAAAAAACTTGATGAGTGACGAACCGGACGATTCGGTCGAAACAATTTTCTCCATCAGAGGATTGATTCTCTCCAATATTATTTAAGATAGCGATTTGTATGCCGTGCAAATGAGATCCACATAACGAAATATATGGCATAATACGGTCACTTTTCAATCATTCGATAGAACATTGCATTAATAGATCAAGGTCAAAAATATAGTTCCACAAAGAATCTACTCTGATATAAGAATCTGAAATAAACTATAGCTTCCATAAAAGAACGAATTTAAAAGATTGAAAAAAAGGAAATAACAAACAGGTTGGCTATTTGGCTATACTGGCTATGTTGACTTTGTTGACTATGTTGGCTATGTTAGCCAACATATTGGCTATGTTGGCTAAGTTCGCTATGTTAGCTATTTTGGCTAAGTTAGCCATGTTGGCTTTGTTGGCTAAGTTGGCTATGTTGGTTATGTTGGCTATGTTGGCTATATCGGATATGTTGGCATTGTTGATTATGTTGGCTGTGTGGCCTATGTTGGCAATTTTGACTTTGTTGACTATGTTGGATATTTAGACTATGTTGCCTATGTTGAGTATATTGGCTTTATTTGCTATATTGGCTTTGTTGGCTATGTTGGGTTTGTTTAGTATGTTGGTCATGTTGGCGATGTTATCTATGTCGGGTATTTTAACCATGTTGGCTGTGTTGGCTATGTTGGCTATGTTGGCTATGTTGGCTATGTTGACCATGTTGGCTATGTTGGCTATAATGGCTATGTTGGCTATGTTTGCTATGTTGGATATGTTGGCTATGTTAACTTTGTTGGCTATGTTGGCTTTGTTGGCTTTATTGGCTTTGTTGCCTTTATTGGCTATGTTGGCCATGTTGGCTATGTTGGCTATGTTGGCTATGTTGGCTACATTGGCTATGTTAGCTTTGTTGGCTATAAAATGTAGGGGTGCTGTTTTGGCTATGTTGGCTATGTTGGCTATGTTGGCTATGTTGGCTATGTTGGCTATGTTGGCTGTGTTAGCTATGTTGGCTTTGTTTGCTATGTTGGCTATGTTGGCCGTGTTGGCTATGTTGGCTATGTTGGCTTTAATGGCTATGTTGGCTATGTTAGCTATGTTGGCTATGTTGGATATGTTGATTTTGTTGGCTATGTTGGCCATGTTGGCTATGTTGGCTATGTTGGCTATTTTGACTATGGTGGCTATGTTGGCTATGTTGGCTATGTTGACTATGTTGGATATGTTGATTTTGTTGGCTATGTAAGCTTTGTTGGTTATGTTGGCTAATTTGGTTATGTTAGATTTGTTCGCTTTTTTGACTATGTTGGCTATGTTGACTATGTTAGCTTTGTTGGCTTATTATTGGCTTTGTTAGTTTTATTGGCTATGTTGGCCATGTTGGCTATGTTGGCTATGTTGGTTCTGTTGGCTATGTTGGCTTTGTTAGCTATGTTGGCTATGTTGGCTATGTACGTTCTGTTGGCTATGTTGGCTTTGTTAGCTTTGTTGGCTATGTTGGCTATGTTGGATATGTTGGCTATGTAAGCTATGTTGGCTATGTTGGCTATGTTGGCTATGTTGGCTATGTTGTCTATGTTGGCTATGTTGGCTATGTTGGCTATGTTGGCTATGTTGGCTATGTTGGATATGTTGGCTATGTTGGCTATGGTGTCTATGTTGGCTATGTTGCCTATGTTGGCTATGTTGGCTATGTTGGCTATGTTGGCTATATTGGCTATGTTGGCTATGTTGGCTATGTTGGCTATGTTGGCTATGTTGGCTATGTTGGCTTTGTTGGCTATGTTGGCTATGTTGGCTATGTTGGCTATGTTGGCTATGTTGGCTATGTTGGCTATGTTGGCTATGTTGGCTATGTTGGCTATGTTGGCTATGTTGGCTATGTGGGCTATGTTGGCTTTGTTGGCTATGTTGGCTATGTTGGCTATGTTGGCGATGTTGGCTATGTTGACTTTGAACGCTATGTTGGCTTTGTTGACTATGTTGTCCAGCATTTAGGATATATTGGCTAAGTCGGCTATGTTTACTATTATTGTAGCTAAGTTTGCCATGTTAGCAATGTTGGCTATTTTGGATTTGTTGACAATGTCGACATTGTTGACTTTGTTGGCTATGTTGGCTATATGTTGGCAATGTTGGCTGTGTTGACTATGTTGGCTTTGTTGGCCATGTTGGCTATGTTGGCGATGTTGGCTATGTTGGCTAAGTTGGTTATGTTGGCTTTGTTGGCTAAGTTGGCTATGTTGGCTATGTTGGCTATGTTGGCTATGTTGGCTATGTTAGCTATGTTGGCTATGTTGGCTATGTTGGCTATGTTGGCTATGTTGGCTATGTTGGCTATCTTGGCTATGTTGGCTATGTTGGCTATGTTGGTTATGTTGGCTATGTTGGCTATGTTTGCTATGTTGGCTATGTTGGCTATGTTGGCTATGTTGGCTTTGTTGGCTATGTTGGCTATGTTGGCTATGTTGGCTATGTTGGCTATGTTGGCTATGTTGGCTATGTTGGCTATGTTGGCTATGTTGGCTATCTTGGTTATGTTAGTCATGTTAGCTTTGATGGCTAAATTGGCTATGTTGACATTGTGGACTATGTTGGCTATGTTGACTATGTTGGTTATGCTGGCTTTGTTGACTTTGTTGGCATTGATGACTATGTTTGCTATGTTGACAATGTTGGCTTTGTTGGCTATAATAGCTTTGTTGGCTATGTTTGCTATGTTGGCTTTATCGGCTTTGTTGGCTATGTTGGCTTTGTTGGCTTATTATTGGCTTTGTTAGTTTTATTTGCTATGTTGGCTAAGTTGGCTATGTTTGCTATGTTGGCTATGTGGGCTATGTTGGCTATATTGGCTATGTTTTCTATGTTGGCTATGTTGACTGTGCTTGCTAAGATGGCTTTGTTGGCTATGTTGGATGTGTTGACTTTGTTGGCTATGTTGGTTATTTTGGCTATGTTGGATATGTTGCCTATGTTGTCTTTATTGGCTATGTTGTCTATGTTGGCTATGGTGGCTATTTCGACTATGTTGGATTTGTTGCCTTTTTTGGCTATGTTGTTTTATGCTGTTTGCTTAATGCTTTATGCTTTACCTTGATATATTTTTGTTTGGCTATTTTCATACTAAGCTTGAACAAAGCTTGGACGCTTGCAAATCATAACAAGATTAAGATTGATTAATCTGGAAATGGATGTGTGAAATTGTAAGAATGAAATTCACCAAAGGAGGTTGACGGCTAAATGGTAAGCCGATTGATTTGCGGCCCGTATCAATCATTTATTAAAGAGTCATTCACAGAAAATGTGAGCTTCACACTGCCATGCGGACCATAAAAAGAAAAGATGAAAAATAAAGTAGTAAAAATTGGTATACATATTGCAGGTCCATTTCCAGTATTAATGAACAGAATTAAGGAAGTTGATCAAGAAGGTCAACTTTTACTGATTTTTTAAGCTTCATCCCAATCAAAGTGTATTTTTTAATAATCAGGTTTTCAAACGCTTTGTCAAGAATCCATAATTAAAAAGAGAAACTAGAAAGACTAGACTCCACCAATGTGGCCACCGATGGACGGAATGTTAAAAAGTTTCATTTTAACTGACAAAGATTATAAATTATTGTCCAGCAGGATTAGTGAAACTCAAATTTTACTATAATAGATATTCAAACATAAAACATGGTACGCCAAGACATTTAACAGCAATGGTCACGTGTAGAAGAGTTATGTGTCACTTAAAGCAGATCTAACCACAAAACAAGGATGAACTTAGCAGATTTAAGGAAAAATATATTCGATTAATAGTACTGAATTTTTATAAGTGAAAATACAAACTGCAGAATTGACAGGTTAACACGATACTATGACTAAATAAAACAAAATTTTGTTTAGGATGAGTTCAATCATCATATGATGATGTTTAAGATCTGGACATCAAATCAACGATAAACTGAAAGCAATAAAAGAGTAATAAAACTTATTACTGACCGAAATCAAGCTTTAACCACCGCGCTAATTACTCGGTGATAAGCAAGTTTTATTCCGCATGTAACTCGATTATTTGAAAACATTTAACCCGCTCAGGGCATGACATTAATTGTTATCCAAACTTAAATGACAATGACATTTTTTAGAAAAAACCGTTAAAATAGTTCACATTTATTTTAGTGGGCGCACTCAATGTGTCAAGTTTTATGATGATTTTCAAAATATGTGTGGTGTGTTTAAAGGTTTCGTGATAAGGACCGTTATTATTCGTGATGATTATTAACGACGCAGCAAAGAATATTTGCCACTGTAAATATCTTTGATCTGCCATGGTGTTCATATTTATTGATGTAGCAAACCAACATCAGTAAATATTATAGCTTCACATATTAATATGATCATCATCTATAAAGAATAAGCGTGTTGGCTCAATCTAGACTTCTTTGATTATATTCACCAAATTTATAGAAGTATAGGAACACCACAAAAAAGCGAAAATGGCAATATATATGCTGGTTTAAAAACATTATTTAAATTTAACTATTCTACTCCCTTAAAAACCAAAAAAAATATATAATTTTAGATCTTATACTTAAGGCATAGATTTAAGTTACCTTTATCATGGAATATGGTAAAGTTTGCTGCTTGAAAGCTCACAATCGGAGAAATCACTAATTAAAGAATTTTGGATGTAAATATTTCGGGATATAAAAGTTGATAAGTGTTTAATTCGTATTGAATACATAATCGATCCTATGGACCATGACTGGTCTGTTGGAATTAATTTTGAATTTCGATTTAATTGAAAATTAAAACGCTAGTTGCTTTTTATAATTCTCCTATATACTCACACTATAAATAATATTAAAATGTATTCTGTAAATATATCAGAAAATTTAAATTTTTTTAATTAAAATTAATTAAAATTATAGAGCAATAATAAATTACACGATTATTCTATGATTAAACCACAATGTACATAAATATGTATATTTATATATGTGTATATAGTATACGCATTTATAACAATTAAATATGAATTAACACACAGATATATATATATATATATATATATATATATATATATATATATATATATATATATATATATATATATATATATATATATATATATATATATATATTAATATACAGTCGTTCCTACTATATACCAAACACGAAATGAAAATTAACGATTTTTCTATAAATATATAATTAAAATAAACGGCCTTCACTCTTTTCATACTCGTGTACGTGTAGCATGCATAATCAATTGTGCCAAAATACCCTATGTAAGTTTGATGGTTGGTTGTTCAACTCTTTCGAAAATCAATAGCTAACAAATAATTACTGTACCTAATTAGGAATTATAAAAGTTTTTTTATTTCGAAAAAATTTTACTCAAAACATTTATTTACAATTTATTGATTTTCCATCACTGTACCTCTAGCTTAAAATGGAAAATATAATATGTTCCTTACCTAATCGATTACGAAAAGAAAAAATGGTAAATTCGCTAACTAAAAAGTTGGAAATTTATGAATTTTTTTATTCGAAACGTATATGAGTAAAATGTACAGTGCAGAAAATAACGAATATTTAACTTGAATAAAAGGAGAAATTGTCTATATGACTTTTATACCAGGAAACATGAAAACTTAAATTTTCTTTTTATGAATATATACACATTATGTAAATAATTTTGGTATTATATGCTGTATATGTATGTATATATTATAAATATTTTGTAACTTATAACAAACTTTTCACATTCGATTTACATTTTTCATAAAAAAGCAATTGAAAGTTTAGCAGGAAAATAATTTTTTAAGTTCGTATTTTGTATTGTTTACTTGAAAAGGTAACTGGAAAAATTTGTTAGTTGCTTTTTATAATTTGAATTAGGTTAATGTTCATATAGTTTATTGATTTGGAGAGAAATATATACTGGTATAATTTATTCGATTATTTTTATAAAAAATATATTCCGTCATTTTGTGGTACTTTTCAAAGAATTTTTGAAGCTCAGGTAAACATCTAGTAGTACAAGTTACCCCATTCAAAGTTTTTCTTGGAAATTCGGCTTTGCAAATAATTTTTTTGTTTGCTGCTGATTGGTGATTAAAATACTCGTAAAAATATTTTGGTGGTCATTTGCTACCTTTCTAATCATGTATCTCACATTACATAATTTAGCAGTGAAAAACTTTTGGAACAAGCTCGTATTTTTGAGTTGATTGTCAATTTATGTGTGTCTGTGATTCATGGTAATGAGTTTTTGACTCTCCATTTTATTCATATTTTATAAATATTTTGGATAGACATGATATTTTTTACCAAATATTTTCACCTCGACTGGGAAAATTCAAATCGAATAGACAGATTTTAATTTTCCCAGTCGTTTAAGCTTTCAATTTTACTTTTAACTTTGCTGTCGTTTAATTGAAATTTTTACCAGAACCAGAACTTCTTTCTATTCCATTTATATTTTCGCCTTGGTTAATTGTCTTTTAAGTTAATGAGTTTTTGAATCCGAGATCTTTAAAGTAATGAAAATTTTTATTTATATATATATATATATATATATATATATATATATATATATATATATATATATATATATATATATATATATATATATATATATATATATATATATATATATATATATATATATATATACATATATATATATATATATATATATATATATATATATATATATATATATATATATATATATATATATATATATATATATATATATATATATATATATATATATATATATATATAGATATATATATATATATATATATATATATATATATATATATATATATATAATGGACGATTTTGGTCTAAACGCCAAGACATCAAAAGAATGTCATAAATTTGAGGAAACTATTGCTTGACCCTACCATTCAATCTAAAGTGGATAAAAAATAAATGTGAATACATTTAGTTCACCGATGACAATATACCGACCATCTGCTTATACTAATTACGTTAAATCTAAATCACAATATGCTAAAAACAATAATTAATTGGAAACAAATAATAGAAAACCTTAATGGATTTACAAACATACAACAATAATTCCGTAGAGAATATAAAATCACTCAAAGAAAAAGTAATAAACAGTAATACAAAATCGGTTCACTGCAGCACCAAGCACATCCCGAAACAATGCTGGAACGACCATCAATATTATGGAATATTAAAAAATATTAACAAACCTTCTATAATATACACAAAAATACGTATACCACTTATGAACTTAAAAGATCAATAGGAATAATGAAAAGAGGAATCAAAAAAGCCAACAAGCTATCATTAAATAATTTTTTAAACTCAATAAATCCAAACCTAAACACAAAATAACTTTGGAAGAACATTAATAATCTAAAAAACACACAAAACAGTGCATTTAACCAAGAAAATCAAGAAAATAAAAAATTCCTAGATGAGAACTTTCCCGAGACAACATAAAATATAACTTGGCCATGTGAGTGGAATCAAGAGCAACGAAAGCAATCACCCGAATTTACAGAACAAATTATTAAAGACATCATAAACTCAAAACAAAATGCTGCTCCTGGAGAAAACCTAATATCATACAAGCTACTAAAATATTTGATAGAAAAGAACGAAAACATCTGCAAAAATATAGTACATTACTTCAACCACATTTGGATCAATTTATCCTAAAAACTGGAAAATACCTAAATGATGATCAAAAATAGATGATACTCAACTCGAAGAAAAGAGCAGCACAAAACTTCTAGGAATTACGTTTAATAACAAATTATCGCTAGCACCACACTACAAAATCCAACTATCGGAAATTCCTAACACACTAAATTTATTGAAAATATTAACCCACACAAAAGAGGGAGCCATTATAGATACAAATCCATTATAGATACCAGGACAAAATTTGCAGATGTTATCCCAGATTCAAACAAAAAAGGCATAATGAACAAAAGAAAATCTCTAGAATATGCACTGGTATGACCATTACCACACTCATACCAACTCTTTTAGCCGAAACCGCAACCCTTCCTGCTGAATTGGAGAATAAAAAAGCTTCACTCAAATTTATAGCCAAACAACTAAATAAAAATAATAAATTGGCCACTCAAATACTAAACAACAAAACCCTTCCAAAATTTCAAAAATTATATAATGAATACCCTTTTC
The DNA here is from genome assembly GCA_963556175.1 of Tipula confusa. Lineage (NCBI taxonomy): Eukaryota > Metazoa > Arthropoda > Insecta > Diptera > Tipulidae > Tipula > Tipula confusa. The sequence goes on along the minus strand of OY744476.1, from coordinate 156,486,395 downwards.
TTCTATACATCCCACAAAATCAGATCACAGCTTTATTCAGAAAAAATTCTGCCTATTTACAAATTAGTTAACTATGAGTTTATTCTATTAGCATATAAAAAATAATAATACGATTAAGTGCAATATACCAGTAACGTTAAATACTGAAATTTCTGGAAGAGAAGGTAGATATGTTTTCCATTTCCGACCTCCATCTAATTTTTTACACGAAACATCGCAAAATAGTTTCTTTTATAAAGGGTTGCAACTTTATAATAATCTACCAGAGCACTATAAGCAACTCTTGCTTACAGTGCTCTTAAAGAAAAAGTCAAGTGCTTTTAAAGAAAAAGTCAAGTCACTGCTTTATTACGAATATGTAAGAGAATATGAGATAAGTCATTAACCATCTGATGATTTTATGTTTACTCAATGCAACTAATCTTTAACTGTTGTAATACTGATAAATGTTGTAATACAAATTGTACAGCACTGGTGTTAGTAAAAGTAAACAATTAATTTATAATATTATATTAAATTTGTATAATAAATAATAATTTATTTAAAATATTATTTAAGTATTTAAGTTAATTTTGTAAAGTTTTTTTTACCTTTTTCTTTTTTTTTGTATACATATAACATCGTATTTTAAGCCACTGTTGAATATTATTGTTATTATAATACTGCAATATTTTCTTATTATTAAAAATGTAAATTCATTTTTGAAGTAATAAAAAAATTTTAAAAAAACATTTTCAGGTCGACCAAATGCATCTAATCACGTTGAATTTGATTTTAAATTAAACATTTCTCAGTGATATGGGACCTTTATAATGATATGAGAGTTAGCCGCCTTTAAAAAACTTAAATCCGATTGACAGGCGGATATTTTTAGAATTTTTAATCTTTTTATCATACAACAGAAACTGCTTCTTTTGAAACATTTCTGTTAGTGTAGTTAGTAATGTATTACGAGGCTTTCTTATAATATTAAAGGTTGGTTTGGCCTCTTAATTCACCTATGACTCAAAACTAAGTTTATACACAAAGCTTCACAGTTTTGATCACGGTTGGAAATTCATTTTTCAAGACTCTATTGTGGTATGGTACTTCGTATTTGCATTTCTCTTAAAGTTTTGAAAGAGGTTTCTTTTCTTTTTAAAAAAGCTTAATTTGTTCCACCAATTTACTCGATGTAGAACTTAGTTTATGTGACCATTTTTGCCAGGCTGTTCACACATAATATTAAATGTATTCCAATCGAGACGTTTAATAATAGAAAATTTTGTAAAAATGTTCCATCACCATGTGTGAGTTTAAATAAAATTTAAACTAGTTTTTCATTATGATCCTTTTTGTTGTGACAACTAAATTCATGGGACTTTTCCTTGTTTCGTACTTCTTTGGTGTTATCCATAATTCTAATCGTTGTTGTAGTTAGGCTTTCAAATTCGTAAGTTTCAAATTCATTGAATAGGATTTTAAATGGAAATGATGCTTTGACGTAAAAGTTTGTTACGTTGACCAAAATTTCACTTAATTATACTTTGCTTGTTTCAACATTTAAGTTTTAGAAAGCTTTAATTTGTTGAAGTTTAATACTTTAATGATGGATGTGGAACATAATTTTATTTTTAAGTTAAGTTCTAATCCAAATAATTTACCTAAACAATTTTAAAAGATAATAGAATTTTACATTCTCAGTTGAAAAAACACAAATTTGGCGTATGAGCCAAACCAATGTCACTTTCGTTTTATTTTATTAGTTTGGCATTTGATGTCTTTTTCTGGAACGTAGCCACTGGTTTAGCCTTGAAAAAATTCTTATTATTATTAATTTTGCGACCAATGGTTCTTCCTTTTGATCCTTTTATTAGTCAGAACTAGTTCAAGAATTGGTATTTTTGTGTTTCTGTCACATTATCACTGTCACATTATCACATTTCCGTCGCTCTTGTAATCAGCCTTTCAAGACACCAAATTCAGTTTTATTGAACAACTTACATGTTTAATGGAAATATGCAGTCCGACTTGATTTTGTTTTGTTTGTTTCAGGTTCTTTGGTGATTACCTAATGGATCATTGTTTGTTTTTGTAGTATTTTCGTAAAATTTTATGTAAAAAAGCAAGCCTTAATTGAACCAAAATTTGTATATTGCTTTTGTGCCTGTCTTATAGTTTTTAACGTTTTTTTATTTGGATGTACCTTTAGATGTACCCACTATTTCTTTACCTCCTTTCAGTCACATATGTGGAAAAAACACATGTTTTGATTAATTGTAAGTATAGGCTCGTAAGTCGAAACCTAAACTCCTATTCCTCTATTATTATTTCGCAGTTTTCAACAAGTATGCCAAACTCAACTTTTGACAGTGTGGTTCCAACTGAGAGCGTAGTTAAATATGTAACGCAATGCCAATGCATTCTGGTGGTTTGTTAGAGAAATCGGCAAAATGAGATATTAAAATATATTCAACATAACGATAAACATCATCTAAACTGATCCATCTTAAAAAAGGACTCTAAATTTTGAAAGTCCTCAAAATTGGTAATTCATTGTTTGAAATAATTTAATAGGTCATTCTTTATGTCCTATGAATTAGTATTGATTGAATATATTAGCGTAAAACAATATAAACCCTCACGAAGATTTTATTTCATCCCCTCCAATTACATTCTATCTGGCCACGCATTTAATTATCTAAGTAATTACGATACTATCATTTCGAGCAGACAACCATTTACTCAAACACAACAGTTTGGTAATAATTTATTTTTGATAGATAAACATCTACGTAAATTTAGGTGATATTATTCAAATTAAATGGACAAAAACGAATTATGCCTATAGGGAATTTATTATATTATCTGTCGCATTAAATGACACAAATTGTAAGTAGGTTAGCTTAACTATACCATATACATATATTATGTTTATATATTGAGTCAATTTTAGTGTCATCAGGCACATCTAAAAATGGAACTTTAGTTGATCGATTAGTTTTCTTTTTTGTAAGATAGAGTGTACAAATATTGGAATATCCATATTATAAGCACCCTCTATATTTAGCATAAGTATATAGAACAACCTATATATAAAGAATACACAAGGCGAGACATCCTGATTTAATGTTTATATATTAAAATATAATATCTCAAAGAAAGTACCATTAGTAAGCAAATATTATATAAATGTGCCATTTGTTATATAGATGCGATAAAGAACTCCAACAAAAATTAAGTATTTTCTAATAATAACTTTTCATCTCATTTTCACATTATCAGATATATATTTTTTGCTACCGTTTTTAATATGCTCGTACCATATCAACAGTAATACAAACATTCATCAATTTTATGTAACAGTCAACATTTTTATTATGCTATCTGTCTATAATATCATATGTATGTATATAGAAGCCATAATATTATATATTATGTAAAGGGAAATGAATGATAACATTGTGTCAATGTATAATGAATTTTAATTTGAACAGAAAATTGTTAGTGTCGTACATCAATGATGAGAATTAAAGATGTACCGAAAGTATGTCTATATACTGAACCAAAGAAAAGACGCACGAATTAAGAGATAAGATTATATGGAAAAATAATGAAATTTTCCCTATTTCATGTCACATGTATTGGTATATGTAGAACTGTATATAGTCTGTACATAGCGCATGTAGCTATTTTATATTCTCATGATCACATGCATCCCAAAATGATATAAGGATATTTAAGACAACTTCGTTTCAAAACGTTTTTAATATATGATACATGTTTAGCATATAACATTTTTACAGTATATATGACTTTTGGTTTTGGCTTTTTAGTACATACAAAATGTTTTTTTTTTTTTAACATCGATATGATCTTATGTCAAATACAACTCACATTGAATATTAGAGAATGAAAAAATTTATGATATAAGATGGAAAACACTTTACATAATTTTTATAAAAAATTTTCTTGTGCTATATATGGCATAAAAATCTAGTGTACGTTTGGGAAGGACGTTTGTTATATTGATTATATAACTTATAATATAAAATTTAATAATAAATTATGAAGAAACCACTCCTTAGGTTAGGTGGTGCAGAAAATTATTGAAGATACATTTTTAGTTTATACATAGTTTATACAAACCCTTGACCACCATTAATAATGCATAAAAAAAATTAAAATTTGTAATTTGATATGGAAAGAAAAATTATTATAAAAATAATTTTTTGAAAAATTTATTAAACAATTTTGATTATAATTTATTGCCCAAACTAACAGTTGGAAAACATAAATAGAAAACTTTGCCACGTGAATATTTCGTTGTTCTATGCACCATTTAGAGAATGGTTCATCAATCGATTTTTTAAGTTTGATTGAAAATCTGTTTATTTTAAGTGTAAAACTTGAAGATTCTTTTTATTTTTTATAGTTAGTTGATTATTTTTGTATTTAAAACTTATTAATTAAGAAATTATTTTTTTTACTTGTTTTTTTTAACGAAATTGACACTAATGTAAATTTAATGCTTGAAAAATTAAGTAGTGTTATTGTTTTAGTGCTTGGTTTGTTGAAGTTAAAAAAATAAATGGGTTTCATTTGGATCTTAATTTGGATCAATTTTAATTTCTATTATCGTAGTCTATTGCTGCTAGATGTTTTAAAAGATACACCCGGCTTTGCTAACTATAACATGTTTGAAATATCGTTCTAATAAATTGTGGACTACGTTCACTTTTTGCACTCGCAAATGACCGGAACCGAAAATTGCTAAATGATACTGCTTATTTGGATGTGGCCTTTGCAGAATTTAAGTAAAGCAAGTAATGTTACTCGGTTGAAATTTTGTGCTACAACTAAATTTGACCACAAAATGTTTAATACCGCATTTAAAATTTTAATCCTTTCCATTTAATATAGATATAATTTTTTTTTTTAAAAGCAACATTTACATTTTTTAATAAATTGTCCTTTATATCAACCGTTTTTATTGGATATAGGATACTTAAATATAAAATTGACTTGTTAAGTTAATGTTATATAAATATGTCCTATTGCATAAAAAATTAATCTGTGGGACAAAATTTATGGTTTATGTGACAAAATCGAAATCAGCTATCTTGAAAACTATGGGAGATAGAATAAAATCTGATTAGAGATTCTGAAAGAGTGTAGGCAAAAACATAATAGTGTATTAAAACATCATTTTTAGAAAAAGTAGTCCATATGACAAGCAGCAATTTGTTAATTAAAAACAATTTTTTTTTACTTTTTCAATTGTTGATGTTGTCAATAATTCTTTTCAATTAGTTTACAATCCAATTTCAGAATACCTATATGTCGGTATTAATTTTATTTATCTTGACTATAATCACCTAAAGTCACACCTAGCAAAAAAATTGAGTCACTTCCACAAAGTGAAGTGACATCTACGAAATTTTTCCAAAATCCGAAACTTACAAAAAATACGGAAAACTCATGATTATCCCATGAAAATTGGGAAATTTATCCAAAACCCAAAACTCACAAAAATTACGGGAAACTCATGATGATTGTTAACCCATGAAATTTGTGAAATTTTTCGGAAAAATAAAAATTACTGAAAACTCATGATGCCAATCTGAAAATTATTAAAAAAATTTGCAAAATCCAAAACTCACACGAAATACGGAAACTTATGAGGGTTAGCCCATGATAATTGTTATGGTTAGCCCCACGAAATTTTGGAAAACATGATGGATATCCCATACAAATTATAAACCCATCCCAAATGCAAAACTTACAGAAAACTCACAACGCCCTTGAAAATTATGAAATTTTTCTAAAATATCAAACTTACCAAAAATACGAAAAAGTCATGATAGGATGGTTAGTTGGCCCATGAAAATTGTGAAATATTTCCAAAATCCGTAGTTTACAAAAATTACGGAAAACTCATGATGGTTGTGAGCCCATATGGTTGTGAGTTATGGGTTTTGGAAAATTGTGAAAATTTTCACAAATACAAAAACTACGGAAAACTCATGATGGTTAGCCAATGAAAATTGTAAAATTTTTCTAAAATCATGAAAATTATAAAATGTTTCCATGATCTAAAATTCACACAAAATACGGAAAACTCATGATGTTTATGCCCATGAAAATAATGAAATTTTTCCAAAATCCGCCACTCACAAAAATTACGAAAAACTCATATTGTTTGTTAGCCCATTAAAATTGTGAAATTTTCCAGAAATACAAAACTTACCAAAAATATGGAAATCTCATGAAGGTTGTTAGCCAATGAAAAATGAAAAATTTTTCCTAAATCCGAAATTCACAAAAAATACGGAAAACTCATGATTGGTCCATGAAAATTGTGAAATTTTTCCAAAATCCGAAACTCACAAAAAATTACGGAAAACTCATGATGGTTGGGAGCCCATGAAAATTTTGAAATTTTTCAGCATTACAAAAATTATAGCCAATGAATATTTTGAAATTTTTCCAAGATCTAAAACTCTAAATTACGGAAAATTCATGATAGTTGTTAGCCCTTAAAAATTGTAAAATCTAAAACTCACACAAAATACGGAAAACATATGAAGGGTAGGTAGCATATTAACATTATGAAATTTTTCCAAAACCTACAAAAAATATGGAAACTCATGATGGTTAGCCCATGACAATTGTGAAAATTTCCCAAAATTCAAAACTCAGAAAAATTAACGAAAATTCATGATGGTTGGTAGCCTATGAAAATTTTGAAATTTTTCTGATATACAAAAATTACGGAAAATTCATGATAGGCAATGAAAATTGCCTATCATGAATTTTTAGCCCATCAAAATTGTGATAGTTTTTAAAAATTCAAAACATACAGAAAATACAGAAAACTTATGCTGGTTAGCCTACGAAATTGTAAAATTTTACTAAAATCAAAAACTTACAAAAAATACGGAAAACTCATGAGCCTATGAAATTGTGAAGTTTTTGGTTTTTAGTTCATGAAAATTGTAAAATAAAATATCCAAAACTCACACAAAATACGAACAACTCATGATTAGCCTATGACAGTTGTCAAATTTTTCCAGGATACTTAACTTGCAAAAAATACGGAAAACTCATGATAGTGTTAGTCCATGGAAATCTTAAAATTTTTCCAAATCAAAAATTTACAAAAAATACGGAAAACTCATTCATGATGGCCTAAGAAAATTGTCAAATTTACATATTGTAAATGTAAAGTTAAATGATTGAAACAGGTATTAATTATTTCCACTGAGTGATCAGAGTTTAATTCAAAAAACATCTGACTTAATACGAAAGTATATGATAATTTGAGGTTTTTGTATTTTGGATGATTTTAATGCACATATTGGATAATACCCGGTAATCTACTCCAAAAGACTACTCCAGTAGAGGACTAGTAGGAAAGAATATATACCATTGGGAAACCGATAACCGAGCGAATCTTTTACTGGACCTTGTTTTTCAGAACCATTGGACAATTTGTTTGACATTCGTTTGTACAGATCCGGCCTCATATCTTGAGAATGTCTAAAGTCTTAATTACAATTAGATAAAATATTAAATAAGCATAAAAAATCATTGCTGTAAGTAAACCATGTAAAAATTAAATTTATTGTGACCATGCCGTAATTGCAGAAAAATTACTCAGACTTTTCTTTCAAGAATACATAATACAGCAAGTAATATATGTATAAAAATATAGAGTGGAACTTTGAGTCTACACAATCAAAGAACTCGGTTGCCTTGGTCTGATGTGATAATAATTAATTTTTAACACTTCATCAAGCAATGCAAAACTGAGTTTTAAAGAAACTCAGATTTAATCTGAATAATAAAGAAACGATACTCAGATCATTTACATCGTACTTATACATTTTGTCTTAAAATTGCAAGGCCTTGGTTTAATAAGCCGAACTGATATGACTTTAGGGCAAGAAACACCATTAACTACTTTAAATACTGCTTTGAGGAGAAAAACACAATCTTTATATTATCAGAAATTGTTTCTATACAATTTTCGATATAAGTCCTTTTAGTCGACTCCGCCAAACCTTTTTTTAAGAGATCATTTAAGAAAAAAACTGCTCAGACACGATTCGAGAACGATGACGATGAGCATAGAATGTTGTACAATATTTTTGAATGGATTTTTTCGTGAAAATAATTCAGTTTACTTTTGCAATGGCGAGCTAGATGTATAAACAGCTAATTACTTCTATATATTATGAAATGTAGCTTGCGCGTAGCAGCACGTTATAAGAAAAGTTTTTTTAGGAATCATACTACTGTTCTAATCGCCCACTAAGAATTTCTGTTTTAAAGGGAACTAATTAATCGTGAAACTATTGCATATCAAGTATCTGAGGATCTTTATTATATACGTAGCAAGGAAATTTGCAAGTGATTAAAGACAAATTAATAGGCCTGTTTTACTTGGCATGATTCATTAAAAAAGGTTTTGACAAAATATCGATTCCTGAGACCTATGCCTAATAGTTGCCACTAAATCTGGAAAGGCGATTCAATTTATGATTTCTATAAGCTTTTGCCGTATAAATCCAATATAAAAATACCATTTGCACAAATTGTTTAAGTAAAACTGAAATAGTTTCAAATCATAAAAAATTATAGCAAATATTTTCAAGAAATCTGTGAATAAAATACAATCAGCATATCAGCAACAACAATGACCCCAAGTGGCTATAATTTAAAACATCTAAAGCCAAGCAGGCAAACCCCCTTAGATTGTGTTGTCGGTCTTGACATTCATTTTACATAATAATAAATAAGACATAAGATAGTCAGCATGCAAAATAAAGTAGCAATCAAGCTTGCTAAGTTTACTCAATGATATCATGTAGTAAACCTTATCAAAATCTTTAGTGAAATTCGGTGAAAACACGTCAATCTTGACTTTTAAAGCAACAGAATTTTTTAACATATTTTAAAAAACTTTAAGATGATCAGTGATCGACCTCGGGAAAAGTTTATGCTGCACAGTTGCCAATACATTATTTTGGGATGGGGTTAAATCACGTTGTTAACCATTGATTTAATGAGACTGGAAATATAGGACAGGTTTATTTGCGATTACTGTTTAACAATTACTATTTAACTTAGTATTGGTAACCATTGGAATCTGTACGTCATTCTTAATAAAGGCGCTCCTGAAGTAATAAGGTAGGAAATAGCACACTATTAATCGATTCCCTGTTTTTTGTCTACATTATTCCATAAGCAACGGCTAGTCGTTAGTATGGTTCTAAAGTTTTACCCTTTATTTCAATCATATATATTTGATTATTTGACTAAGCCATGAAACCTCCAATGCTCCAACGCTTAAGCTGTATATAAGCCGAAGCCACCATTGAACGCCTATCCGTGAGATTTATTATTGGAATATATATAGATCTAATTTTTTAAGTCAAATTTACTCCTTTTATGACGCACGGGCCAATCCTGATGAACATTTTTTTATTTTTTTTTACTCGGAAACCAATTATAGCCCAATAGCATTACACAACCAATTTAAGGCCTCTACTGATCTATACTTTGCTTAGTAATTGACCAACTCAGTTTTTCATCTTGGTTATATGTTTGAACCAGACTAAACTTGGAAAGCAGAAGACACCAAAAATAAAGAATGTACTGCTTTGACTCATAAATCGCAATAATATACGTGAAACACTGCTTTGTCGATATAAAAACGTGGTTAAATTATCTGGAAAGTATAAAACGCTTATTAACACTAAATGCAAACACGTCAATCTTGACAAAGTTTAACAGCAATAAATGTATCATAAAACTTTAAAGTTCACTTAACCCTTATGTCTATAACCGGCTACCCGGGTAGTCATTTGGTTTTAAAATGCTCGAAATTTGTTTTTTCGGTTTATGACTATGGCTCTTTGACATCCTAAAAATGACCATTTTGGATCGATTTATAAAATGAAACTGGACACTTTATTTGTCTAAAGGCGGTTATTAGTTTAACAAATTAATTATTTGGTTTTATATTTTTACTCGCTTGTTCTATAACTGGCTACCCGGGTAGTCAATATAAACCATACTTGATGTATTGGTTAATATAAGGATATTAAAACACCGTGTGCATTATTTTATTGCTTGACATTCTCATTAGTTCATTCTAGGCATTTTAGGTATCTTACACAGAGTTCAGCACACACAGTTTCACATAGCGCTACGTTTTTTTGATTTAAATCCAAACAAATCTGGCATTGGCCAGCTTGCATGATTCGCCCGGTGCTATTATGAATCTATTTTTCTGAATGATGGAACGAGCTAGTATTGTAACTGATTTTTTTACCGATTATATTTTAGTGCTGCGTTGGCAAGAATATCTCCCTTTTATTGTTTTTTGGAACATATGAGCAAATTGTGGTATTATCGTCTCTAAACGAAAATACAGAAAAGTAGAAATCATGAGATCTAGACGGTAGCAGACTGTTTGGAACTAATGGCTTATTTTTTGTTAATATGCCAACAGTTGATAAGTTTCAACGCATTCTAAGGCGCGCAAGAGAGAATGATGTAAAATATTAAATATAAAAAGTTCTTATATATTATCTTTACATAGTAAAACACATATTTCTTGGAACGGAAATAGCTGTTCATCCACAACAATACATTCAAAGAGCGTATTTAATTACTTTGAACATTCGAGTTAAGCATTTTAAATAGTTCATTAGTTGTCACAGCTTTACATATTCCGAAGCGATATTGTCTTGTGTTTTTGTTATCGAATCTAAAAAATCTGCTTAGTTCCCAAAAACGATTAATCCGCATATTAGGGCGATACAAAGAATTCAACATCGTTCCCCACAAAACATTCGCTTGTTCATTGTTTGAATGATGAAGTCCTACGATTATCAAAATTTGCTAGGAAGGCATTAAACTCCCGTTCGGTTAACATTTTACATAGTTGCGATGGTTTATTTGGATTATTTTTTATATATTCTTCATAAGTAGCCATTTCTTTCCAGTTTGTGTAGTGTATGATAATGTCTGACATCACGTTAGAAAATAAACACCTAGAGTGTCTGCTACAAACATTAAATTGCTAAATTATTGACATATTTAACGTCATCTTCTAGTACGATAGAATTTTCGTTATTTCTGTCCATTGGTATAAGTAGTATTTATCTTCAGTGCCTTATTATCGACTTCCAAAACTTTACCAACATCTTTATAGTGTCTGAAAGACTCTTTAGGTACCACAAATTAAAGAAAACAAGCAATAAGGTAATTATTTTTCAAACATTTTGACTATAAACGAGAAAATGCCTATGGCTATACCCGATTAGCCGGTTATATAACAACTTAAATCAGGGTTAAATTAGACATTTGTACTCTAATTAGTTGTGCTAAGTAAGCACTGCCAACTTAACATTTTGTAGAAAAGGTTTACTAAGCTTAACAAAAAACAAAATCACAAAAAGAATAAAGCTCCACCTTATTAAAACTGTAAGGTATATTTCTGTCAGAAATGAATGCAATACTGCAATTAAATTAAAACAAATTGTTAGAACTACTGAAAATATTGCTAGAATCTTATTAATTTGGACTTCAAATATTATAGGAATTAACGTAATACGATTATGTAACAGCCGCAGTTCCACAGGAACACCGATGAAACTGGCGTTAGTCCAGTTGAATTGCGCTCTTTATGGGCATCAGAAAAAAGCTTGGTAAGTTTGTTGCATTCAAATTGCTATATTTTTTTGATATAATTTATAATTGAGCCTGCTAGTGCTGGGAAAGAATCGGGAAACCATTTTTAGTAGAGTCGTTTGAAAATTTTGTCATTATTATGGATATAGTTTTATTTAATTTGATTCCTTAAACTTCAAGGAAATAGTTTTGGTCAACCACACCTTTTTATGTTGACGCGTCCAAATACACCCAGCTAACACTAACTTGATTATAAACACTAACTGTTTATAATCAATTAACATTAAAATAAGTCAATAACGAATTAAAATTCACTAATGCTAAAATTTTATAAGACGTTGTTGTTGTCAGTATTTGTTGTTGTCAAACTACATTGAAAATCCATATTCAAATAGTGGTTCCTAACTGAAATTAAGTCAAAATCGGAACTAATCAACTAACAGTTGATGTTCATTTCTGGCCTATAGTTGAAGTTAACAAATTATGTACTGTCGACTAAAATAAAGCTCCTATCAGTAAGCACACAGGTTAGTTAAAATTGCTTTAGCACAATACTTAGTAAGAAAACCCCGGGGTATAAAAATCATCATTAAAAAAAATTGTCATAAAATAAAAAATTTAAAAAAGAGATATTTGCAATAAGTGGAACACGAATCCACAAATCTATGACTAATTGTTAATCCTTTTTATTTACAACAGTCTTTTGACCCCATATCTCGAAACCTCAGTTTCATTTTACAAAAAAATTGACTTATTTGATGAGCATTTGTAATGACGTCCTGTATATGTTTTAGTACCTAGAATATTTACCAGCCAATACTGAGTAAGTAATATCTTATTAAGGCATCATGAATGGGTCAAAATAAAATTTGCGTTGCAGCTTTAATTTTAAACTTTTTTGAAACGGCCAGTCCAACTAGATTAACATCATTTATCACATATTTTTGGATCCATGACCTGGTTTGTATATGAAGTGCGATTTAAACCAAGCCTCAATAGAACGAAAGAAGAAAATGAGTGAAATTAGATGCAATTTCTTCGATACCTTCACACGGGACCAAAAGAAGGCCTTTGCTTAAAGAAACATTAAGCGAATTAGAAAACTGAAAAACAGAAAATGGAAAACTGAAGTTTTAAATAGTTCCCTTTACCCACGAGATCAGAAATTATGGATAAAAATTCATAAAGTAAAAACACATTAATTTCGCAGCCTTAGCCACATTCTACAACATAAATTTAACCGTAGGGTGCAATTACCTGTAAGAGGAGAGCTGTGGTTTATTTAGTAGATTCAGTGATCAATGACTACTTAGTGTGAGTTTTTATTTATTTGATTGGATTTTGCCTGGTTTATTGTCTTATATTGACTCTTTTTCAAATTCTATATTTTGTCATTCACTCCATTGATATCATTTTGTTTTCGGCTAAGAAATAAATTTATGCTTTTAAGCAAAGTTTAACTTTAAATAAAATGGGTTGGATGACTAATTTTTTAAATTTATAACCGAACTTCAATTAACCTTTAAACAAAATCCACCTCCATTATTCATTTTGATTAGAACTCAGACTGGAAATAATGTCTTATGTATAACAAAATAAATAATGAATTTAAGTTATAGCCCCATAGACGGACTACTGAATCGAAACGTGTATTGTGAGAAGGGGGAATTTAAGTGTTTTAAAATAATTATCGTTCTGTTAACATTTACCATGATAGAATCGTAAAAAAAAATCTTGGCTAGACAAGTAATCAAAGCTTAAAAAATTTTGTTCACATCATTCTACCTAGACATTAATCGTCCAAGCACAATCAAAAGCAAAATATGTATCGTTGTTATATCTAAAAAATTGTTATAAATTGTCAATTCATTAAATAACAACGAATTCAATCACTGTGATATTATATTGTTGTGAATACACATAAAAACAATCAAGCACAATCAACAATATAATCAAAAGCTCAGTCAATCAAAGCATTTTGTATGTACAACGAGACTTTTTTATTATTATTTTTTTGTTTCTGCTTGTTTCACGTATTATTGTTTGGCTTTTCTAACAACAAGCGTACATATGTATTCTCGTGTATGTGTTCAACTCGAATATGCTACTTAAAAATAAAAATTTGTAATCATCGCACATAAAAAAAAAGCACAAACATTGCTATACGTACATACATAGTAATAAAAATAAATTTATTTATGTTTTTTATGTTTTAATATCTCATACCGAGCCGACCAATCATAAATACATAAAATGCTATACCAATCCCATTATTGACACACCAAAAAAAATACAATCAGCTTCAAAAGGATCAAACGCATTGTTTAAAGCTAGATTTGTCGTTTTGTGTTTTTTTTTCTGTTGCAATCATCGCAAGTCAATGTTGATTTTTTATATTTTGTAAAAATGACGGAATCACAGAACACAAAAACATAATATACGCTATTTTGCAGCCATTTGATACAGTGAACATCACTTTGTATAATATACTCGTATAAATATTATGGTACACGGAGGATTACAGATAGGCGTTTTTAAAATGCAAAATGTATCGTAATCCTATCAAACATTATATTTTATGTTATTGATTAAAAAAAGGGAAAAACATTTGTTTTTTTTTTTTTTTTTTTTTTTGGGAAAAGGGATACCATTTTTTATTTTTTTATATTTAAATCTTGAAAGGCAATATTTAGATTTTGGTTTTACAACAAATTTCAAATTAAATAATACTACAAATTGTTATGAAAAGTTTTAATCCTTTAATTGAATGTTTACACTTTCAATTTGTTTGGTAAATTTAATAAAGCTCAAAAACGGATAGGCAGGATTAGTTGTAACATGCAATTATTAGTATATTTGAAACAATGCATATATGGAAAGTGAAATAAATCGTTTAGTTTTGGATGTATCTCGCATAAGTATGAGTGGGAATGCAGCCTTACTCAAATGAGTTTCGTTTTTAGGTATATACCCACCATTGTAAATGTTGATGCGTATCACAAAGGCACTACAGTTTTTATAATTTTATATGAAGAGTTTATATTAAGTATTACGGGTTTTGATCTGGTGTGTATGTCCAAATAAAAGATGCAAGAAATCTTACGCAGAGTCAGTGCGAAATGCCTCATTGTCATTATACATGTTAGGTATAAATAAGCATCTTTAAAATTTGGCAAAAGAGACGAGTAGCCTTATTTTTAATATCCACTCACCAACGTCTGGTGGTCACTCGAGTAGTACAATATAATTTAATTCGAAAATAAACTAAAATCAAAAAAAAAACTTTGAATATTCAAAAACTTTTTGTTTGTGCTTTTCAAAAATAAAAAAGTATTTTAATTAAATTTTTCCCATTTTGAATCTGAATTATACTTATATACTTATTTTTTTTTGTAAAAAATTTAAGTAAAATTATAAAAGTTTTTATTTTTAAGATTCATCATCATAATAATCAAATAATTTTTATTAAGCCCTTAACAACAACAACACACAATAAAAACAAAAGCAATAAATCAATTAAATTTAACATTTTAACGATTTCAATTTTTGATTTTAATTTTATATTTTCATTTAACACCTCGCATAAATTTTATGTTGCGGGTGGTGTTTTACGGTTTAGATGCCATGACATCGGAAAATTATTTTAGCATCATCTTCCTACCCCCATTATAATAAAAGAAAATTTATATATAATTAAAACATTTAAGGATATATTTTATTGAGTTCAATTTAAAAAATTTAATGTTCATGGTGAATTTTGGTTTTATTGATTTTAATTTTTCGTTTTATTACCGCGAATTTATTTAGGTCGAATGTGATGATACTTTAAAATTTTCGTGGTAATGATGTAGTTAAGGGAAACGATATTTATTAATGGTTTAAGTTCATTGATCATCACTTATATGTTTATCTCGAAGTAAATGTTGAAACTTTTGTTATGAGATAATTTAGTTAACGACGGAAGATAATTTAGTTAAGTGAGAATATGCAATTAAATGTATTGGATGCTTGACGTCATGGATGAATCTAGTCTAGCTCATTTACACATCTTTTTATGTAAAAAAAAACTATTAATGAAAGTTTAAGAATATAGTAATGTACTAGCATATAAGCGCATCCAATTTGCAGCAAAGATCAGTTCTTACTCAACCAGTAAACGAGTGCGAATAGTTATCTAAAATGATATGCAGTAGAAGTGTTATACAAATATAGCAAATATATTTGTTTATTGCTACAATAGTTTCAAGTTTGAAATTGCAAAATCCAGTGATTTGACTAATGAAATTGGTGTCAACCGTAGAATTTTGCAACTGTAAATCATTAGAAAGCAAACATTAAAAAATTCATATCTCAGCAACTAAAATATAAATTTCAGATTTTGGACCATTTAATATACTGAAGAAAACCTATTCTCAGAGGTATCATTGAGCCTAATCAGACCACTAATAAATATTTTTATTTTTTTGATTTTGAAACCGCTTGAATTTAAGCAAAAACTGAATTTAATTAGGCATCAGCAGCTAAGAAATAATATAACGATTTAAGTGAATTTTCGAACATTTAATATACTGAAGAAAACCTATTCTCAGAGGTATTATTGAGCCTAATCAGACCACTATTACAGATTTTTATCTTCCTACGGAAAATCCAGAAAAAGTCCAGAAGACAGTTATGGGAACCCAAAGATTCGCCACTTCTCATATAACAAACATCAAGAATTGGACAAAACAGTATTTGATGGAAATAAAATCGCCTCAATTATATTAACGATAAA
>OY744476.1:156462436-156464936 GCA_963556175.1 Tipula confusa | reverse complement strand
TGATGCTATAAGTAAAATGGAGAATAGTGATGTTTGGATACTCATTCTACAGAACAATAATTTGCCGTTTCTTCAAAACATTTTAGGCTTCTATCCGAAAATGTTGGCTGTGAACTATTATTATTAGAAAACTCAAAAAATCCATGTAGCGAGTTTAGAGACTCAATAAAAGGCAAAACATATTTATTGAAGGCTACCTGAAGCAAAACAAAATATAAATTTATTAAATAATTTAGAATAGCGTACTATTAAATTTTTACAATTAATTTTGAATTAATTTTATTTTATTTGAATTAATTTTATTTTTTTATTATCATTTAACTACGTACTTTTGTAATATTGAATTACCCGTCATAATAAAATATGTTTTTTTTATTTTTTTTTATTTTTTTTTCTAAAGCCGGTCAAAACTTTTTCCAAAACTGGTGACCTTAGGAACGAGTGACCTGATGTATTTTGGTGTTTTTGTATATTTTTTGATCTAATTAATTAATTTCTATTGTTATTGTTATTTTTTATTTTTTATAATTTTTTCTAACTTTTAGATAATATTTTTAAGTTTTAAGTATGTATCTTGGCACCCAAATGTTAAATCTTCTTCCAATAATAATAATCTGAAAGTTGATTTGCCATACTGAGCTATCTCTCAGTCAGGATCAACTAGGTTATTTTTATTTATTTATTTTTAAAAAATATGAAAATTTACAATATGAATATTGTAAATTTTATATGTATTATAAATAATAAATAATAAAAGTAATTTATAATATATATATATATATATATATATATATATATATATATATATATATATATATATATATATATATATATATATATATATATATATATATATATATATATATAAATATATATATATATATATATATAAATATATATATATATATATATATATATATATATATATATATATATATATATATATATATATATATATATATATATATATATATATATATAATGACATGCAGGCGGCTCAATTGGAATCTGGTTTATTCAATTTCAGATCCTTCGAAAAAAGTATATTTTCTAACTGCATTAATTAATTATTTGTAGTAAATATGTGTTTCATTGAAAAATATTTTGCTACATCCTAAACGACCACCATGGTTTAATGACACAATTTGTAACATGATTAATTTTCAGAATTTTATTTTGCACCGATTTAAGCGCAAAAAAAAATGCTGAATTGTTCAATGAATACAAAATCGCTAGAAATAAAACTAATAATCTTATCAAATATGCGAAGAGAAAATATTTGTCAACTATTTTGAATCCTAAATTGCCATCGAACGTCTTTTGGAAAAATCTAAAATCTGTAGCTGCTTTTTCAAATGCTAAAGATAATTCACCGGTTTTATTTTCACCCAACCAAATTGTAAATTATTTTTCATCGGCTAATGGTTATGCCAACATTCATTGTTGATGATATAATTAATCATGAGTCTGAAAGTTGTTGCTTTAGTTTTAAAAACATTGATGACGTGGATTTGTGCAAGGCATTTGAGTCCACTAAGTCCAATGCCACAGGTGTTGATGAAATTCCGGTTAGGTTTGTTAAATTATTATTACCACATATAGATTTGTACATACTGCATGTATTTAATAGTTTAATAACATTTTCGATATTTCCTACAGGTTGGAAACACGCCTTAATCATTCCTATTCCTAAAAAGAAAAATCCTACAGCTTTATCTGATTATCTATCTATCAGCTTATTGCCAATTTTATCAAAAGTGTTTGAAAGAATTATTTAATCGCAGGTATTATAGTTTATATCGAAGCCCTATATATTCTATCAGCATACCGTCGTCAACATAGTACTTCAATCGCACTACCTCATATTAGTGATTATATTCGGCGAGCTGTTGATAATGGTGAAATTTGCACTTTAGTCTTATTAGATTTCAGTAAAGCTTTTGATAAAATTAACCATTCATTAATGATTAAAAAGTTGCATTACAATTTCAAATTTTCCATTCCAGCATACCGCTTAATTTGGTCCTATCTAGTTGATAGACTGTAGTCAGTAAAACTAAACTCGAGGATGTCTATTGCAGTAACTATTGTGGTGTTCCGCAAGGATCAGTCCTGGGTCCATTCTAATTTATGATGTATATCAATGACCGTCCTTTTAAAATTGTACATTGTCAGTATCATTTATTTGCGGATGACTTGCAAATATACAAATTTAATAAACCAAAAGATATACGAAACAGTATTGCTAATGTAAATTTAGATATAAATATAATTGCACAATGGCCATCAAACAACAGTCTATTCTTAAACAAAGATAAAACTCAGTGCATCATTATATCTTCAACTAATCGCTGTACTCGTGACTATCCTAAGATAAATGTTGATGGTAAAGATATTGATTATGCTGATTCGATAAATAATCTTGGGTTGATTTTTGATAAAACACTGAGCTGGAACTATCACATTGAACAGAATAGCAATAGAATGGTTTCCCTACTAA
>OY744476.1:156314936-156457436 GCA_963556175.1 Tipula confusa | reverse complement strand
ACACACTTAAATTAAACTTTAAACATCACTTTTAGAAACTCAAACGTAAATGATGATTGATGTACAAACAAAATTTTGTGATTTCGTATCGAACTAATAAAAATCAATACTCAAACAATTTAGCACCTGATGGTTTCGATTATCAGTTCTTGGGAACAAAATATAAGCTGATTGCACTGCAGTCTTCTTTTTGCTAAAACTTGTTGGTTTTAAATTGATTTCTTCCAACACGTAATATTTAAATGCAATAGAAAATGCCAAATAAAAAGTATATGATTTACTATATATGAAAAATAAAAACATATCACTTATAAAAGAGCTCTACATAATTTATTATGTTTGTCAATAAAATTATATATTTATAGATATAGAGACATTATTTATGTATACGCTGTAGTGTTCAATTTAATTAAGTGGAAATATATTTCACATGCAACACATTCTTCAACATATATGTACAATACAAGTGCGATAAAAAATATCTAAAAACATTAATGTTAATGTTGTGTATATGCACAATTACAATAAATAAAAAAAAAATAGAAACTCAATATTTTAGTTAGGATTAAATATAAATCTGACGGTTTGATGCTTAAACTGATATGAATCATATTAGTCATTTCCTGATATTAGTATTTTATAACATCAACATCATCATCGCACCATCATCAAATTGTAAAAATAACTGCGTACGATGTTTATACTCGTAACAACATAATCGATTTTCCACAGTATTTTCTAGCTAAAAAAAAATACAAAATTGATATACTCATCGTATATTTAGCTAAAAATATTATTATAATTTGAACAAAATCCATAAATGGTTTTCATCATAATTCACCAAACCATAAATAATTATAGTATTTTGCTAGTTTCACTTCGATGAAAAAATGTAATAATCATAATAATTTATTATATGACTTAATAAATATAGTAAACGGTGGTTGGTGTGTATCGTTACTATATTGTAGCGGGTGATTATTTTAACTTGCAACAGTCAAATATATATCGAAAAATAAGCAAGCTGCGAAAAAATGGTACATAAACCAAAGATAATCATTGTTAAATTGGTGAAAAACATTAGTGCTGAAATCATCCCTCGGCCCCTTCCTTCTATTTTGGGATTGGATTTCGTTGAAATCCCACAAAACTATTTTTATCGCAGAATTGTAACAATAATATGTAACAATAATCAAGCAAAACTAGAGACAATAGGCATAATAGACTTTGCAATCGTACAGGATCTTATTGTTTCGGCGGCATATTCTTACCTTATAAAAACATCCACTTGGAATTCCTAGGTGACAGTATCGGGTCATCGCAAGTTTGACAAGAGATACAATTTAATGTAATGCACTATTCCTTCAGACCAAATTTTTCTGGTTTACTCAATGTTTAACGTGGCAACTGCTGTAAATTGTCAAAATACAAATTGCAGAGTTATTCATAATAGATTCATCCTATGATGAATTCACTCTAGCCATGCTAAACTAAAGAAAAATCGTACCACTGGAGTTTATTGCAATGATTTCAAGCTCTTGATATTTGGAGGGGACACTTTGTGGAATTATATATTTGACCTTATTCAATTAGTGTAAGAAAATCAAGTTATGCCCAATGGACGGAAAATGACCGAATTATTCCCTTTGATTAAGGAGGCAGCGCCAAAAATTCAGCATAGCTCCCTTTTCACTGTATGGATATTATTAATAAAATGTACACTAACCCTTGCCACACCCTTGCTTACCTTAATTTGTATATGATTTGTAAAAATTACTCCTATGGCGAAGGAAATTGGTATCTACCAACAGGGACCTTGTTCCAATCGGTCAGTATTTGATCAAGTTTTTTTGGTGAAGATAAAGTTTTCTAAATATCACGAAACATTTCGTGGGCTTGGCGAAACCCGAAATGAAAACCCGTTTTTTACCACATGTTTTGTGCATACTTTAAGTTTGTATTACAATTTCAGTATATCTATACATGGCCAACGGTAAACACAAGGCTGACAAGCGGGCTAATTTATTGACTGAAAATATTTATCTGTCAAACAAACAGCGCCGGAAAAAAACATTGTTCATAGTCCATTAAGACAGAACAGAGAATATCGAAATACAAAGTTCCAATGAAACCCAAACTTACAAAATGTTGCATATGCAATAATGTTGTCGTTTCAATTTTTACAAATGCAAAAAAAAAAACCAACTGGCGCAGTATATAAAACTATTCGCAGTATGTAAAAATTGGCTTATGCTGTCCAAAATATGTTCCTTTCAATCAAATGACCTTAAGTAACGAGTCTTGCAATAAGTTTTAATGGGCAGAATGTTCAAGACTTTTTGGTAGGCTATTCAGTACATAGAAAACACACAATTTTCACAACGGTTCAAAATCAAACTAAAGATCAGACTCATAGTGGAGAAGAGGGTAAACCATGTTGGTGGAGTTACATCTTTACAAAGCGGAATTTTGGTAATGCTTTGTACAGCTTTTCCAGCAATTAGCAATTCCGTTCCACCAATGTTTATTTTTCCAAGTAAAAGATACTGCAAGAATTTTGTAAGTAATAGACCAATTGTTTTTATATGAGCTAGTAACGTTTTTTGGATGGAAAACATAGGAAATATTTTATGTTTTTAATATGGCACATTTAGATATTATTTGAATGACAGACCAGACAGCTGATATAGAGTAACCTCTAGAAAGTCAATGCCGATTTACAACATAACCATCGCTTGCAGCAGATGCTTTACTAGGCGCATTAACTCAAAATAATATAGAGATTAATGAGTTTCAATTAAGTGTCATTCACTAAGTAAGTGTAAATGTCATTTTTTTTATAAATATCCATATAATGAATGTGCTAGCAACAAACACACAGCACTACTGCAAAAGGTAAAGGAAGGATTAGGAGGAAATAAAGTAAGATAGAAATAAAAGGAATAAAGGTTTTCGGTCTTTTTTTGTGTCTGAACCCTACAATCTTTTTCTGGGACTGAAGCTCTGCCAACTCTTTCGAGGTTAATTTTACGTCATACCTTACGCCGTCACCAGCCAAATCGAGGACGCACGAATACAGGTTTGATTTTAAATCCATCTGCACATTGCATTGCTCCAGCCAGTCTGTACTGACATGGATGATGGTTCGGCCCAAGTTTCTGCACTGCAATAAGTGGTCATAGTTGTGTTCATTGTCATCCCCGATCGTAATCAGGTGATGAAAAGTCCCTTTTGCAACCCTCCCCCGTTGGGATTCGAACCCGGTACCTTCCGTCCCAAACACCGCAACTTTATCCACTGCGCCAATGGCTCGGTTTTTCAGTCTTCTAGTTGTTTACTTTTGCTATTAAGTTTGATTTTTTTTAATTGTATTCCAAGGAGAAGGTCTGGTTGTTCAGTTCATTCCACAATCGCAAACTCCTAACAAAAAATGAGTTATTAAATTTATTTGTCCTCGCGGATTTTATTTTCATATTGTACCGATGCACAAGGCGTCTCAAATTACACGCGGGTCTTGACAAACTAGGCATAAATTTATAAAGTTCCGATGAATAATGACCATGAAAGCATCTGTAAAACATACATAAGGCTCCCACATTACGCCTATGGGAAAGAAAATCACATACGATTTCATGGGACAATTTTACGTCCTCAATCATTCAAGATGCTCGGTTTTGGACCCCTATCGAGTGCAGTCAGATGAGTTTTCGGTGCTCCAGCCCCAAAAAGGTGAATTATACTCTAACCTGGGTCTTAAGTAGGTCTTGTATATTGTAAGTGTTTCAGATCGGTTAAAGTCAAATATACATCGTCGTAAAAGTCCAAGGCATCTGGCTGCACCAATTGCTACTTTGTTTATCTGTTCAGCCCAAGATATTCTCTTTGATATAGTTAAGCAGAGAATCTCAAATATGTCAAACGTATAGCCAAGCTGAATTCACCAGTTAGAAAAGACGGCAAAAAACCATCAGTTTAGCCAAAAAAAACACTGTAATCAAATTTGGTGGGATTAAATTTAACTCTGTTGGCCTTAACCCATTCAAGAATTGGATTGCGATCCTTCGTAGCTACTTTTTTGTGATAACATCGTTTCGCGATGAAAAAGAAGATAAACAGTAAGAGGTAGAAAGTGAGGTATCATCAGCGTAGGAGTATATGTAGGAGTATCTTCTATCAGCAACTGAGAGTTGCTGATAGAAGATCATTGAAAATTAGAAAAAGAGTTGAAGTAAGAAACGGATCCTCGAGGAACACCAGCGTTTTAAAAAATAAGAAACAAAAGACATGCTATCCACCACCACTTGGACTTTGCAACGGAGAAGAAAATTCTCAATCCATAAAATTAACGAACCGTGAACTGGATTTGCACAGTAAACCCTTGTGCAACACGCGATCAAATGCTTTCGGGAGATCGAACGCAATTGCCTGCAATTCACCAGATTTATGAATGCTTCTGTTCCATTGCTAAGTAACTTCATTAATTAAGTCACCTGCTGAACGCTCTCCGCGAAAACCATACTGACGATCGGAAGGTTGTGTTCCAAATATTTAATCAGCTGGAAATTGATAATAGTCTCAAGTACTTTGGATAAAAAAGCTCCTTGATATTGTGAACATGAAACACATCCGCCATGTCTATTTCAGCATTTAGTGATTTCGGAAAGCTGCGGCCAATGGAGTTTGACAGAGTATCAAATCCAAAATGACCGGCATTGTTTTAGGCTTCGATTAAGACCTCATAGGAAGAGGAGGTGTTTCAAGACATGGATTTCAACTCAAATGAAGCTGAAATGATTTTTGTGAATGAATCATTTTGACACTGATGTTTTTTTTCCCAAGGACTGAAATTTTTTGATTATATGGGCATCTTTTCGTATAAGATGCATATTTTTCAAAATATATTTGACAGTTTCAGGTTAAAAATATTACCCGGTAAAATATAAAATCTTCTAAATAAATCAATATACAAATTTTTATAATTATATATATATATATATATATATATATATATATATATATATATATATATATATATATATATATATATTTATATATATAAATATATATATATAAATATATAAATATATATATATATAAATATATATTAATATATAAATATATATTTATAAATATTTATATATATATATATATATATATATATATATATATATATATATATGTATATATATATATATATATATATATATATATATATATATATATATATATATATATATATATATATATATATATATATATATAAAGATGATATTCTTGAAATATACTAAATTAAATATGTCATTGGTTTTTTTTTGTATATTTTGTTTAACGGTTGGTTTAATGACAAATGATATTTTTGGAAGAAACTTTTCTAAAACTTTACTTTTGTTGTTCAATTTCCTTTAGGTGTTGAATTGGTTTGGTTTATATCATTATATCTAAAAATATAATATACAAATAGAGTTTTGGTGTCGTTTTTTTTGTCGTCACTTAAACACCGAAATTAATTTTTTAGATTTTATTTGGATTAACAATGCCAAATAAAAACACGTTGGAATTGTTTAAGCTCATGACAGGGCAAAAAAAAACAGTCCTAAATATTTCAGTTTGAAATTGAACATCTTATATGTCGTTTTTTTGTAGGCTGGTCTATAACAATTAGGTCAGCACTTTTTTCTCTTTATAACATTCCAGCCAAGGTATTTTTTTAATTTGTGAATGTTGTTAACCAGTGATGACGCCTGGACATTTCAACTTATAATTTTTTATTTTTTTAATATATTATTTAATGTGTTGCGGTTATACAAGAAGGTAAGTAACGATATTAAAAAATCAATGAGAACTAATAAATTATTCCTCGCTTAGAAATGTTTATAATATGTGTTATTTTACTTCCGCATAATACTGATGTTTGGTTGGGAATGTTGTAAATATCTCATTAGATTAATTTTTCTCAAATTTTATACTATTACTCCTCCCGAATTACACAAAAACACGCTTTATATACCCACTCATTACCCGTCACTTATTGTGTAAACAAACAATGTAGGGGCAATGAGCAGGTATACAACGTAACAAAAAAATAAATTTTAAAATAATTTAAACAAAAAAAATTCGGGGGTGGACATATAAATAAGTTTGACACAGGGGAACGAGTACAACAAGTCGCTCTTTACATAGTTTTATTTCGAATAAAAAATTAATCAAAAAAAGAAAGGTCTTAAGACTGATCCACCGAGCAATTGGCGCAGTGATCAAAGATGCGGTCGGTATCCACAGTTTTTATTGATTGCTGCGTTTACCAAGATAAAACAGAAACTTTGAAGAAAAAAAATTATAAATTAAAAGTATTATTTTGTTTGTGAGTTCGAGAAAAGCATCAAAAGTACTTTAACCACGTCTGAAACCAAATTGACTTTTCTAAACAAAAAAATATTAAGTAACGTAGCCTATTCTTAATTATTTTTAAAAAATATTTTAGAGACGGTTAGAAGTAGGGAAATTAGACGGTAGTTACCACAATTGAGTAATCTCCTTTTTTAGGTAGTACTATAGCTTTCTACAAAACTACCAAGATTAAAGTTATAATGAAATAATTTTTGAATTAATATGGGGTTTTTACTTTTTCAGCAACTGAATTAGCATACAAAATATTATCTCAAAAATTATGCAATAGTATTTGAAGTAAACTATCTCTGTTTAAGTAAACTTATGATTTCAATAGTTTGACCAAGAAAAATCAATTTAAACCACCCATGATAACAAGGTTTTAAGTTTTCATGGTGGTAAGTTGAAAATTATTCAACAAAGTCCAAGATTAATCAAAAAAAAAAAAAAAAAACAATACACGCAAACCACACAAAAACTATTAGTATTCATTAAAATATTTAGCCTCAATACGACAGCTGTTTTTAACGTTTTTGAAACAAAACTGAAAATCATACCAGCCAGTTATATACTTTCAAATGAGTACGCTTCCTCCCCAAATGTAATCTCAAAAATATAATATCCGGTAGACCTATAAGTCTTGCTCATGATGCTGACCTTACAAAAGTGTCAACTTCTTCAATAAATTTAAGAGAATCAGCATACCAAATTCGACGACTAGTTCTTAAACAGCCGAAAAACGAACAATTAACAGACCTTAACCAATCATATCTTCCCCCATAAAAAATAAGAATTAAGTATCGATAGCTTACGTGCTAGTAACCAGGTCAAATATGTCTTAACTATAACATTTCTACCAACCTTTCGGTTTTGTTATATGTAACAAGGATGTACGGAAGTATTAGGCGGTCTCAGAATTTCTGGTTATATCTTTGCCGTACACTCTAAAAAGTCAATTAGTTTACCAAAATTAGTTGGGAATACTTCAGGCAGTCATCAAAAAAAAAAAAATTAACCATATAGTTCTGTTAAAAAACGAGCACCAAAAAGAAAAAAAAAATTAACAATTTGTAAACGATATACAGCAATTAGTCTAGGAAAATTTAAGATCTTTTGTCAGATAAAATAAAAGTGAAGAGTATGTGGGAGCAACCAAGCTCCCCATTATACAATTAACTTGAACAATCTTACTCACCAGTAAAGAAGGGAAATCTAAAAAGCAAAAGATAGTCAATCAGTATAATGGTCTTAGAAAACTAACTAATAATACCAGTACCAATTATTCACATTCCTTCTATATATAAAAAACAGGTGAGAAGGTTTAACATAGGTACGATTAACAAGTAATTTAATATTTTAGGAAACACCTCGAAAAAATATTTCAACCTCATGATGATCAAACCTTGGAATCCCTTATAAATAGAGAAACTAAACTCTAGAAAGTAATACAAGAAACTATGCCTTATAAACCGATTTAGCTAGAGCCTGTTATATCTTAACTCTTTGATAAACCACCGAAATTTGATAATTGAATCAATTTGGGTTTCGCAGCCAACACTCAACAATACAACTCTACCCAAAATATTAAACATATATTTGAGAAGCACTTGAGGAGAATAAGTTTGCTCATCGACATTATTAGACGTTTCTCGAGCATTTGAGAATATTTAGCGATCAGTACGCAGAAATCTCTAAAAAATGCTAAAAAGCTGTAATCATATTAAAAAGACTGATTTTTCGGAGGGCAGTATATAAGGGTAATATATAACGCAAATATTTTGGATCTACTAACCGATCCTATAATGTTAACTTGATAAAGTGCATTTATTTTGGCTGATGGAGTTTTTAGGTCTTGGATGCTGGCTGGACTATCAATATACACTTAAATTCAAAAACTCCCATAAAAAGTAATCTAATGCCGTTAAATCGCATTTTCTGCTACGCAAAACTAAGCGGTTTTCAAAGAACCTTTGCAATTCGTTGATATTCCCATTCGTAGTAACCATCACCTAAGTCGATTTCATCAAGTTGGGGCAAAAAATGGTCTGTTATTGCATAGCATTGGTATTGCAATTTTTGCAGTGCTCTTGAACAACTTTAACACGGTTTTTAATCGTAAATGACTGCATATAGCGGTAAAATTCATCGCTGTAGAATTATTTTTGTCTAATGCCATTTTTGGTCAAATTGAGTGATATATGCCAATCCTTTAATTTGACTAAAATTGGTTAAAGTTGTCTATCTCCGCTAGTTTTGGAGATATTTAGTGATGATTTTTTCCGCATATTTTCTGATCGTTTTGACTTGACTTCGTCTAAGTCCAGAAAAAAATTAGATTATATATCTCCATTAGAAATACGTGTACTAAAATTTAAACTGTTGTTGAGCATATTTGTCTATATCCTAATAGCACATCGTTATTTCATATTTATCTGGATCTAAATAATATTTTTTTTATTATTTGTCAAATTGATAAAAAATTATCATAATTATGTCAATCATACAATATAGAAAAGTACGAATAGAAAAACTATATGCTCTATCACCGAGGTTTTATATATAAAGAAAATGGAATACAAATATTATGTAAACTTGATATTAAGCTAGCTGAGAACAAAAATTAGAACAGGTACATATGAAAGGATACTAAATTAGGTAAATCGCGAAAATCCCTATTGAGGCGGTAAAAATAAATTTTACCATAGAATATGCCACAAAATAAGACCTGCATTATACCGTTTACTCTGCAACACTTTTTTAAAAATTCACATACCTTCCTGCAATTCATTGAACAGAAATTTTCGAATGCTGGACAAACTATAAATGTATGTCTATAAAAATTATAAAAGAATGTCTCAAATCGAATATTCAAAGTTGAAAATGCAAAGTTGGAAATTATTTCCACAATTTGAAAATTTCCAAGTTAAGTGACTCCATAGAACTGTTGTTAACCAGCAGTAACACTTTGTATATATTAAACGCGTCATATTCTATCTTGTATCGAGCACAATTACTCGTCAGGGAAATTGTCTTTTCTGGCAAGGGAAATTAAAGAATCAGTTTGAACACCCCTGTCAATTTGACGTAATTTGCCTGATGAGCGGTTGTGTTGAAAACAAGAGAGCGAGAAGATTTATTTCATTCCGAGTTGAACACGCATCGTGGACAGACAACAAAAAATATTGAAAGAAATGTAAATAAAAGTCAAAAACTTAAAATTATAACGTTTGAAACATAAAAAATCCAATACTTGTAATTCTTAGTACAGTTGTTATTTACTAATACAACCCAAACTTGTTTTATTTAATCAATAATCTTAGACAAGAAAATAACAAACGTCAAGTGAGGAAATTTTCAAGGGTAACAGAGAAAGACTATAATAACCCCAGGGCCGTAATTAGAAATTAACTATTTTATTATAATGAAGTTAGTTGTTAAATAAAAGAATTAATTGATTAGAAAAAAAATTTATTGGTACGGAAATTATATTGTATAAATAACATAGCAGATAGTACATATAAATTAAATATAAAATCAAATAAAGCGTTATGGGATTGAACCACCGATTTTTTAAATATTTTTTAAAAATGTGTTTTTCATTTTCATCGACCATTAACAAGAACCAACTGTTAATGTTAAATGTTAATAAAATCTTCGTAGTTCTGGTCAAAGCCTAGCATCTATGAAAATGTTGGTTACCTAAAAAGAAATAAGCAACGATTTATTTACATTATATCCACAAATTAAAAAAAAACTAATACAAAATTAGTATACAATTTAACGGCGTTTTGTCAAACTAATTATTAATGTTTCGGTCCTGGAATAGTACACTATATTCAATAAAGGGCTACCATTCAAAACAAAACAAAAAAAAAAAAAAAAAAAAAAAATATACAGTTGATTACTAAAAGGGCTACCATACAAAACAATTCACATTTTTTTTAAATTTGTAACTTAAACCTTGATTTTTTTTTTCACTAATCACACGATTACAATCACAACATTTATTTTATTTTATTTAACTCATTAATTAAAATACTTATTAAACGAAATCCCTTTTAGTTTTTTTAGAGTAGTATTACGTCAATTTTTCACTATACACTTCATTCTGTATGATTTTTTTAATTTTATATTCGTTAGTATAACAAATTTATGATTTGTTAATACAAATTTATTATATGTATATAAGTTTTAACTAATTTTATTACTTTTTTTCGATAAAAAAGCAAACCCAAGCGAAGCGTTGTTTTGAATTGTCACAAAAAAAAATTTTTTTTTTTGTTTACATTCAAATTGTTGAGTAAGACATACATTTTTTTAAATATCCGTCCCTCTCCAACCGATAACGCGTGAAATAGAAGATTTACTATGGAAAAAATATTTGTGACAAGTCTAGATCTAATATACGTCTATGTCAATAATTTATATAAACGTCGGGCAAGAAAAAGCTCAGGTCCTATTGTAAAACAACTGTGTTAATGACATAGAGCGAATATTTTCTAAATCCGGAATAAACCTGCAATCTAAGAAATTATGGACACAAGCTAAGATTTTTGCTAAATACAGACGATACATACTAATGGTATTAATGACTTTAAATTTGGGAAATTTCAAAATATAAAAATAAATAATTAAAAAAACTGCAAAATGTCAGCAAATCGATTTTCAAAAATTAGAAAATTGTACATGGTGTCATAATTTAAATCAAAAATAATTAACACCCATGAAATTTTCTAAATCCAGAAATGCAAGATTACAAAACCATTTACATAGTATACAAAGTTACAGTAATCAATGAGATTAAAGATGTGATAATTATTATCATATTTACTATACACTGTTGACCAGATAGATATCATATATATTGTAAAAAAGTTAGCTCATAAACATAAAATCAGCCACTCATCATATACCAACTCTAAAATTTTGAAACATATTTCGAATAATATTTTCTTGTCACATTAGCATATATGACAAATGGCCTCGCAAATAGGTTTTAAACACGTACACTAAAAATGTCCTTTACACCATTAGCCGGTATTTGCATGATTAAACCAAACTAACCGTGAAATGAATAACTTGTATATATCATGTACAGGTAATCTAACAACAACAATAAAAAGAAATACAAATTACTTGAAGATCAGCAGGGTATCATATTGCATGTCATGTCGCAACATCCTTCCTGTTTTATTATTTTCTTAAAGAGACACCGGTTTAGTATTTAATATAATTTTACACACATGTAAAGGTACTTACATGTTTCTTTTTATTTTAATTTGAGGTCATATTTTAGTCATTTATGGCACTTCTGTAATACTCATATCTTATGGATTTTGGCATGTCTTTTACAAATTAATACCAATTTTTACCATATAATTACGTAACAGCTAGCACGATCTAATTTCATCATGGTTTAATTCCAAAGTATTACCTCTAAATGCAGTTTTTTTACGCCAAACTAGTTTAGTTCTCTGGTTAATGAGGTAGCGGCAAAAACGTTCAATATATAATCTTGATGTATTCCAGTAAGAGTAGGTGTTTACATATGTCTACCAAATTTATATAAATTAAATAGTATTTTGTAATTAAATATTTTAACAGAAACAAATAACAAACAGCCCTTTGACATTTAAGTACTGAATAAAATATTCGAATGTGTGACATATAACACAGCCAACTTTGTTTCTGATATAATATTACATCATATAGTTTTTGTCAAAACTGAGTTTTTAATAAAAAAAAATTCATCAAACACTTGTTACGTTTGTATCTATATACTTATATGTAATTGTGGGTGTTAGTATCAATTAAAAACAAAACATAATCATTTGTTGTGGTTATTGTGTGATAATGATGTGGTTTATATTATGTTTCGTTTTATGATAGTGTTGCTGAAATTAACTTAAATGTATGATTATGATAAAAATTTGTTTTAAATTAATACATTATTAAATAAAGTGTACCATAAGGAGCACAGAATTCAAAATAAATCCAATTAAATTAATTATTTGGCTGAATGGTCTTACTCATGTCAGTTAACGTAAGTATATAAAGAATTCAATTGCAAAAGTAATTATTAAGCATTTAAAATGTGGAAGACGTTGAAAGAGTATCATGCAAATTCACTCTGTTGAATAATGTGCGTTGGCTTTGAAGAATATGTCTTATGACTCTGACAGATATGAACTTACAACCCGAGGCGAATCGCTGGCAAATATACTTCCAGTTACATTTTACACCCGAATATTATGGGACACTTATCACAGCTCTGGAATTTTGCTCAGAAGCAAACTTAATTACGAATAAAGTGAAGGTAAACTTATCGAAGGATATACTACACAAAATAAAGTGACCGATGGGAAAAATGCAGAAGTGCATTTGAAGCAGAAAAATGAAGTGAAAAATCAGGCAAGTGTAGCTGATAGAAATGTTTGCAATAAAAAAGTTTCTTTTGAAACTTCAAATGGAATTTTTTATTTCGGAATTTATACAGTGTAATCTGCTAGCATTTAAGAAATTGGTTAAAAAGGCAAAATGGCAAAATACTCACGAAAGAACGTATATAAGGCTATACCTGACATTGTACACCTGATATGTAGCCCTTTGAAACGAATTCAAAGGGCAACATATTTTATATTTTAACTTTAATAGATGATTTTACGAGAGCCAATTTGAACTCAATAAGGTAAAATACCAAAAGCGATAAGATCAAATAGAGGCAGATAACAGTGCCAAAAACTTTACAGCAAAATGAGGCAATTTGGTGCAGTGCAATGAAGTGAATACCCTAGTAGAAAAAGCTCCTAGACGTCGCTAATAATAAAATTTAAATAATTAGCGACATACAATTTATCGATAAAGGACAAATTAGACCAATCATGTTAAAATCAACGATGAAAACGAGTCACAGAGTTAGGCAGCACAAAAGAACCTCAGTTCGCCTAGACGTTTAGACTGGAAACATTTATCTTACAATACAGTGTTTTCCCTGGAGTGCATCAGATTTACATTTGAGAAAAGTACTCGTTCTGGGTGTCGTATTAGTATTAGACCACTAATACTAATAAAAGAGATTAGATTTACAAATAAATCTTTCGTAAGTGTTTTAAGGAAATGTGGTTTTGTTGAAGCACAACCTGTCACAAAGCAAAGATTATCCAGTTATCTTTAAAGCATCCAAATGTGCAGCTATTGACCTAATTCACCCCACACAATTGGTTTTTTCAAACAAATAACATTATTAGATCATATATTAAGCTTTTCTTCATTGGAAGAAAGCCATTACATAACTGAACTAACCTCAAAAAAATATTTGGCAAGATTTAAATTTGTTCAAAATGATTTAGTTATATATTTACTAAAATTCATTGAAAAAATACCATACTCAGGTATCCAAAAAAGTAATGGTAGTTGCAAGAAACAAAATGTCTACTGAAATGCAAAAATGAGAATTCCCGTTTAATAATGAGATCTTTTGAGCTCATTAATAAATGTAATCGTTTAACCATAAAAACTGAAAAACAAATTTGTTTGTCTTTCTTTGGGTGTGACCTCTGTTGGTGGGCTAATTTATAAGTATCTGCATTGATTACGTTGACACAGTCTTTGTTGACACAGGATGATTGATATGACAATTTGTATACTATTTTTCTGAACAAGCTTTTTCTGAACAAATTTTTATTTTTGTATATTTTAATAATCACTAGAAGTTAACTATTCAGTATATATTACAATAATTGGCTATTTTTAAAGGGAAATAAAAAAAAAATTAATCTGGTGATGTCGAGCACCCGCTAGAAACATAGCGAGGAAAACACGAATTCAATTAAAATCCGAATATGTTTGAAATTATGATTCAGAAATATAAACACCATTTGAACCAAATGAATAACATTGATAGACATGAGCAGCACCAAATGAAAAATCAACAGCATTACAGGCCAACGTTGACCCTTTACTGAAATCTTTTACGAGTTCTTTCAAGATTGCGGGGATCGTTGTGGGTGGGAAGCCTTACGAACTTACACACAATTGCTCACGGCGTTGTGGTTAGCGGCGGTGACGGAAAAAAATAGGACAGATCACTAATGAGAGTTATTGATAAGAAAAAAATGGCGATCTTGTCATAAGTACCACTGCACATAAATAAATGTTGTTGCATCTTTGTTGAATATAAAAGGATGGTTCTTTGATATTGACAAAAGGTGACAAGACTTTTTACTTTTTTTCAGAGCAATGCAAGAAGAACACTTATCATTGTTTCAGGGACATGGCTTTAAATTTTGAGGGCTCTATGTACCAAAAGTAATGTAAATTCTTCTTCCAATTTTAATCAATTTAATGAAAAAAAACTGAGTTCAGAAAATCTATTACATATTGGGTGTAACGGAACCGAAGTTAATATATGCGGAGAAAAAATTAGTTACTCATTTTATGGAGTTAAATTTGAATTGTTCGCTGCAATACTTGGTATGTCAACTACAAACGAACTTTTGCCTTCCATTTTGCTGATGGAAATACTATACAGGTCCAAGATAATGAATTTTGGATTACTGTGAACAATTCGTGTCATTAATTTTAACTCAATTGATAACAATTAACCTTCGATGGTTTTAGTTGACCTTAACCTTCTCAGTACTGATCCAAAGTATTTGTACGAAAAAACGCAAACAGTGAAGTCTAAATTAGCAAGAATCCATATACCAATTTCCAGATTACCATAACATGGTTGGTGCAATTTTATGTTTCTGTATGGATTATTACTAAAAAAATTATCATGTATTGATGGTGCACGTAGCCTTTCCCGGCTGATACAATTCTCGCAATATTTGGAGGATAAATTTAAATCAATTTTAGATTCATTAATGACAATGAATGCTTTGTTTTGCCTTTCAGAAAATGTAATCATTGCAACGATTAAGAGAAAATTATCTTAATCGTTGTAACGATTAACTTTTGAAGACAAGGTAAACCCACAAGCAAAAAAAAATTTAATTCTAGGCTTAAATTTTAAAGCCAATGATTATTTGGAATTTATTGATTTACAAACCAGCATAATTACAGCGCTTCCTTTTTATAGAATTTTGACAAATAAAAAAAGATGCAGCTTCAGAAATTCCTAAGGAAGTTGCTTTTATTTCCATTATATTCCAGAAAGCAATTGGTGGATTCATTTTGGTAAATATTCACGCTAGGGAAATCTTTTAGATGGTTTGAAACCAAAATTGAAATTAATTCTGGAAAGATAAATACAAGTAAATTTAGTAGCACGTTCCTGGGTTATGATAATAGTAGTTTCTTGACACGTAATTTTCCTGTAATTAAAAATTTAAGAAAAACAATTCGTTTAAAACTAATTTCGAGTATTTACATTGAAAACGTGTTAATTTTAACGCAAACATATTGCAGAATCGTATGCATATGTTCTCAGTAGGAGAAATCGAAAAAAAATGTAATATCGTCTATTACAGCGCCCCAGACAAACGAATTAAATTCCATATTGGGCCTAACATGAGCTTTGAATAATTTAAGAACTTCTTAAATTATAGGGGTAAAATAAAAGTTACAACGTCCAATGAAACCCAAATACTGACTGAAAGAAAGATCACTCAACATTTCAAAAGCCAACATTCTAAGAGAGGAGGACCTATTAGTTTTAATGCCGTTTATTAGGGGTGGAACATATGCCATATTAATTATATGTTTAACATATGCCATATTAAACATATTAATTTTAATGCCGTTTATTAGGGGTTTTGAGTTGTTTTTTTTTGTGAAAAAGACAAGCTTGGAATTTCTGTGGATTAAATTCTATACCCTATTAGATTTGCCCAATTCAATGACCTTTTCAATGCCAGTCAGAAGTGAACTATTCATAAATTAATGAGAGCATCATCATGCGATTGTAAAAATATCATTGATATAGATCAAAAATAAAATAGGCAATAAAAATGAACCTGGCAGTACACCAGCATTGATTTAATACGGGTCGGATGAAATTCTTTCTAATACTACGTTGATCGATCGTTCCATTAAATATTTAGAGGCACGACACTTGACTCACTTGTTTCCCAAAAATGAGTTAAATAGGCAATAAGTTTGCTGAAGAGCGATTCTTAATTTTGATAATTTTTGATAATTTTGCTATCAGTACATGATCAGAAAGACCTAGTTAAGCATTAACATCAATATAATATTTGTTAGGCATGGTAGTTAAAAATAAGTCCAAAAAATGAGATGAATGACCTAATATGTCAGGGTACAGAGTTGGTTTATCTTCAAGTTGGAAAGGACTATCATGCCCTTATACAATTTAACATATTCACTTGTTTGATCTCTTGGTTGGGAAAATATTAAGCAATAGTCATTATGAATATTAAGTTTTCTAAAGACAACAATTTCAAACACTGGAAAGATCTGAACTAGAACCCAGTACACTAAAAATTAAAAGCTATTTAAAAGACAAGGCAGAAGGTTTTTAGGAGATTGAGTACGTTCAACTGTGTGAGAATTTAATGTCTAACCCTAACGAGTTTTTAGCATTCAACGTAAAAGAAAATCTAATTTGTATTTGACCGAAACCTAAGAAACATGCTAAGTTATCAAATCTGTCGGTGTGGAAAATGTGGATACCAATTGCGCTGCGACAAGACCTAATAAAACCACACCATGATGATCCAATGTCCTCCCACGGTGGCATAACAGGTTAAAGAATATGTTTTGAATTGTTTAATTTGCAAAATAATTAAATCTGATAATTACGTCCACCAATGGGGAAACCTTATATTATCGAGCGACTGTGGCAAAGAATGTATATTGATCTGTTGGGTCCGTTTCCACGTTCAAGCAGAGGAAAAATAGTGATTTCAATTGTAGTTGACCATTCAACCAAATTCGTTCTATTAAAACTACTCACGAAACAAATTGTGGGATTTTTAAAAAATGACCTATTTTGTGTTTCTGGTGTACCGCAACTATCCATTTGGACAATGGTAGTCAATTTAAAAGTAACGAATACAGAAATCTTTTACGTGAATTTGGGGTAACAGATTCAAATACCAATAAACGCATCACATTTAAACGCATCAGAGAGTTTAAATCGTTCTATTCTTTGCGCCTTACCACAGTTTTTTTAGATTTTTTTGTTTTATTGTGTCGTGATGACGTATCTTACAATCAACTCTTAAAAATTACTTTAGATGTGTCGTAAACTTCTGGTAAATTAGATAGAATTGTTTTGTACAGTCAAGTGGAGAAATTCTGCTATTTCTTGATTTAGCTGTAGTGGGTGATCTAAATTTAAAATTGTTTGATGAATTTGAATTAATTGGTGGTGCCATAGTATTGAAATTGTGAGAAAAATTTCATTTTAGGAAAATATTAGTTAGGGTGGAATGCCACTATCCTCGTCGTCAAAGAATGTTCTGCAATTTTGTGTCTAGTTAAATTTTGAGTACCTTGCAGCTAAAAAATTCTGCCACATCTAGGTTATGTTTGTGTTTAATTTGAATGGCAATGGTTGTTGCAAATGATTCAAATATAAAAAAAGGCTTAGAACTTCCAAGTAGATCAATTTTTCAAAATTACATTGTCATGTTTGTTAGTTTTTTTTTGGTCTTATTGAAATTTGTAATTGTCAAGCGTTTCAATACCTATAGTGATAAAATAATGCGTAACTGTTTCTAACTATACACATGAAAAATATTTAGAGCAGTTGCGAGTAGTTCAAATTTAGCAAAGATACACACCGAAGTACTTGAGAGTGTTTGCGGTGGTCGATTGGAAAACAACTAATATTGGTTGTCAAATTATTAACATCTAC
Organism: Tipula confusa; assembly: GCA_963556175.1. Taxonomy (NCBI): domain Eukaryota; kingdom Metazoa; phylum Arthropoda; class Insecta; order Diptera; family Tipulidae; genus Tipula; species Tipula confusa. Next base: position 156,439,225 of record OY744476.1, on the reverse strand, counting down.
ATGACTATACAGTTTAAATAAAACAAGTAATTCTATTTATTAAAAATTAGTTTTGACAGTTTAACGTCCAAAATTAATAGGATCGCTGCAAATTTGGAAAATATTATTCAGAATTCGGTGTCTACAATTTTTTTCAAGATTAATGAAGCACTGACTCAACCAAATACTGTTGGGTTTATTACTACCAGGGTAAAGAAAAATTTCAAATTCTCAAAGGTAGGGTCTAAAATACCATAATATCAGTTAGAGCTGATAACCATCTACATTCTATGCCTAATACTATTGAAACGCGGGTTAGAAACAACTAAATTATTACCACTTAGAGCTCAAGTGGGGTAAACAGTATCAGCAAGCCTACGATTTCTGACGCTTTTATAATTGGAATAAAGAAGACCAGTTCTATAACAGCAGTGCTACCTTGTAAAAATGAGTTTGTTTCTCAACTTAATCGTGAAGTTCATGATAGTACTTTTAAAAAATGTCCATACATGATGAGTTGGAAATACGTAATGTGACGTTTACCCGCATTGTCCCTAGAAATTCCGAAGATGTTAAATGAAAGTACGTGTCCTATAAAATCAAAGTACAAACCATCGATTTTGGAGACCAACTAAAGAAAATTTTTAATGGAAATTCTACGGGTGACCATATTTCCGTATATTGTCAAAATGTTTAAAGAATATTATCTAAAGCTACGCAATTTACCAGATTTGAACTTTCTAATCAATTCTTAATTTATGTAGTTACAAAAACCTGGTTTAGTTCTGGAATTTTTAATAATGAATTTATTCCACGTGACCTTATTTTATATCGTGGTGACCGCACTAATGCAAACAGTGAGAAGGTACGTCGTGGTGGCGTACTTATTGCAGTAAATTTAGCAATATTCAGTAAAACGTATGGTCCTAGTATAGACATTTCTAATTTGGAGTTAGTCCGTATTTCCGTTACTGTCAATAAAAGGAAGATTGTTTTAATTGCAGTCTACATTCCAACTGATTCTTCTTTGGATGTTTACACGAATTATTGCCATTGTGTATCTGAGATTGTATCGATTTGTGATGTAAATGATCAGATTATATAGTTTTTGGAGACTTTAACCTAACAAATATAACACCTGTTAATATTAAAACAGAGATTGATTATTTATATAGTGATTCTTGATTATCGTGCAATGTTTTTCAAATTAATAATATATGTAACGCTAACGGCAGGCTTTTAGATTAAGTATATGGCAATGATCTTAATCTTCTACGGATTTATGAGGCATTGTCTCCATTTGTTTTGGATGACATTTTTATAAATTTGTGATCTAAGTTTTTATGATTTTAACAATATAGAGATGTGGACGGTCTTAATTTGTATTTTCAGAATGCTGATTGCAATGATCTATTGGGTCACTTTGATATTAATGATGATGTTAAATTATTTTAATTTATTTTAAATTACTCGAAATTATTTTTGAGATACGTCAGCACTAAACGTAAGGCTACGGGGTATCCATCAGTGATGAGCTACAAGAATCTCAAAGCTGATAATGCTGAGATTGTATCTTGTTCAGTGATTTGTTTCAACGTGTCTATGCAAATACTAATAATAGTAATTATTCCAGTATAATTCCGTAGTCTAGTTGTGAGTATCATTTCGTATGATGTATTTCTAACTTTACACAGCTTTGAGGATGTATTTGGTCCTGATTGTATACCAACAACATTTTTAAGTGTATTAGTGAGTTATTAGCATTTCCGTTATCAATTTTTTTAAAAATAAATCTTCAATGTCTGGTTTATTTCCGGAAAGCTGGAAAATTTCTCATATAGATGTATATCAATTCTTTCATCCATCCCGAGACTATTTGACGCCATAGTGACGAAATATTTATTTTTTAAATGTAAAGAACTTATATCATTCAATCAACATGGTTTTTATACTGGTAGGTCTACGACCACTAATTTAGTTTGTGAATAAAACATTAAAAATAATTGAAGATAAAGAACAAATAAATGTCATATACACTGATGTTAGCAAAGCACTCGATTTTATGTAACATTCCGTCATTATATACAAACTGGTGAATTTTGGTTTTAATCATAACCTTGTATCATGGTTGACTTCCTATTTAACTGGTAGATCTCAGTATTTTAGCCTAAATAATTGTAAGTCTAATCGTATTAAAATTTTGCCTGGTGTGCCCTAGGGTTCTTATTTGGGTTCACTTTTGTTTATTCTATTTATTGATGATATAGCCAAATTATTGAAATACTGTGAGTTTGAATTTTATGCAGATGATCTCAAAGTATTTCGTGTTATTCACACAATAGCGGATGCGTTTCATTTGCCAATTTAAAGCCTTAAATGTATGGTGTATGGCCAAATGTAAGGTTATGGTATTTCACGGAAAGCAGCATTCAATGCTATTTAATTATTTTATAATTAATACAAAGCTAGCACAAGTCTGTTGAAGATAATTTACCATTTAATAGCCATATTTGTACATTTATTTCTAAAGCATCAATGCTGGGTAATATCGCTGTAAATTTCACTAGTATACGTTCTCATTTAGAGTATGCATCGGTAATATGGGCACCTTCCCATGCTGCTTTCTGTAGTAGGATATAAGTTCAACAAAAATATTCCGTATTATAAAAAATTTAAAAAAATTACCATTGTAGGATGTACTTTGTGAGGAGCTTAATCTAGAACCTATTGCATTAAGGAGAAGGTTTGTGAAACTCTTTTACCAGATATTCTTCGTTATAGAGAAGATTGCACTGAATTAGCTAGTATTACCTACTTTTTGTGCAAAATATTATTAGGTTTTCCTAATATTGTAAAATATTTAAAAAGTTTATTTCAAATTACCAAAATAAAAATTATTTTTAATATTAGAATTTTGAGCGTCCTAAAAATATGTAGAACTCATAAATTTTATTTGGACCTGTAATGGATAGTTATTAAAATGTTCTACAATGTAGGAGTTTAGGGGCCTTTCTCATTGTTTTAAAAAAAGAGCAGAACGTGTCCACTTTGAATTTATTAGGCATAACTTTGCATTGCCCTTTTAATAGTTTAAAGTCAAAAACACAGTTAAAAATGTATTCGAAACGGTTTCGGTGCATGGTGAGTGTAAATTTCTCGTAGAATGGATCTTTTTTAAATATATCCGCAATCTGAATGTGCCAACTTCCAAGTACAGAACTTGACAGATGTTGAACATTTATCAGGTCGTAAAAGAGTATTTTCTAAGTGTCAACTACCGTAACTTTGTTACCACAAATATTTTTATTCTGATCCCGAATGATAGGTATGATGAAGTACACTAACTGCTGTAAATAAGTTACGTAGACTATGCTCGTTGCTGATTTGTAGTACTATTAAGATTTCAGCTTCTCACCATTCACACTTGTTCAATTTATAAATTTGTTTGATATTTCTCAATATAGCAAGAACCGCTTTTTTTAATAAAAAGCTTTAATATGAGCTTTTTTTAAAACCACCAATAAGGTTTTTAATATTTATGATAAAATCGATCGATTGGGTATTTAAAATCGGATTGAGGCTATCAAAACTAACTTCTCAGTATTCAATCGTTCAGTTTTGCGATGTGTAAACGGACGTATGACGAACCCGAAATTATCTTAGTGATCCACGGTTTAACCCGTGGTCGTACACTGATATGAATCATCCAATCGATTTCATGGATTTACGAAAATATTTACGAATTTTCATTAGTATTAGCATTTAGACTTAACGCACCTTAGAGTTTGACCTTAAAAAATTTTAATCTTAAAGTAACAAATTGAAATTGCATTGTAAAACAAAAAGTGGAATGACCACAACTGTCACAATGGATAACAAACGATAAAATCCACTTTTAGTTTCCATAACAAAAAGTTCTCATTCATTCGCCCAGTAAAATAGTTCATTGTCAACAGCAGTTAATAAAAAATGTATGGCTTTACCAATTTCATTACAACATAAAGTAAATGTCAATTTAATTTGTCATGCAATGTAATTTATATAATTTGTGTGGCCTACCGCACATACATGAGATCACGAAATAAAATTGAACATATAAATCACACTCAATTTTTAACAACAAAATATTATTGTTACCTAGCAATTTAAAATAATACCACTTCTTTATTACAATAAGCTTTTTTAACAAAAAAAAAGCTTCTACCAGTTTGTTTTTCGCACAACACAAAAATAATTTTTTAAAGCTAAAATGTTCAAAGACCAATTTGATTTTAGGTCTTCGGTTGTGTTCCTTATTTTTTATTTTTATTTTTTTATTTCATCCGCAAGCAATATAATCCCATTGCTTATTTAACATCTCCCCAAGTCTTTTCACAAAATTTTTAAATAAACAGACAGGCAAACCAAAAATGATGGGAAAATATTTTGTGTCAATATATTCGACGATACGACACGACATTTTATAGAATACGCGTATTGCAATAAAAAAAAACTTAACTTTAAAAAGATTAAAGATATTTTCATTTTAGATTTCATTCACTTCAAAAGCAATATTTTTTTTATTGTACTCCCAGCTTCTGGTTTTATACGTATATGTCAATTCCAAAAAGAAATTCTTCTCATATTATAACGATAATAGAATTTTTCATAGCAACGACACTTCAGCACGCATATTTCTACTGTACAGAGAGACTCTTACTACCAGACTGTAAACGTTTAAGTATAATCAGCTTAATTATAATATAATTTACATCTCCCTTTATATATATTTATGGATGGATGGGAAAAGTGTTAAATAGTACGAACAAAATTACCTGGTTTATGCGTTTCACCGTTCGCAATTAAATCATTCCAATAAATTGAAATTAATAAAAAATATATCCAAATAGTTAACTCCATTATTAATTTAAATATATATTTTTAGGTTGTTGTTGTTGTAATTTAGTTACAATTTTTTATTTTTTTATTATTCACAATTCACAAGTTAACAAGTAAATAACCATTTTCATTTATTTAGACATTTTTTTTAACACTCAATAAATTTTTTTACGATAAATTTCAATTAAACACTTTTAAACCACTTAACATAGAACATAGAACACATAGAATTAAACATAACAAAAATAAATAAAATTTCACTCAAAATAAAAATCACTCAATTTCACTAAACCACTTTAAAATTACTCAATTCCAAATTTTTTAACGTAATCCAAAATGTAAAATATGCAATCGATCTTTTCGATTGGTATCCATAATTTTACTAAAATTATTTGAGTTAAAAACTATTTGGCTACACAAAACTATAACTTTTTCTTTTATAAAACTACTCAAACTTTAACACTGAATTCCTCGATACACAAATTATATATAAACAAACAGGTATATAGATTGAATGACACAACACGTATTTAATTTTAAAATTGAGTCCGCGACGAAAAAATTTTTAAATTTATATCACTACCTGTAAAAATTTCACTAATTTATTTTTTTAGCAAAAAAAAAAATTAAAAATTTAATAGATATTAAATCTAACCAAAAAAAAAAAAAACTTTAATTTTTTTATTACACGTTTAATATACATATACACAGATTCTGTATCAAGTCGGACTTAATGTACACTACTGACATCTTTTCATTTATTCAACATATGCGAAAGTTAACTTGTCATATACATATAGAAAGTGTATACAGAAAAAAAAAATAAAAAATTTCCGGCAGAAGAAAATTTCTTTTTTATCCTCCAAAAATAAATATGTACGTATGTATTGTATTGTATATTTTCGGATTTTCTTTTTCGTGTTCGCTTATTTAGGCACCACCAAGGGTGGGGACATTTTCATTCACGTACTCCATAAATGATTTCAAATTTAGTGAAAGAAAATTGTTTAACTCGTTTTTTTTTTATGTCCCGAGCATATTCCTTGCATACCCATATACTTTTTCAATGTGCACGCATGCGCATCGGTTTGGTTGATTCGTGTCGCACCCATAATCCGAACATACTCCTGATAAAATTCGATAAAAAGATAGGAATAACACCAAATACATAAAAAATGCGGTATATTCTCCTCGACATTTAGGATAATGAGGAGAAATCGGGAAAAAATTCGTTTCATTCAAATCTAGTACTGCACACGTTTATGGTGCACACCTCGAACATTCATTTATACGTATACATATTTCATTACGTAAAAAAAGGAGAAAGGGGTGCACAGGAGGATATGATAAGTATTTGTGTTATGTACATTATTATTTAATTCAGGATGAGCATTATTTTTATTTTTGTTAATTTTTTGAAAGATTGAATAGGAAATATGTTTCATTGTACATAAAAAAAAATATATGTGTTTTATGCTGTTGTGTATAATGGAAAAGAAATTTATGTACATTTTATATTGTACTCTACTGTACTTTATGTGGTAAAGTATGTACATATATATATTTACATATACATAATGGGACGGGAGTAAAAACATAAATATATATGTACACATTGTGATAGGTCCAAATGAAAGCATAATTAAATGAAATGTATGATTAAATTACATTAATTCATTCTTTTGAAAATATTTTGGTTTGAAATATGAAAAAATTTATGGTGACATGACAATGTAAAAAAAAAAAAATATTACAAGTTGTGTGTCAAACGAATCGCAAAGTGGTAACATAATTTGTGTCATTTGTCAATTGGAATTGGGTTAATTGTTTATTTGTTTGTACTGTTCAAATGGAATTATATAAAATGATATGTTTGTTTTGTGGTGGAGTGGATTTCCTCCAAGAGGAGGAAATAATCAGTTTTTACAAGCCAATTAAGAGCCTGAATTTTATATTGTTCTTGAAAACCGGAAAACACATGTCAGAAAACAAAATTGTTCAAAGCCCCTGTGGGTAGGGTGAAATTTCATTCAATTTTAAATTCTTTTAAAATCGAGCATGTTATCTTTAGAATTCGACTACAATATCCTTCGGTTGTCGTAAACGGCAATTATAAAGAAAAGGAAACTCCAAGAAACTCGATGACAAAAAATGAGGACTATGAGTTGCAAGGCTGTATGTTGCTTCACAGTGAAAATAACTTCGGCCATATTGGTTTTGGTTTTTTCCCAAGGTCACAGTTAAAAATTGCTGGTTTAGTTTACAACACGTACCCGAATATGCACCCTAAGTTTGATTAATTTAAATACAAAGCGAAGAAAGTTGCCGGAACTGGTCTTCACCTTCGCAACTCAAATAACGTCTACTCATCTAGGGTAAACCTCTAGAACACGTGATAGAGACGATTTCGTTGGAGGTAGATTGGTGTACATGAACACTTTATCGTCCGGTGGAATCATAATGCTTCAGTGTCGACACTGATTGATATTTCGAGGGTCTTTAACCAATTAATGATTGAATGCATGGTACTTTGGCAGTATGATTGAGTACTCCGTCAATTATTTCAGTTGGGAATTTCGCAAATGCTTACTGACTCTTAGAATACCTTTGTCATCCACAAATTGGTCTAATGACAGTAGTTTAGATTTACGATGTATTTATGCACGGTCGTAAAAATACTCTCTAGTTCGCTGTTAAAATCCTGATGTTGAATTAACCGAATTATCATGAGTAACTCTGCATTGGTTAATTCTTCCGTTGTCACTTGGTTGTTATTCGGTATATGAATTGTCAATGTTGTTTTTTAAATAGTATATTATGGATATCACTTGCTGTTTATTCCCTAGATGGCAACACTATTTTTAGTTTATAGTACACATGACTATCTTTAATTTAATCGATCTATCAAAGAGAGCTAAGAATTTCATTAATAGATTCATTTCAAGAATAAAAATCCATTTTGTTCATTACACTACATCTGAAATTATTTTACCAATAATTCCACATGTAACGACAGATTATTGGCCTAGAAACGTGTTTTGCGTAATATTTTCGGAAATAGAAGTGAAAATAAAACAAATTTTGTTAGGTTATATCCAGCCGTGTGCGAAATGAAAATTGTAACCGCCGAGCAAAATTGTTAAGAAGAGGGATTCAGCAGTATCCAGAGTAAGCAAATTACAAGAAATTGAAAACTGGAATCTATGGAAATTCCAGATTCAAATAATTTTGAAGTATGGGACATAGTAAATAGCACAAAGCAACAACCTGCACTCGTAGGCAAAGATGCGATGGCTGATGAGAAAAAGGAAAATGCCAAAGCGATAGGTAAATGGAATAAAACCGCCTGGTTCGCACAAAGGTAAACGTTACCACAATATCTGAACAAACGATGATGCATATTTTGACCTAGGGGGATTCTGAGGAAATGTGGGAAAAGCTAACCAATATATATGAACAAAAATCAGAATCTACTTTCCACATTTTACAGCAAAAGTTGCTTTTATTGGCTAAAGATCCTTTACATGATATTGCAGCACATATCTCAAAAATTAAAGATATATCTAATAGACTACAGGCAATGGGAGAGAAAATTGAAGATAAGAGAGTAATGACCGAAATTATCCTAACTTTACTACCAAATTTTGACCATATTATCAGTGCCTGGGAATCAACGGCTTCTCCCAATAGAACGTTAGCCAACCTAACCTCAAGATTATTAATTGAAGAGGTGAGACAAAATCAAAGAGAAAAAGAAGTTAATGCACTTGCTTCTAATGTAAGAGTAAGCAGTAAGAATCCTTTTTCCAAGAATAATATTGGTATAACAAAAACAACTCAGTATATTAAGAATAAAAAGGATGACCAAAAAATTACAAGAAGAAAACCTGGAAAATGTAATATTTGTCAAAAACCTGGATATTGGGCAGCAGAATGTTGGAATAATCCAACAATATGAAGAGAGAGGTGAAGCTCTTATAAGCGAAGCATTTTCCTCAGTACAAAAGACAGCGAAAAAGACATTCGAGGCCTGATATATGGACACTAGAGCGAGCGATCACATGACTCATAAACGAGAGAGGTTCATAAACTACACACCAATGAAAGATGGCATCAAAATAAAATTTGGAGACGGAGAAACTATTTCAGGCAAAGGTCGAGGTAGCATTAACATTTCAACATTTATTGGAAAAAATGGACAAAATGTCACCTTTCAAATGTACTTTACGTGCCTAAGCTGAAATACAATCTCTTTTCTGGCGGTGTGGCTTAGGACTAATATTTAACTCTAGAAGCTGATAAAAGAATTTGTAAATTCAAGAATTGTAAATTCAAGAAAATTAAGATAATTCCAATCAAAAATGGCAAAAAAAGTGCTGAAGAATATCAAGCTTGTATTGCTGAGAAAAGTTCCTTTCAAGAATGGCATCTTGGAATCTTGATTTTGGCCATATGTTGTAGTTTTGCGCCAAAGAATTAATTGAAATTTTTAGTCTGACTGATAAACCAATATTTGGAGGTACATTTTTTCAATGTCAACCACAAATCCAATTAAATGTTGTCTGAAATTTAACAAAATTGAAAAAAAAAATCGTTTGTTATTCCAATAATTGGAACCTAAGTGTAGGACATCGTGCAATGAGTTAGACGTTAATGACTGTTTTGAAACATCAAACACGATACGTTAGTTTTAAACTACTGTTTTTTAATTTCGGAACACCATGATGCGGTAAATAAAACTTCTGGTTTTCATCTTCAGGCGGCTTGAACTTTCCGAACTAATATCATATGTCCCATTTTGAATATAATCGTTGATAAACTCACGGAATTGATTATGGTACGCGAAGTCTCCTGCAAATTTACGTTCCATAGCAAAAATTCGTGACATTGCAGTTAGTATGAGTTTCCAAGACATGTTCCCGGTATCTTTGCCCAGTCCAACGTTTTGTTGTGGTAGACGCCTATAAATCTTGACAGCGCAGATCTAATCATATCATAGATATGGTTATGTTCGATGCATGCTGGTTCTTCAAAGGTCTAAAATCATTTTAGCATATCGTTGAGTTCATCGGTATTGGTGTTAACTGAATTTTGTGTTAGTCCATGATGACTTCGCACATAATCGTTTCATAGCACCGTTTTAACTGCTCTCTATCAACCAACCTAAAGTGTTAATTTATGTAATGGTGGAAATCCTGATATAAGTGATTGTTCATGCTCAATGAAATAAAAGAAATGGTTAACTCCAATCAAAATAGCAATCAAATTAGGTTGATTGAAATATGGATCAGCAAATTTTATCTCTTTCAGTTTGTCAGCGGGTGACAGATTTATAATATCCTCAGAAATCGTTGTGGAAATAATTTTCACCACCTGAGCTGTAATGGTGACAGTGTAATTAGAATTGATTCGAGATTAAATCACGATACGTATTTTTCAGAGCTATGTGATTTGTTTCTATCTGGACCAAAATGAATCACTCACAAAACTTAACGGTTATCTAGGGTCCAGCAGAGCTCTCCCAATCATAGGGTATCCAACATGATTCTGCAGACATTAACTAGTGCTGTGGCTATGTTGACAACAATTAACGGTAGTATCATCAAGTTACGATTCCGATGACTTAATCGCAGTTACCACGCTTTTTGTATTACCTCTAATCGGAATTGATGATAATTCGTGCTTCACATCAGTGACCAGTGGTTTCGTTTTAGAAGTTATGGTATACGATTTATCATTATTTCGATAAACCCCAGAAAATAGCAGAAGACCACATTAAGTCATTATTTATGATGAAAACTATAGATAAAGAAAAGTCATCCAAATTATTGAATTTAGTATGGATGAATTTAACTCTCAACTTGGGTCGTTATGCACATTAGACCATCCAGTTCAATACTGGGATGATCTTCTGGTGTACTTGATGTACACCAAATTTGATTCGGACACAAAGGTGAAATGAAGATACCAAGCTCCGTAAAATGCGCTACCAATAACCAATGACATCTGAAAATTTCTTCCATTACGAAGTCGTAAACTAGATTTTTCTAAGGATGAAGCTATAGTTCGTCCTTTCATCAAATACGTCAAAGCTTCACACTCAGAAACCTCCTTCGTTAAATCGATATCAGCAAAAGGCCACTTCGTTCAAAGTTGCGAAGATCTATCAGTGGAAGATTTGAATGAAAACAGGACATTCAATTATGAGGTATTATCAATTTTTGCAATGTCTGCGAGTGATCGCAAGAAGAAAATGGAGACACTCAAACTCTGCACGAACTTTCTAAGATCTACACATAGCTTAGCTCAATTTAACATTCAAGAACGTTATCGAGTGGGTCAAAGGGCACACTATACTTGGTTTCATTTCTAGTTGACAGCGATATCTACTGGAAGGCAAGCTAATTCGTCACAAGTTCTAACTCTTCACAAGTTGGTTCCAACAGTAATTCTCTTCTCGTAGATGCATCAAAACAAATTACTTTACAATCCCAAATTTGTATTTTTTTTAGCTACCGCGTTAGTAATCTGACGTTCTGGGTAATCAAGGGTCCAAAATCACGGTCAGAGCTTTGCTAGACTTCGGGTCACAGAAGAATTTTGTGACTGAGTCACTAGGAAAAAGATTAAACCTTAAAATCGTGGTTCCACATCTTTGCCCACATAAAGTTGGCTGATTCCCAGTTTTAGGTAGGAGACGATGTTTACGGGGAACTACAATCCGTAGTGCAAATCCAAATGGGCGGAAATTTGCTATTACAGAACACCATATTAGGTTGGGTTGTTATTGGTCCTTTCACAGCAACTTTCTTGGTTACTGTCACCTGATAACAACCGACAACGAATCAGGTCGACTAGACGAGTTTTAAAAGTAGTGTTTGATGTTTCAGCAAAGTCATCAACTGGCTTAAATAACATTTTGTGACATTCATTAAATGACATTTTGATGACTGGGTCGGTGTTGCAAAATAAACTGCTTTCCATTCTCCTACGATATTCAGTTCACATAGATATAAATTTAGTACAGATATTTGTAAAATGTACCGTCAGATACTATTTCATCTAAGTGAAATATCATTACATTTATTGGCGATTAATTACTGTAGACGAGCTTCGCACGTATTAAAAACCGTAACATATCGGACCGCTACCGCTTCGTTTCTGGTGACTCGATGCTTGCACCAACTTGCACTCGATAGCATGTCTGAGGAACCATTACAAGCTACAGTCATTCAAAATGATGTTTATGTTGACCACATTTTAACTGGGTCTAATTGTGCTAAAGAAGCTTCCAGCCTAAAACAGTAAAATGTCCATCTTCTGAAATCGGCCTGAATGACGTCAATAGTATTCAAATGATGACAACCTTTTAGTTGATTTCCCATTAGACGACCGAGAAACATTATTGCACATTAACGATGATGAGGTTGTAGAAACAATAGGTTTATATTGGCAACCAATATTGGATCACTTTACCATCCAGGTTACTAATATAGACTCAGAGCAAACAGAATCACAATCATAAGGGATTATCATTTATCAACTAACCAGCATTTTCGATCCAAACGGCTTGGTTGAACCTGTCATATTATTAGACAAAATATTTCTGCAAAAATTATGAAATTTAAAGGTACATTGGGAGGAAGGTCTTCCCATGAGTCATCATTTATATTTATTGAATTTCATGGAGAAGTGACATGAGCTGAATAAACCTAAAACTCCACGCCATATTTTCAAGTCCACACGATATTCAATTACATGGTTTCGCTTATGCCAGTGAAAAGGCTTAAGGTGCCATAGTGTAAGTGCGTTTTCAAGACAACAATACATATGGTTTTACACTCTTGTGCGCTAAATCTCATTTAGATCTCATTAAAAAAACAGATATTACCCAGGCTAAAACTGTGCGCAGCACTTTTTAGGTGAAACTCATGGACAAAATATCAAACATCATCAACTTTAATGTCAATGAGGACTTTTATTATATTAACTCGTTGATAACTCTCTATTGGATCAATTCCCCATCCGCCAATTAGAACACCTATATGTGGGCAATCAAGTATCGATAATTAAATCACTGGCTAAGTCCAAAAATTGGTTACATGTTTAATCTAAACTCAATTCCGTGGGTTTAGTATCCAAAGGGCTTATACTCCGCTTGATCGTTCCATCGAGCCTCTGGTGTCATCAACCGCCATACCTACTTTTTGTGGGTGAACATTGGAACAGTCAAAATTGTACATTTGAGCAAGGTACTGTTATTCCAGAGCAACGCAGCAAATCTGATGAAGTCAGTGCATTAGCGGAAAATACTTTCATTTAAAACACCTGCATAATGAACCACAAGGGCGCTTGGCAACTGTCAGACAAGAATACTGCCCTATCAATGGAAAAAAGATAGCAACAAAGGTCTGCAAGGAATGTATCTTTTGTACGCGTGCCAGATTTTATAATGGAGCTGTTGATTATGCCGGACCTCTACACATCGGCTACCATATTAGAGGCAGGTAGTCCACCAAATCGTATGTAGTGGTATTTGTGTGCTGGGCGAAAAAAGCGGTACACCGTTAAATTAGCTTCCGATTTATCTTTGGCGTCATTTCTGGCAATCCTGAGACGGTTCATTGTCTCTAGAGGTCATTGCAAGAATATTTTTTCCAACAATGGAACTTCGTCGGTGCAACTTCAAAATTGCACAAACTTTTCCTTGTTTTAAACCAGCAAGATGCAAAATGGTCCTCAGTACACAAGATTACGTAGAAGATTACATACCACCAAATTCACCTCATTTTGAAGGATTGCATAAAGTAGCAGTCAAATCAGCAAAGTACCATATTCGAAGAATGTTAGGCAACGTAAATTTGTCTTACGGTCGAAGCGGTACATAATTCAAGACCTCTCACCCCATTTACAACTGTTGACACTGTGAAGATATTAACACCAAAACATTTTGTCATTGGTCGTGCATTAACTGCTATTTCAGAACAAACCATCACTGAACCGACTTCTTTAAGCCTCACTAAACAATGGCAATTAGTGAACCAACTATACCAGAAATTTTGGTCTAAATGATCCTCATAATATTTAACACACTTTCAGCATCGTTATCGTTGGTAGACGTCAATCCAACCTTTCAGAAGCCAGTATAAATCTACTACAGAATGACAATCTTCCCCCGTTATGGTGGAATTTCGGAAGAGTAATCCAGGTGCATCCTGGTTCAGACGGATATGTCCACGTCGTATCCATTAAAACGGCAGCAGGAATATTCAAACTGACGATCACTACACTAAGCTTTGCCCAATACCAGTAAATATTGAACAGCTGAATCTTCAAGTCGGGGAGCATGTTAACCAGTAGTAACCCTTTGTAGGTCTCCAAAGCTTCATAGTGTCGGATGATCACAAGTGTTTATTTATTAACTGTCTTTCAAATTAATTGGTAGGGGTGTCCTAATTGATTGTCAGATTTTCCTTGCCGGAGAAGCCGTAATTTACCTTATAAGCAACTGCGTTTGGTGCAGTAAAGAGAACATGTACTCATTCCGATTTGAACACTCTCGTATACAGATATAAAATATTCTAAAGTTAAATAAAATTTAAAAAATTAAAATTATAAAGTTTGCAGCAATAATTGTAAATCTTGGCCTACAATCGTTAGGTATCAAAAAACCTTTGTTTTATTTTATTAAACATTCAATTGGCCGTTCAAATGGGCAGGAAACCGCTCCGGCTCTATTTTTAAAAATAAACTGAACTGTAGTTTCCAGGTTTTATCAACATTTTTATTTTTGTTCTTTTTGTAAATTTGGTACGCCTTCTTCATTTTCTGTTAAATGGTCCATGGTTATTATTTGGAATTCCAATGCTTTATTTATTTTGTAGTTAGAATATCTTTTTGAAGTATTCCACAAATCTTCTCACGTTTCTTTCGTTATTTCGAGCCCATTTCTCATCTGCTATTCTAATAGCACTTTTTTAGCACTTGTCTTAGACAGTTAGTGATTGACTTATTTAACTTATTTTTATTTTGAAAAGCTCCCGCCAGGTTAATTTTTGCATACAATTTACAAATTTTTGATTTTTTTTTTTTGTATCAGCTTTGGTTTATTTTCCAAACGAAGAATTTGTTATGCGAATTCTTGTTATGCGTTTCCGAATGACAGTTAATACTAACCGCACCAATATAATTGATTTTGTTTTTTGGCATTAACAGCAGTGCTTTTATAATGATTTGTTTGGTTCACTTCAATATTATTTCATTCCAGTTTTTTATATTTAGGGATAAATCTCTTCGATCTATATTCGAGGACATAAAGCATTACATACTAGAAAATATAAAATCTCTACCCGAAATGCTAAAAAAGTGTTACTCACTCAGATAAATTTGACTTCCAAATATGCATATACTATACTCAAATAAATTAATCGACATGACGAATCCTTTTAATAAAGCAAACATTTCACAAAATTTTAAAAATATTTAAATTTTCGGGTTTCTAAAAAAAAAAAAAAATCATTACCATATCAACATATCACCAACTAGGCCATTTCATATTTTAGTTCCATTTTTCCGTACTACAAACAATAAAATGTAAATTTTATCCCAAATACAACAACAACAACAACATAAAATTCTTCTACATTTTAATTTATTTATTTTATTTTATTCCATATTAGACATAAAATATAAACAAACAAAACGAAAATAATTTTTTTTTGCTATTGGAATTTCCCTTTTAATTTATTTTTATTTTGATTAAATTTATGGAAAATACAAGAAGAACAATTTTCATTATTTGTTTTTGTAAAATTTATAAAATAAATAAATAAAATAAAATGTAAGAAAAAAAGACAAAATAAATAAATAAGAATATAAACATAAGACATAAGATATTAAATTAAAATGACACAAAGAAAACTTTATTAGTTTTTCGTTTGTTTTTGGTTGTTCTCGGATACAATGTAATGATAACACAAAAAAAAAATTCTTATTTTGCCATGTAAGATAAAGAAAAACTTAAATTTGAATATTATCCAAATTTAATAAATTTTCAATTTATTTTAAATAGCTATAGATAAATAAAAAAAATCGATGGGTTTGTTTCCATCCGGTCTTAAGTACTTGTATGTAAAACTGTTATCTGGGAGACAAGATAATTTAAGATATCTAAATGTAACAACTTTAAAACGTACACTAGGCGAAATGACTTTATTTTTTAGATGCAGGAAGAATATACATATTAACTATTTTCAATAGAACGAGATATATAACTAATCGATATTTCTAAATAAATACACTGAGTTTTTCAGAACGTCAAGAGAATAATTGCAATATATGTTGTATGATATACTATACATAATAGCATACAAACATATTCCAAGTTTAGTTAAAGAATAGTATAATTTAAAATTAATTTAAATTGAGATTTATGTACACTAACATCTTCAAATATTTAAGTATTTGCACAAAATCGATTTTAAACTGTATTGTCGATTTATAATTTAACTGTAAATAGTAAAATATTTTAGAATTTATTCTGTGACAAAATCTAATTTGCACTTACATGAGATATGTCAAAATGTAAATCTATCGTCACACCATTCTCCAATTTGAATTACAATAATTGTTATAGTAATGAGAAAAACTACTAATCCAAGACTAACAAATAAAAACTTGAATAAAAGCCTCATTGAAAGTGTAAAAAAGCGGCCTGAGAAAATACTCTTATTCAGCAAGGAATATTACGAAAAAAACTAAAAACCATCCCGGAGCAGTGAGAGAATTGGGTTTTCCTGGAATTTAAGCTCCAAAGAGATTGGCCAAAAATTGTCTAAGTAACATTAATGATCGTTATATTCGAGAGAGACAGAGAGAGCAATACTCAAAACTAGAAATTATTGGCAGATACTCCACATGGTAACCAAATGATCAATTTTAGGTAAATAATAAAATAATAAAATAATAAAATAATAAAATAATAAAATAATAAAATAATAAAATAATAAAATAATAAAATAATAAAATAATAAAATAATAAAATAATAAAATAATAAAATAATAAAATAATAAAATAATAAAATAATAAAATAATAAAATAATAAAATAATAAAATAATAAAATAATAAAATAATAAAATAATAAAATAATAAAATAATAAAATAATAAAATAATAAAATAATAAAATAATAAAATAATAAAATAATAAAATAATAAAATAATAAAATAATAAAATAATAAAATAATAAAATAATAAAATAATAAAATAATAAAATAATAAAATAATAAAATAATAAAATAATAAAATAATAAAATAATAAAATAATAAAATAATAAAATAATAAAATAATAAAATAATAAAATAATAAAATAATAAAATAATAAAATAATAAAATAATAAAATAATAAAATAATAAAATAATAAAATAATAAAATAATAAAATAATAAAATAATAAAATAATAAAATAATAAAATAATAAAATAATAAAATAATAAAATAATAAAATAATAAAATAATAAAATAATAAAATAATAAAATAATAAAATAATAAAATAATAAAATAATAAAATAATAAAATAATAAAATAATAAAATAATAAAATAATAAAATAATAAAATAATAAAATAATAAAATAATAAAATAATAAAATAATAAAATAATAAAATAATAAAATAATAAAATAATAAAATAATAAAATAATAAAATAATAAAATAATAAAATAATAAAATAATAAAATAATAAAATAATAAAATAATAAAATAATAAAATAATAAAATAATAAAATAATAAAATAATAAAATAATAAAATAATAAAATAATAAAATAATAAAATAATAAAATAATAAAATAATAAAATAATAAAATAATAAAATAATAAAATAATAAAATAATAAAATAATAAAATAATAAAATAATAAAATAATAAAATAATAAAATAATAAAATAATAAAATAATAAAATAATAAAATAATAAAATAATAAAATAATAAAATAATAAAATAATAAAATAATAAAATAATAAAATAATAAAATAATAAAATAATAAAATAATAAAATAATAAAATAATAAAATAATAAAATAATAAAATAATAAAATAATAAAATAATAAAATAATAAAATAATAAAATAATAAAATAATAAAATAATAAAATAATAAAATAATAAAATAATAAAATAATAAAATAATAAAATAATAAAATAATAAAATAATAAAATAATAAAATAATAAAATAATAAAATAATAAAATAATAAAATAATAAAATAATAAAATAATAAAACAATAAAATAATAAAATAATAAAATAATAAAATAATAAAATAATAAAATAATAAAATAATAAAATAATAAAATAATAAAATAATAAAATAATAAAATAATAAAATAATAAAATAATAAAATAATAAAATAATAAAATAATAAAATAATAAAATAATAAAATAATAAAATAATAAAATAATAAAATAATAAAATAATAAAATAATAAAATAATAAAATAATAAAATAATAAAATAATAAAGGGATATTCAGAGTTGAACATCCCATTTATTCAGAGTGAACGTGATATGAGTCGATTAATTTTCGTTTACTTTTATTCACCAGTTTTTTAATGATTGCTCAATTTTGCACAGATGATTCTGCAATTCTCTTGAGGCAGTGTCAGAGTTTTTGTGTGACATTATGGCCGAATCATCAGCAAATGTTGATATTATTACCTTTTTAGTAGTAGGTAAATTGGCTTTGTATAATAAGTACAAACATAAAACAGCAGAACGGTACTTCTTTTCCTCAAAGGAGTGTTTGATTATATTTACAATCCTTTGTGGTTCCTTTATGGTTCTATGTTGTACTTCCTTTATGGTTCTATGTTGAAATCCTAACTGATGGTACTGACGCTTTTCTAATACTAGTTTAAGTTGACTTACTATCAATTTTTCAAAAAGCTTCGATATTGTTGCAAGCATGCTTAGTGGTCGATATGATGATATTTGTGTTTCATTTTTCCCGGGCTTTTAGATCATTGTGATAAGGGAAATTTTTCATTTCTAAGTTATATAACCAGTCCACATGATTGCGTTGACGATGAATTTTATTAGTTTTAAACAATTATCAGGTAATTCTCTTATCAATTTTCCCATAACAAGATCATAACCCGGTGCCTTTTTCGGACTTATATGATCTTTAATTGTATTCTGTACACTTTTCCACTTTGGCTTAAGGGACAAATCATTATTCGTTTGCTCATGTAAAATAGATTTATTAGCATCTTGATGAAGTGTAAACACTACCTATAGATAAGTTGCGAAAGCTAATGCTTTTTTTTGTCGCTTCTTCTTCCGTTTTCTACTTGTCAGTCTATTCAGTGAGTTAGAATTAACTGGTATTTTTAAATTTTTCGTTGCCTTCCACAAAGAGTAATCTTTTCTTTCGATTGCCGAGAGCTTACTTAAATAATTATGTAAAGCCTGGTTTTGTCCTTGCTTCAGTGCAGTTCTTAGAGTTTTAATAGCGCGATTAAGCTTCCTTTTAAATAAAGGAGATTTGGTTTATTGCCATTGCCTCATTATTCTTCATTTTTCTTAAACAAGGTTTTTAATGTCTCAGAGCAGTTTATTAACTTTCTCTGTTATGTTGACGGCGAGTGTAGCATTTTTTGCTGCCTTCTCTAAAATTTCGTTTAGCATTTCTGCAGCCTTATCAACATCGGTTAATGTTTTAAGTGGAATATCTAAAGAAGTAACTTGTTCGACTAGCCTTCTATATTGGTGCCGTTTAGTTCGCTTGTTTGTAAAACGTTTTAGCTTTTCTGCCTTTAGAACATCGGTGCTCAACATAACTATTACAGGTGATTGATCACAAGACAGATCGAAACAGTTGGTTGCTTTAACATTTGTAAGTGCAATACTCTTTGTTACGCAAAAGTCAATTAGATCAGGAATATTTTTTTGTCTGTTTTTTGCCAGTAGGTGGGTTGACCAGCTGATAAGTAATTCAAACTCTGTTTTTCTATCGCTTCAAAAAGTTATTCCTGCAAGCAGCTGCTCATTGATTGAGTATGTTCATTCTTGTTTTTATTAAGTTCGTAGTGTTTTAACCTTCTTTCAATCGGAACAGATGTGTCACCATGTGCTTTGCCATCCGGATGCTTAGTGCCATAAATTGAATATCCACTAATTTTAAAATAGTTCTTATTTGTAAAGCGTGTTTCAGATATTAATATTATGTCAATATTGTGCTCAATGAGGAATGCTTAAACGGCTTTGTGTTATGCTACGCGATTGGCATTCCATATTGCTATTTTAAGGACACTCATTTCTGATTTTTAACGACAATCTGCATCATCATATTTATATTTTGCATGATTAAATCCATGTTTTTCTCCATCATTACCATGAAACTTTGCATCATATCGGTTAGCTTGTTTAATGCTAAAGAGATATTTCCTTCATCAATATTTTGCACTTTTGGAGTAGTTCCTTTTAGTATACTAGCATATGAGGCTCCATGATGTACGTTACTGTATACGGTTGCGTTCTGATTTCTACCTTGAATGTTGTTGGGCGAAACTTCTGGATGCATTTGTTTTCTCTTGGTTGAGTACATTTTAAGCATACGCTGCTCTGCTCGCTGCCATGGAGTAATTCTTTGTTTTAACTCTAAATATATTGGGCACCCTCTATAATTTGCAGTATGATTTTCTACTGAGTTGCTTCATCTTTTCACAAAAGTAACGGCTTTATTTTTGCTGCATTCCTTGGAATTATGTAGTTCCCCGAAGGTAACACAGAGATCGCTCAACGAACAATAAGCTTTACTATGTCCGTATTCTTGGCATTTAATACAAAATGCCCAGTTCTTTTTTTGGGTTCCTCTACTGTGATTCTTCTATGCAGAAGATAGTTTAAGCTATATATTCCATGATTTTCTTTTGTTTTTTTTTACTTTCTACTTCCAACTCTACACGGAACAATGGTTTAGGCACTTTTTCTCTATTAAAAATGTTCGTTATTGTGTTAGCCTTGAAGCCCTTATCAATAAAAGCATTGTTTATTTCGCTTAGATCTACGAAACTCTCAATACCTTTTATTACCACAACCAATCCTTTCTGGCTCTTTAGTTGGTAAGCACAGTACCGTTTACCAATTTTGTCGAATTAAGTAATTAATGATCTGTAAGCATTAATGTTAAGAGATTGAATTTTCGTTTCTTTCATTTTTCCTTTTTTTTACCCCAGAAATGTAAAAGTTACCATCCCTTATTTTGTTTATTAAGTCAGTAAGATTTTTTGAGGATTTTTCTCTCAAATAAATTGGAGGTGGTTTCTCCTTTTCTGGAGTATTTTCTTCAGGACCATTCTCGGTTATTAATAAACTAGAAAAGCGATTGCCATGCGTTAATTCTACGTTAATTAATCTAGTGAATTGGTTCACGCTTGCACTTACCGCTAATTTAGGGCTTCTTTTTCGTTTAGGTTTCACGGTTATGTATCTGTCTTTACCTGTTTTCACTAAACACTGACCTACATCACTATTTATGTTATTGTCATTTGACGACGATGCAATTTTTTTTCTTAATTTTTGTTATTGTTGCACTTTGTTCATTTACTATAATGTTAGTTCCCCTTTTTGCAGGTAAAGCAATTTTTTGCACATTCTAATTTTTTTTTAATTGGACCATGTTGCACGGTTTTCTTTATTTCGAATGAACTCATGGTGTTTAATACTCAATCACTCGTGGACATTTATCTCTGTGGATTTGGCCATTTCCACCATATTTTCACCTCACAATGTTTTAAAAACTAATATTAATTTTGCTGATACAGCTTTTTTTTATAAATTTTAATTATTTGTATGATAATAATATATTTATGTTTGCTCGACGAAAGCAACTTTGCTATATAGCTAAAGAAGATTTTAATATTTTTTTCCGCAATCATGCATAAAGTTTAAAAGTTTGAAAATTGCATTTTCTTGTTGCAGATAGACATTGAAATTTTTATCCGTGCATTTTACACTGACAAGACTATTGAATTGATTTGAAAATTATGGAAAACATTTCCAAATCCAATTTTTCATGCATAAAAATCAATCAAACACGTATACATAAAATATGAAATAAAAAAATATTCCATTGTACTTTTACATCCCATCTTATCTATTTACATAAATATCACGACTCAAACACTATACATATATCGAGAGTAGTAGCTATATACACTTTAAATAATATACATACGAGTGCGAGTTAACATTTTCATAAAAAAAAAAATGCATAATATTTAAATCGATATTATATAGAATGCTGTTATGTACCGTACAAAATCTCTTTAGCTATATATGCTCAAAAATTTCAATCGTATAACGAAAATTTATGTAATATCACGATTACATCAAGCAACGATGAAAATATTCTTAAAATTTTTTCCTGATTCTTCTTCTTCTCCTTGATGTAATATGTTGTTATGCTGTCGTGTAATGATTTCCGTATGATTAGTTTCAAATTGATTTTATGCATAACGAGACGTTGACTTACAATTTGTGTACTTAAGTATCCCAAGTACACGATACCGATTATATAGAAGTATAAATATTGATGAACTGTCGAATATCGAAATGGGGCTTTTTATCTAGTTGGCTGCGTCTACGACGGAATTGTTTTTTTTTATATTTTGTATATTTGTTTTGTCATGTGACAGCCAATCAAAAAAAAAATAAAAAAATATAAAATGAAATTAAAAGATTATTTACAACCCATCTTCAATTTATTGAAATATATTTTGATCGTTACAAGTGTTTTTGTCGTGTTCGATTTGAATCATAATACGTTACGATTAACATTTTATCGTGTATCATTGTATCCGGACAACGAACCGTTTGATGAAAAAATGCGTATTTTCGATTTGGTCATATCGACTGTTATAGTCGTTGTAATATATATACTGATAAGTGTACATCAAAAATGGCGGACACAACAATTAGAGTAAATATAAATTATTTTAATTTAATTAATAATTAATAAATTTTGAATTTTAATTTAATTTATGTGAGCATAGACGTCGAAAAATGCAAGGTAAACGAGAAAACGATGATGTAATGCGGCGCGTATTGATCGATGAAATCGATCGTATACTACAATCGAGCGAAAAAATAAATCTTAACGAAGTGAAACTGAGACGACGATCATACTCGTGTAATCGCAATAAACTGAATTATAGGACAGGAACTACAACTGATTCGTCCGAATTGGATACAACGAATTAATTTATTTTCTTCCTGATATAGCTCCACAATTCATCAATTTGTTTTCGAAAGTAGAGGAATTTTATATCATTTATGCTCTTCGATTAATCTGTATTTTTAGATGCACGTATTTGTATGTTATAATATATTTTCAATTAGCACATATTTTAAAAATGTATTTAAATGTGACATATGATGTATATTTTGAAAGAAGTCGAACTTATATAGGACGAATGCTGCGCCATCAAATGGCGGCTCTTATCAAAGATCACTACACCATCTGACTAGGATCGGTTCACAGAATGTGAATTTTCATTAAATTCATCTGATGGTGGACGAGAATTTAGCAAGTGTCGTTATCGTCGCATTTTGGACCATATCTTATATACATCATTACCTCTCAAATATCATTAACCATCTCTCCCGAGAATGGTGGATTAAAATGGTCTTTAACACCTTTGGCATTCAGGCCACTATTACATAGATATCATCTATGAAATGAGTCAATTAGACATCGAAAACCTGCACGTTTGATTAAAAAAAGTGTATTTATTATTATCTGAATTTATTGAAGCGGAGTAAGCTATAACAGAATTAAAACCAGATGATGAAAGCTAGTTAGACGAACTTGAAGATAAGTGGTAGAATTAAATAAATTTATTTGCAAAACTAACTTGTCTATCAGAAAAATATCTGTAGATATGAATGACATCCAGCATAGGCCTGAAACTCCCAAAAATAAATATTGCTCCATATGGCGGTAGTTTTCGATAGAATGGAAATTACTTTTGAGGTGATAAGGCAGCAAATTTCAGACTCTATATAACCAAAAGCAGTATATGGTTTAATCAATGAGTAGCTAAAGAACGGAGAACACTTATGAAAAGCGACAACCGCTGCGTCAACTGTTTAAGCAAATCACACACTGTTTATAATTATCGATCGAAAGAAATATGCATCACATATTATGCGGAAATGGTCACAATTTGCTGTTACACCTTGACTCTACCATCAAAGGTTTATCAAATTAAACTTCGATATATAGTAACGAACAACCACAATTATTGTCCAAAAGTGACTCAAATCATCATCCAGGGCCTTTCTAATCAAACGTTGGTCAGCACACTAGGAGTCGATGATGAAACTGTGCCATCTCACTTTACCACAACACTGACATCAGAAGTGTCTGATATCAATCTGAATTCCCAATCAAAAATTGTATTACTTATTAATGCCAATCAATTTTTAGAAATCTTAAAACCAGTGCAATAAATGATCCCGAAAATAAGATTTACGCGCACACCACACTTTGGCTGAATTTTGGCTGGTAATTTAAGATTTTTCAAGGAAATTTCCGACCGTAACAAATTGGAGATGCAGCTGAAGAAATTCTGGGAATGACGTGAAGAGGTGTTCAATAAAGCTGCCCTACCAACGCTACTGAAAAACTCAAATTGTGGAGATTGCTATGTAAATCGGATAGATGGCGCATTAAATATACTAAAATTTGGAAGAGATCCTGAATTATTTAAGCACTACAGTCATTTTATGGAGATAAGAATCTTGGTCACAGGGTGGAGGTGAATCCACAAAGGCACCAATCATGTATTTGAAAGTAAAATTCCACCACCACTACGTAATACGCGTAGTATTCGATGCATCTGCCAAAATCAATTCAGGATATTCATTAAACGACTTTCTTTTAACTGGAGCAAAACTGCAACACTTTGTAAATGATATTTTAGTACGAATCCGAATCAGAAAGATAATTCTTTCCGGCGATGGCTGAAAGAACTAATCGGTAGAAGTGCAGAAAATACATCGTACATCGGTCCTAACAGCTTGCACCTAACTAGTAACAACACTTGCCAAAACGTCACCAACCTGGCAATAACGTACAACTTAGTTGTATCAAGTACGTTTTTTTCACACAAGAGAATCCACAAAGTAACGTGGAGATCGAATGATGGTAGAACGGAAAAACAAATCGATCATATCATGGTGTCTAAGAGACACTCCACCAGCATATCCGACGTCAGATTTTACAGAGGTGCAAACATGGACAGCGATCATGCGTGCTTGTCATATTTAAGTATAAGTGCAAACTGTCATCTACGTTAAAAGACTAAGCGTTACTGCAGAGTTTCCAATCAGTTGTCACTAATTATTTAGATAAGCTCAATAATGACGAAGAAGCTCCTTCTAACATCCAGGAGCAGTGGCACGCTATACAGTCAGCTATAACCACTGCGGCGCAAAGTTCCATCGGAAGAAGGCCTCCGAAGTCTCGCAATGTTTGGTTCGATGATCAATGCCAAAGGGTCGTCGAAAATAAACGAAAACTTTGTGAAAAATGGTTGGCTCGCAACACTAGAAGCACTCAAGCACTCTAGCAGAATATCTCCGTGTTAGGAAAGCTACGACTAAATACCTTCGACAGAGGAAGCGCGATCATATGAGATCTTGCATCGAAAACATCAGCTTCCAAGCGGAAGTAGGATACTCAAGGGACTGTTTTGCTAACCCCAGAAATCTAACTAAAGACTTCAACCCAAGAAGTGCAGCCATCAAAGACGGAAACGGAGAGCTGAGAACAAACGTGGCTGATGTTCTCTCAGTATGGCAAACCTGCTTTCAAAATCTGCTAAATTGGAATGATGAACTGACCCGATTAGAGCAATAGCTCCTCCAGGTGAAGAGGTACTTGTTGAATATGGAAAATATGGAAAGGTACCCGGTCTCGACGGAATCCTTGCAGAACTGATTAAGCTCGGAGGCGCTAGCCTTGCAACAAATCTATACGATCTCATCGTTTCTGTTTGGGACTAAGAAAAGTTGCCGGAGAATTGGAAAACCGCACTCATATGTTCGTTACACAAAAAAAAGAGACCGTCTTAAATGTGGAAACTATCGTGGTATCGCTCTGTTGAGCACTGCTTGCAAAGTGTTGGCTAATGTTGTACTTGCCAGACTCATCCCTCTCGCGGAAAACACCATTGGCGACTATCAATATGGTTTTCGTCCCAACAAGAAATTCCAGAAAAACTCGTTTCTCTGTGCAAATTAACAATCTTTAGGTCTGTATGTAGAATCGTAATTGAGGAAGCTATGTCAGACCCCTTTGAAATAACATCTGGCGTTCGACACGGATATGCACTCGCGCCTGTGCTGATTAACTTAGCGCTTGAGTACGTAGTGAGAAAAAGCAACATTGAACTTCGCGCTGTATATTTAATAAACCAGGCCAAATTCTTAGATATGCAGATGATATCGTCCTTCTTGGCCAAAGACATAGGGATATCAAGGACAGTTTCATACAGCTCGATCGCTGCGCAACAAGACATGGTTTAGAGGTGAACAGTAGCAAAACAAAATTGTTACCAGCACCCAGGAACATCTCCATGGTAAATCTCGGAATTGGCAATCATAACTTTGATAGCGTCGAAAACTTTAAATCGGGTCAGTTTTAACATCGTCGGATGATATGCAGGCAGAAATAAAAGCCCGAATCGCCGCCGGACAACGAGTTTTCTACGCTAAATCGAAATTATTACGATCTAAACATATGTTGCACTCGTGCAAGCTCGCACTTTATAAAGCACTCATAAGACCTGTGCTGGCTTTCGGAAGGGAGAGCTCCTCTAACGATTGTAGATTTTTATCTACCTTCGAAAGGCGGGTCATTTGCTCAATATCTGGTCCAAGATAAGACAACTTCTTGGAGGCTGCGATAATTTCGGATTCATCAAATCCAATCGAGTTAGATGGCTCGGCCACGTTACACGATCTCCGCAACAACGAATGACCAATAAAATGTTCCATCAAAAACCAGCCGGTGTTCGTCGTAGAGGAAGACCCCGATTGCACTGGCGCGACGACGTGGAAGAAGATCTAAATGTATTAGGATGTCGAAATTGGAAGACGAGAGAGATGGACCAAGATGGATGGAGGACCTTAGTGCGGGTGGCAAAATCCCTTCATGGGATGTGAAAGCCAGAGAGAGAGAGATCTATCAATGTATTGTTAATATCAATGTATTGTTTGGCGTTTAGGTTCTGAAGAGAATCTAAAATACTTGAGGCTAAAGAACTTTACATACGGGATGTTGTCGGCTCCATATTCGGTAACCAGCGGAATTCGGATTAAACCTTTGCAAATGGTCTTCTAGTTCTCCTGAAGTGATAAATGAATATATGTAAGTAAGATTTTCTAACTACCAGTGCAACAATTTACCTGTACGTTTACCTTTCATGCTACCATCAAACCGGCAAAAAAAAACACAAAGAGAGTGATTTTTTTAAAAAAAAAGACAGAATTTTTTTACCACTCAAGCGAAAAGGTTATTATTATTCTCATTTCACTACAAGCATTCCAAGTGTATTACAAATCCACCTTTAGTTCACAACAAGATTTAGACTTACAACCTAAATCATACTTAAGTGAGAACTCTATAGGTAAGATTTACATGGTCCTTCGAGCCGGATCTTTAACATCTGATCCAATAGTACGGCATTGTCTAGGCCTTAATCATTGACATTAAAACTCCGTTAAACCAAATTCGCAATTTATTAAACCAAATTTATCATCGTAATGGAAGACCTCATCAACATTCAAAAGCAACGAGGTCAAGAGCTCATCTCCCAAGTTGCCAAGCTGCAGCGAGAAGGAAGTACCCTAACCAGAAACCAGTGGGAGAAACAGCAGCAATCCGTAAGGTCGGTGTATGAAGGGTACTAAGCGGGTGATCAAGAACTAATGGCTACTAATGAGTTAGGTCATGCACATCCGTATTTGTTAGAACAGAAACAGATCCAACGTGCCTACAACCATGTCATTGAGGAGTGCAATGTGTATCATGTGCTTCCTCCAATAAACTCTTCAAAAGGGGAACGGAAAGGAACCCCCATGAAATCCTCATCTTCAACATCCAAGGCAGGAAATACCATCGGCGAACCAACCATCAACATCGCCCCTGTTAGCCATTAACCAGCCGTGGAACCTCCCTCGCAAGCTTCTATGACACGGTCGTCTGTATCCATCAGTCAGGAAAACCAACCATTGCTCCGCGAGCAGAACATCAATATACGGGTCCTGTATCGACGGTTACACACCATCAAAGTAGACTGTGAAACACGCAAATGTTCCCGGAGTTACGCTGTAGTGAAGATCGACCAAATTAACAAGGATTTGGCGGTAATTGACCAGCAACATCGAGCCATCCTGATCAACATCGACGAAGAGGAGCAAATTGTGAAATATTTCGTAGATGGTTACTACGGGGAGTTCACTCGGAATGCAGAGGAAACTTTATTGACACTACATGATAGCTTTAATAGCGAGCCACCAAAGCCGGTAGCAGCTGTAAACATGCGACTACCCAGGTTGGAAGTTCCCATCTTTTACGGGGAATATGAAAAGTGGCCGACATTTAAAAACTTGTTTCTGTAAGTTATCCAACAGGGAAACCTTTCCAACACTGAAAGGATGTGCTATTTAAAAGCCCACGTTCAGAAGGCAGCCGCCAAACTTATCAGCCATTTATCATCAGTGGCTGGGAACTATCAGGCAGCATGGAATATCTACAGACTAGGTATGACAATAAGCGGTTGTTGGCAAATACCTGTTTCAATACATTAGTTGCTTTGTCAAAAATAAACCAAGCCACGGCATCGCAAATCCGGAACCTGCGTTCCGGTCGTTGAAACAATGCACAACATCGAACATCTCAATTTAGAGAACCTGTTTAGGACATTGGTGGCACACATTATGATGAAATGTGTAGATATGAAACTTTGGAAAGGTATGAATCCCTCTGAAATCCACGTGAAGTTTTCAAACTGGACCAATGCATGGAATTTTTAATGGGGAGGTTCCAGTCTTTAGAATTCTCAACGATACAAAAACCATCCATTATTCGAGCAGCAAAACCAGAGTCCAATCTTCCAAGAAAGGTTTTCCTAAATACCGATAATGGGCGCGAACAAGCCGCCATCAGCTGCCCTTATTGCACTGCAAAGGACATCTGCTCATCCAATGCCATCATTTCCGCAACCTCTCCATCAAAATGCGGATTGATTACGTAAACCGAGCAGGACTCTGCACCAATTGCCTGGGGCATGGTGTGAAAGAGCATCATGCACTCTATGTAACGACAGACATTACCAGTTGTTACACAATAACTATCAGCATATCGAATAATAATCAAACCACATTGTTAGTCACGGCTGCGGTGAAGAATAAGTCAATTTGTGGTACTCTAACCAGTTTAAGAGCCTAAGTCGACCAGGGATCGCAGGTCTCCCTGATTACAGAAGAAACGATTCGACGCAACGGTCTACCACTTCAACAAACGACCGTTAAAATCTCAGGAATTGGGGCAAACCACACAAGTACATCAACTGCTATGGTATAATTATGTCTTCAGCCACAAACCATTGAACCGATTATTGTTCGCGGATCCTCAATTTGATACACCCGCTCCTCGATATTTTGTTGGGAGCCGACATTTACGGCGACTTCATCAGCAACAAAATAGTAAGAGGAAATCCCAGTGCCATCAAAAGTAGCTTCTGGTAGGTGATCTCTGGGCCAACAAAAGAAACCCCCACACAACATTTAATGAAATTTCATAGCGGGACAAAGGTGGAAAACGTATTGATCGTTTCTGGAAGTTAGAGGAAGTTCAAGAACTTAACGTCATCAGTTCGAACACGGAATGTGAAACTAAGTTTCAAAAAACCACAAGGCGAGATGAAAGTGGGCGTTACATTGTTCAGTTTCCATTCATGGAGGAAGAACTGGACAAATTGGGAAACTCCAAACAACGAGCACTACAGCGTTTTCTGCAGCTCGAGAAAAAATTGGAGAGAAACCAGAAATTAAGAAAACTATACAATCTGTTTATGGCGGAATACACAAGTAAGGGTCACATGAAACATGTCCCTCATCACGGAGGAAAATACTGTTTACCCAATAATGCAGTATTGAAGAAAACTCCAGAAGCAATTAAGATTCGGGTGGTTTTCGACGCGTCGATGAAAACATCAACAGGCATAAGCCTCAATGATACGATGCGCATAGGACCACCACTACAAAACAACTTATGGGCCATATTGCTGAAATGAAGGAAACATCGAATAGTGTTTTCCACGGATATCGAAAAAATGTACCGCCAAATTAAAATAGATGAAAAACACCAACCGTATCAAAGAATCCTGTGGAGAGAAAGTAAACTTTACATCAATTGGCTGAAGATGAATTCAGCAGTCATGCCGAAGCCAGTTACATCCTAAAGAATGAATTTTATGTTGATGACGTGTTAACTGGTGCAGATCATTTAGACGAGGCTTTACACGTAAAATCTCAACTTAATCAGATACTTGGCAAGTGTGGAATGGAGTTAAGTAAGTGGTCCAGTAACCACCCAGACGTCTTAACGGGGATAACTAGGGATAAAGTACTGATAGGTGATCTGAAGTTCATGGACGAGCAGAAAGTCAAAACCCTGGGAATACGATACAATTTAGCCGGGAACTATTTTCTATTTCAGGTGGAAAAGTTTGAACAATTTATAAAGGTCAATTTATAACAACCTTGAAAGCAGCAAGGCACAAATGGATTTTATCAAATGTATTTCACTCCCTTGTCTGAAGTTAAATGGAGTCTGAAGTTAAATGGAGAAACTGGAACCTTAGAAGTGCCAAATTTAGAAAAATATTAAACTACAAACCAATTAGAACTACCATATAATTTTGATAGCTATAGTTGGAGTATACTCCCATTTTTAAAAGTTGCTTAAAAACTATGATTTAAAATGAAATTCACAGAGATGGAAAAAACAATTGATTTTTAAATTGTCCTAAGTAAGATTGTTCTGGAATTGAAGGTTTGTCAAATCAATTTAAACATTTTATCGAATTGGTTGTCTAGATTAGTGGCATACAGAATTCATTCATGATTACATTAAAAAATAAAAGACAATTTTCCCTGCCTCCTACAAAATGCCCTGGATAAATCCATGAATATGTTTTTGTTGTTGTTATTGTATGCCTTTAGTTTTCTTTTTGTATTTTGGTTTAAATTTATTGTTTTCAATCAACGGAAACGGACCAAAGAGACAAAATAAAAATATAAAAAATTGTCCAAACCAAAGTAAAAAAAAAAAAAAAAAAAATCATCTACCAAACAAGAAAAGCAATTTAGGATGTATTCCATTTATTTATTTTTTATTATTTCTGGTGTTTTTCCTATTTTCTTTTTTTTTTTTTGGACCAATTTTTATTTTTTTATTTTTTATTATTTAACCGAGAAAACTTTATATTTTTTTCCCTTTCTTCGGTTAGTTATTTGCTTATACATACACATATATATATTTTGGTCCGAAGCACACAGTGATCGATGAATGGAATCAAATATTCAAGTCATTTAGTAAAATAAAATGAAAAAATATAGAATGAAATGAAGAATTAAGCTTCGTATATTTTATAACATAGAATTTTTTGTATTTTTTTTTTTTTAAGATTCAATAAATTTATGTTCAAAAAGGAAAATATGTAAGAACAATTTAGAACATCTGTTAAATTTATTTTTTTTTGGTTCTGAGCATTTTAATTTTTTTGCTAGTGCCTGTCCTTATGCTTTACAAAATAAAACGAGATTGAATTTCTGATTTTTGTTTTGGTTTTTTTTTCATGTTCATGGACAAGTGGCTAGAAAAACTTTTAGTTTGAAATTTTAAGATGCATTTCTATTTTTGTAGAACGGTTTAGGGATATGACTATTATACATTTTAATTATTTATTATTTGAATGCAGAACTTGGGAATTTTTTGATTTAAATAAAATCCATTAAAATATTGGGTTAATTTATTGCGGTTTGTATTGTGCAAAGAATTTTTATTAGTTAGTCTAGTAGTTTAAAAATCATACCTGGGTTTTCTCAATGAGCTTTCTGTTCCAAATAAATATTTGTAATTGTATTTAAATTTGAAATGTTCATCGCTGGACAATTTTTTACATGAATAAATTACACAAATCACAAATTTTAATTTGAAAATGGCACTAAACACACACTCATAGTGGTAAATGGACTAAAGCACGTTTATGTTAATGGAACAATACAAATTTTTTTTTCACTATGAATAAATTAACCAATTTATTGGCTACAAACACAACTTAAATTTTTATGCACTTTTTAAGTTATAGATGTTAAAACTTATGGTCCGATTAATTTATGTAATTTATTTAATTTGCAAATGCGACTTAGTCCAACTTTAAATAAATTCAACCTGTAATTAAAAAAAAAAATTAGTTATTTATCAGCTGATGTATTGCGAGTTGTGACGGTAAAAAATATGTTGGATAAGTTATTCCGCATATAAACATAACGAAAAGCACTCATAAATACAACAACACAGCTTTTTAAGAAAATTGATGGTCAAAACTTGGACATCACCTCATATTAAACGATTAAAGTTGTAATTTGCTTTAGAAGAGATGCTACCTTGGCAATTTTGCTTCAGAAATATTTCTTGCATAACGTTCCAAATAACATTAAAATTACAAATCAGTAATGCAAGTGCATTATAGCACTTGCTTTATGTACATAAACAGAGACTGCAGGGATGTACAAATAATATTATAACAATTTACTCTGCGACTTGATGGCTTTGTTTCAAAACTTTTTATATTCGGAGAACTAGCACAGATCAATTTAATTTATTAATCCTGGCCTTGCGAGGAAAAGCGGCCAAAGTGTTGCAAATCTCACGGAGAATGCCTTTGAATTTAGCCAGACAAGTATAAGTTGAAGTTTATATGTTAAACGGATTAATATAGTAGAAACGGATTAATATAGTAGACGCTTTCATTAATGCAGTGACAGGTAACCTTATTAAACTTTACTTAAGAATTAACACTCATAGAGAAGAAAATGACAAGACCTGCTCTGCGGAATAATAAAGGTAGGAGATCAAGCTCCCGGTTCATAAATTTTTAATGCCAGATAATTGGGCGCTTCGTCCGGGATATTAAGGAACCAGCAATCCAGAAATCGGCGACGTAGTTGAATAACTGTTACATGCACGCTAGATACTGAAGCATTTAGAACATGGTGCCTGACGATCAAATTGAGCAGGAAAACAAGAGATTTCGCTATTTGGCACATTTCAGGAGTATAAAGTTCAAGCATCAGTTTATTGTAGTCAACGCGCATAAGCAATGCCTGTTTTTTATGAACTCATCAACATAAATTGCATGCATCACAATGAGTTGAGAGCCATCACAAAGGAAAAGCTGGATATAATACCCGTGAGCAAAACTATTATCTATGAAAGGATAAATGATAAAAGTAAGATTTAAATAGTGTAGAATCAACCAATTACAACGCTGCAATCCGGCAACTACCGAGACATCCACCCCTAACATAATAACAAGAGACATGGAAGAGCTAACTAAAAAAATGCAGTGGGATGGAATTATTTAGCAATCTAATAGCCAATGGAGCTTGCCAGCTGTTCTTGTTCAAAAGAAAGATGACTCAACAAGATTAAGCATGGACCATTGCAAACTTAATGATGTTCTAAAAAGTATAATTAACAATAGCCTCGAATTGATCATACTCTGGATACATTATCAGGAGTCAAAATCTTTAGTGCCCTATAGATCTAAAAATTGCATATTGGGACGTATATTTCAAGAGCATGTGCACAATCTTCGAAAAGTACTGAAAACTTTTAATGCTGTTGGATTAACATTATAAATGCAACGAAGCTTTCTGGAACTGTAATTTTGAGAATATATTATCGATGATTTGAACTTTGTTGATGTAGCCTGTAGGAAAAAATCATCAGGAATCATTGACTCGGCAAAATAAGAAATTTTGCAGTTTTCCAGTTTTGGCTTATCCAAAGATGAGAACTCTCACAAGAATAGAATAGAATACAGCTAGTGTAATAGCATACTACAGTCGAGCACTATCGAATCCGGAGGATAATTAATGCGTTATACAAAGAGATAATTCATTGGCAGTCGTAGATAGTGTGAACCATTTAGCAAATAACTATCAGCACGAAAGTTATCTGCAAAGCCAAAAGCAAATAATATATCCGTACAAATTGCACGATTAAAATCAAAGTTGAAGAGGATTAACGATGTATAGTATATATGATATAACAAAGCCCTAAAAGTCAGAAATAGGCGTCCATGTCGACCGGTTAACACAAAATAATGCATAATAATGTTTGGGAAGACCAGAATTAATGAGGGGTCGTGTTACGAGTTATGGTCTACGTAAATCACAAACGAGATTGATCCTACCTAAGGAACACGACTTTTTAATAATAATGACGAGTTTTCCCAAGCAAACTAATAAATGGTTTTTATAGGTTTTTGCTGGCCCGTACGGATTTGACATTCTAGATCCATCGGATTCGATCCCGAGCCTTTTCTTCGTATTGTTCTTGATAACCTGAAGAAAACAAATTGTTCTCTACACGAGGAACCAAAGCGGTAGTGACCTCTTCGCATGCCAAATGGTGGCTCTACTCTCACAGTTCGATGCAGTATTTGTGTGCTGATCAGGCGATGCTATAGGTATGGTAAAAATTAAATTTTACAGCCGCACGAAAAAACAAACGGAACCTTGCTAGTAGTTTCACAAAGCGAATTTGTAGACGAAAAAAGCGTGAGTGGTGAATGGCTAAACTCTTAATGTGTTGATGTGTCACATCAACTAAGCAATGAGCGCAATTCACATGGCTTCTTTAAAGAAGTTACCGGATGGCATCATACCTTTAGACGTAGGTCTTTGGAAGGAGCATTTCTATGATTTACTCATTGTTCAACAAAACGTGTCAAATGCTGAGTTTGAAAGTTGTCAAATACAGACAACAAAGTTGTGAATAGAGGTGCCCATATTGTGCCCTATCCTTAAAAAATATGATCGCTCAACATGCGAAAACTATCGCAGCATAGCTCTCCATTGTACAGCATCCAGCTTATAGTATTGGAGAGATTCTCGCCCCTGACGGAACCAACTTTTGATTGCCTACCAAGGAGGATTTTGTTCGAATCGGTTAGTCACGGATCAAATTTTGTTCTCTGAGGATGATTCTTTCTTAATATTACGAAACATCTCATGATGTACATCAAGTGTTCTTAGTTTTCAAATAAACCTTTGGCTCAATCCATCGGAATAGCTTATGGTTTGCTTTGCGATGTCTGAGAATAGTTGACAAATATGAGCATTTTTGTAAAATAATAGTAATGCAGTCACAATATTGTGTCAAAGTTGAGAACAAGCTATCAGGAATTTTGGTAATAAGCTTTTCTGGCATATGCAGATTATATCTGTGTAATTGGACTGAATGACAACGGTGTTGAAGAATTACTGGATCCACTTGTACGATTCTCAGCTTCCGTTGGTCCCAAAATTAATAAGTTCAAAACAAAATATATAATCACTGGTTTTAGAGACCAAGACGCAATAGATTTTAGCTATGGTGACTCACTTATGATAACTGTGTGGGAGAGCATATTAAAGCACGTTTTGTCGCTGGCAACCGTGCTTTCTATGCCTTACGTCCACTGCTAAAGTCAAAATACCTTGCACGTGCCGATAAGCTGAATTTCTACAAGGTGTTGATCAGAACCGTTGTTATGGGTGTGAAAGCTGGACCCTGACGGATGAGTATGAGAGATGGTTAATGATATTCGATAGAAGAATCATACGCTTTATTGATGGCCCAAATGTGACGATGACCAGACACCGAGTTTTATTCAACCACGTGATCAGGCTGGCTCGGTCACGTTCTGTGAGCCGATCCTAAACGTATGTTTCGGTGATATCTGAGAGGAGAGTCGCCATTTGGCAGGCACATCGGTCGCTGTCGGCAACGATGGCTCCTCGGGGTATAGAATGACTTGTTTTTTTCGGGTTGTCTAGAACAATATGAAGAACAAGCTCGGGATGGAATCCGATGAAGCCCGAATGTTGATGCGGTACGAACCCGCAATGGTCGGTAAAAACCGTTTATTATTATTATTTAAGCTGTGGAAGAGTCGTAGAAAATCGTCAAGATTATTCTATACTTATATGGTACCGATAAAAAGGTGAAATTATAAGAGTATGCAAAACTGCAGAAAGCGGAACATAAACTCGTGTTAAGATTTTATTAAGTTTATTGATATGATAATATGAATCAGAAGTAACGGATCCTTATTCACTTTTAAGTCGGGACGTTTTTCCAGAAAATGAACAATAACAAGCATTGAAAAAGCATATTATTTATCATATCGCTTCTTCTCCAGTAGTCGAATTCCAATATTTACAGACCCAGAATACAAAACAATATCTTAATGGTTACCGTTTAGTAGCAACAATATACCACTTGTATCTAACATCGATCCAAGAAAATAATATAAATATTGCCAGAACGTCACTGAAAGACAGTAAAAGGATATATTATTATAACTGTTATTATAAATTTTCTAAGCACAAAAAAGATCAGTGTAATGATTGCACCAGGAACAGCACGAGGATTTCAAATTTTGCTTTGGAAAAATTCATAATTCTTTAAAAGCAAAATTTTAAAGCCTAATAAAAAAACATAAAATAAACGAAAAACAATCTAAGAAGATTAAAAAAACTGATAAAGCTGCTGTGATTATAATTACAAATATTGTATCTGTTTTTTTCAATTTTTAAAAGTTTAATAGTTCCATTTTAGATATACTATAGTATATTATTTAATAAAAGGAAACAAAATGTACATAATTCATAAACCATATATATAGTTTGGAGTTTGGTCCATTGTTATTTGTGAGATGGAACTACTGCCAGGCAAGGTGCTTCATAAGTATTTCTGAATAGTTGCCTATACATATTTATAGTCCAAAAAAAAAAAAAGAAACTTCAAGAAAGCATTTATATTTTGGACCGACATGCCCTGAAAACAATAATAATACAATTTTATTAATATTTTATTCATAGGCATCCAAATAACCTTAACCTGACATAATATGCCACAAACGAGCATAAATAAGGGACATATTCAAAATAAAGTCAGCTCTGATTAATTCTACAGCCTAATAAGACATGTTAACACTAGTGGTAAATGTCATACAGTGTACATGAACTAGAGCAAAGTGTTTAAAATATTTATTTCAAAACCAGAACCTAACAAATTATATCATAAGTAAATTATATCATTTTCAACGAAGAATTTTAGCAAGTGATTTAATATTATGATAAAACGTCGAGAAAGAAAACGAAAACATTGAACTTATGCGATAGCAATTATCGTACTTATACGATAGAAATTTTATACCAGGCGTATATAAAAAAATTTTAAGAGCTTACCTCATTCTAATAAAAATCGAGATAGTGATGATTGAGATAGTTAATGTAAATGATTAGTTATATGAAAAAAGCTAATAAATAAATTTAAAAAAATATTTAACTAGACTTATAATTAATTAGACTATCATATTGACGCGCGGATCGTATTTTTTCATACTGGTTGATACACCACTGAAGATACTGGTTGATACAATCTGATCCAAACGATTTTTGATCCGCTTTATGGGTTTTAACGCGGTTGCTATCATATTTATGGAGCGGCCTACAAAACTAGCAATTTCTTTTAATGTTCTGCCCTCAGCTCTTAGTTGTTCAATCAAATCCCTTCGACGTTCGGAGCAATGTTTTCCGCGGCCCATTTCTTCAGTAAAAGTGGATATGTGGGATATATAAATAATTTTTAATATTTAATTTTAGATAAAATTTAAGGGCTAAATAAAAATTATGTAATTTAAATTACACAATTTTGTCATTAACCATTAAAACTAATAATTACCTATTATTTTACACAACGACTTTAGCGAAAATTGAATTTACACTGAATTCAAAACTCAAAGCAATAGTACAGTTTGTTTTAAAACAAAGGAAAACGAAAATTTTTTTTTTTTAAATCTAATCACATTACCATAGCTGTTCAAATAATAATTGCTTTCCAATCGACCACCGCAAGTACTCGCAAGCGCTTGAGGTTCTTGTCTTTGCTTAATCAACTACTCCCAGCTGCTCTACCTATTTTATACAAGTAGTTGCAAGCTGTTACGTCAAATTTGTCCGCTTGGTGGATGAGCGTCGACTTTTTATGTAAAAAATAATATATTTTCTTTCATTTGTGCTATTTCGTTGTGGTTATATTCAATAAAATTAATTTAAACATTTAAAAAATATTTAATTCCAATATTATATTTAATTTTGTAAAAATATGAATGACGTTAAATTAAATAGTAATTCATACTTTTTTACGTATTATATTAATTTGTATATTCAATTTGTACAGATAGATGCTCAATATGTATGACTCATCTATCGAAAAGGTTTTAAATTTGTTTTGGACCGATTCATCTTCAACTGATTCCTCATCGGATGAGGATTTACCAAAAAAGGAAGAAAGTGAAAATAGTAGATTTCGTGGGTACGATTAAAGGCGACTTCATGACATCGAATATTATGCTAGCATATTAAATTCATGCTCTCGACCAACCACATCAATTAAATTTAAACAAAACACACCCCTACGAGTTAAAATATTTTCAACTTTATGAAAAAAATTTGCAGACGGCCAACTTAATCATACAAAAAATTCCGTATTTTGTTTGATTTTCATACAAATGAAAGCTATGACGTCACAGTATGAATTTAAAATGCTAGTATAATATTCGATGTCATGAAGTCGCCTTAAAAAGTATTCCAACGAAGAACTTGTGAGCCATTTTCGACTGAAAAAAGCAACTGTTGATTCATTGATAGGTAAGTTTTAATTAACCTAATCATGCTAAAACTCAAACTAAATGTGTGTGTATAATATTAAAAACTGTATTTTTTTAGATAATTATTCTCTTGCAATGAAGAGAAGAAATAAAGGAGGCAGAAATTAGAGCCAAAAAATGATAGATATCACCCTTTGGTACCTGGCCAACACCAACACTTTTCGGGCAATATCAAACTTATTTGATATTAGCTATAGTTCCACAAATAAGTGCGTAACACGTGTTACGCATTGGTTAATTAGATGTGCACATCTCCACATAAAATGGCCAACTCAAGAGGAAGAACTACGAGAGTTTCTACGTCGTTTCAACTAATGAAGGTTTTTCCTCATGTCTAAGGATGCATTGATGGGAGCCACCCACAAATACCTAAACCTAAATATAATTCGAACGATTATTACAACCGAAAAAAATATTACAGTATTTTACTAAAAGGAGTCTTTTTATTACATAAAAGATGTATCGAAAACCACGAAACACTGTTTAAAGAATGACAGGTTTTATTGGGACTCCCAAAAACAATTCAACATAAAACATTCTCTGTAAAATGATAGAGTGTTAGTCGAAAATGAATTTAGGCTTTTACAAAATCGGTTTAGAAAATTTGACAACATAACTATCGACTTCGCTGTGAACTGTACCATTGCTGCTTGTGTGCTTCACAACATATGCATCGATAATAACGATGTAATATTTTCAGAGGAAGAAATTAGGCCAACAAGTGATGATTGCTTTGAAGAAAATCTAATTATACAAGAAAAATTAATTAATTAATTAATAAATTAATTTATTTATTTATTTTATAGGTATATTATATTTTGTTTATTAATAAATTTATGCCAAATATCACATTTAATTTCTATTAAATTTATTACAAAAACCAACACTTTTGCCATAAAATGACAACTATTAAATTGTAGGTTATGTTTTATTTGTTTAAATTTTTTTGTGCTTTCCAATCGACCATTTATAGCTCATACACATGGCAAGCGCATTGCAAGTACTTTCGGTGGTAAACAGTTAGTTACTTATGATACTTAATATATATATATATATATATATATATATATATATATATATATATATATATATATATATATATTCAGGGTGGCTGAGACCAAGTGTTACCAAATGAAAACGCTGTAATTTTTTTAATTTTGATTATTTTTTATTGAAATTTCGTGGAATATGTTAAAAACATATAACATTTTATGAAAAACATGTTACTGCTCGATATGACCTCCTTTGGCTCTGATTATTTGATTCAGTCTTCCATAGAAAGCATTGCATGCTGACCGAACGTGGGCTTGCGGAATTTTGTTCTTTTTCGAACAAGAGCTGACTTCAATGCATCAACACTTTCATATTTTTTAGTGGACACCTTACTCTCCAAAATGGAACATATGGAGAAATCCATGGGATTCAAGTCTTGTGAATATGGTGGCCATTCTTTTGACGAAATCAGCCGCGGAACGCAATTTTGTAAAAATTGCTGTGTCGCTCGAGCTTTGTGTGACGGTGCCGAGTCCTGTTGGAATCCAACGGTTCATACCAAAGTGTTAACGTGCCAAAGGTAGCAAAGCATCGTTTAAAATCTGCAGTAACTGCAGCCCAAACCATAACATAAGCTGGTGATTGCTTGCGCATGGCAACTCTTGTGTCCAAATTATCGTTGGACTTGTGCTCTAACCAAACATGATCATTTTGTTTACTCACAAACTGTTGAAAGGGGAAAATTTTCTCATCAGAAAAGACCATTTTTGAAATCTCATCACGTTCGGCCAAGGCCTTCAATGCTCGTGTTCTTTCAAGCCTAACTTTTTTTGTGCCTCCGTAAGATCTTGAACTTTTTGTATCTTGTAGGGCTTCATGTGTAGTTCATTTTTCAATATGGTTTGAATGCTGTATCGTGAAACATGTAGACGTGCGGCTAATTGATTGGCACTTTGACAAGGATTTCGTTGGATTCGTTTCTTCACCTTTCGTATCATTTC
This sequence comes from Tipula confusa, assembly GCA_963556175.1. NCBI lineage: Eukaryota > Metazoa > Arthropoda > Insecta > Diptera > Tipulidae > Tipula > Tipula confusa. The sequence goes on along the minus strand of OY744476.1, from coordinate 156,398,291 downwards.
TTTTGATGTTGCTGTCTTTTTAGGACCGCCTCTGTTGCGTTTAGCGAGATGCTACCAGTTTCGTTGTATCGAGTTATGGTTCCATACACAAACATTTTATTCACATTCAAATCCTGGAGCTGACGAACTATTGCTGTTTGTGAATTTCCACCCAAATATAGTGCAATTACACTATTACTTTTGAATTCCATTACGATTTTTTTATTAAGATATTAATTTAGAACAATTATTTGTTGACCACACGTAAACAACTAACCAAACTTCAATCTGTCAAAAAATTTACGCGCGAAAATGGCAACTACACAAATGACAGCAGAGTGAAGTCAGTAACATTTGATCTCCGCAACCCTATATATATATATATATATATATATATATATATATATATATATATATATATATATATATATATATATATATATATATAATATTATATGTATATACCAATTTCTATTCTCCGATTATCCATAATATGTATATGTAAAAATTATTCATAAAACGAAAACATAATTTTGGACCGTCATCCAAGCTTCAAATGAAAACAATGAAATATTTACAATAAAATTCTATTCTATTAAAATTTATTAAAAAAAAAAAAAAAAAAAAAAAATGTTGGTACACAAACAAGAAAAATATTTATGAAAAGCTACTGAACCGATACTTTCTCAGAATTTATCACCATGAGATTTAATATTAATAATTTTTTTTTTGTTTAAACCATGATTTGTAAAAAATTTATTGCATCACTAACTCGAAAAGCTTTAGAACAAAAAATAAATAATATTATGATATATATAAGTATATATTTATACATAATATGAAAATGGTGCAACCATCCATACAAGAAAAAATATTCCAAACTATATATTTTTACCATTTGCAATAATTTCTTGAATAATTTCTCGAACCGAATCTAAGAAAATCTATATACATAGAAGCTTCAAATTATTCTTATTATAATGTACCAAAAATCCATAGATATATAATTTATATTTATATTTATATATACGGACATAAACGAAGGATATACACAACGCACCCAAAAAACAAAATCTTCCACTTCGATGGATTTGGAAATAAAGCAATGCTTAATAATGTCTATATAACCGCCATGGATGAATATTAAAAAAAAAAAAAAAGTTGGTAACGAAGGATGGTGTTGTAATGATTATACATTTTATTTTCCTTGTCCGATAGATTTTATTATAATACAAAACGAACGAAAAATGAAAATTATGATGATAGTTAAATTAATTTTAATACAAATAATTCGATCGATTTTTTTCCACTGTGCGAGTTTCAAAATTTAAATAATTTCGAAAATATATCTCGCCTTATATAGAGCTACGTAATAAATTCGTGAAAAATATCGAATAATAATTGAAGTATAAAAATAAAGATGTTGATGATGATAAATAATGTTGTTGATATTCCAAAAAAAAATATATAAATATTTCAGGAACTAAAACTTATGTATAGAGAATATAAATTAATAAACATGACATGAAGTGTGCCCCACTTCCAAACTATGTACATAATAATATATAGATCTTATAGTCAGATATTTGAAATAATAAAAAACAAATTAAGACTTGATGTCTCCACATTGATGGATATTCTTTCTTCCGTTGGTTATAATAAAATATATCGGTTCGGTTATAAATTTTAAGTTATTGAATTTATTTTGGGCAAAATGCTCTGTATAGATGAGATGGTCTCCCATACTACGGTTTTTAGCAATCAATTGTGTAGACATTTTTGTTCCATTAATATTACGTCAACAACATTAAAAGAATGCTGATCAATATGTACATATATGAATATACATACATATATATTATGGCGGCATATAACAATGGAAAATATTTGAGATTTAGAGTTTTTCTTGTTAAATTTATCTTAAAATTTATATTCTTGTATAATAATCCTTTTTCTTATGAATTTCAATGATGCGTAAATTTCATGTTTATACATAAAATTTTATTGGTATATCATCTCGATATATATATATATATATATATATATATATATATATATATATATATATATATATATATATATATATATATATATATATATATATATATATATATATATATATATATATATATATATATATATATATATATTTATTTATATATATATATATATATATATATATATATATATATATATATATATAAATATTTAAATATTCTATGTTAGATGAGATATTGATAAATAGGCAACAATATGATTATTTGCTTTGCAAAAAGCTTTAGAATATGTTTGGATCTCTAAAACATTAATTTAAAGTTCAAACCGTTTCGCGCACTTCTTTCTTTTGTCAAAGATATAGTATATATAATATAGACTGGCAAAGTCAATGAAGTTAGCCCGAAACTCAGCCCGAAAATTTTGGTTTGTATCTTGACTAAAGTGTAGCTATCCCAAAAAAGTGTAGATGTTGTAAATAAATGACACACCATCCCGAAATCAAATTATTTACAAAATGTTCGTTTCAGACCGATAAAAATGTAGGTCAACAAAATATTAAAATATAAAGCAAAATAGAAAATAATAAAAGTGAAATTTTCAATAATTATTGATAGATAATAGTACTTTATTGTACGGCATTATGAAGTAACATTAAATACGATACCGCCACTGCTAGATATAAACCCCTATAGTGACACATCTGGCCAGATAGGCCAAGATATTGTCAACAAATCCAAACTAGGCCTAGGTTCATGAAGATATCATGAAGATAAAATTTATTTTTTTGATGTTTTTCATATTAACTTACAGTGGAGGGTATTTTAAATGTGATACCGCCACTGTTAGAGATAAAGCCCTATAGTGACATATGGGGTTAGTACATATAGTGTTTAGTTAGTATAGTGACATATAGTGACATAAGAGGTTATAACTTTTGATATTTTGGTTTTTCTGCACAACATTATTTGGGGTTTGATTTGCTCCGAATTTGGATTGCGAATTATGGGAACATATGAGGACAAGTCATCGTACTTTTCTCAATTTTTGTTTCTTACACCGTAGCAAATATAGTGAACTTCTGACGACTTTGGATACTTAAAAACTGGGCCATTGGTTATGAAACATAACTTCTGTAACTTGATAATTTTTGTTATTTATTTTTATAGTATAAGGTATTTCGGATAAATATATTGAGTTTTCTTCAGGTATTTCAGTATCTATGCATACTATTTGTCCGTGTGATTTTGTGGTCGGTATCATCAGTTGACAGTAGACTTTGCATGTTTTCGGTGGGATTTCTTGAAAACAATTTTCAACATTTAAAATTCCTAATTGTTGATAAAGTTCAAGATTCAAATAAACAATTGGACGTTTTCCTTGTTTTTCTTCAAAACATTTTTCGTTAGAACAACTTAGAAGTACTGTTATACTTGGGAATTGCAGATCAGAGATATCGCATATTCACTATGCCAAACTAAATGATATTCTAAAGTTTGAAAATTGGGAGTCAGTGTATAGTCAAAATGATTGCAATCTCGCTTTTGAAAATTTTTTTAAAATTCTTACTACACATATTGCAATATGTACATCTACAACTACATACCCAATAATAAAAAAGTTAAAACCGTGGATGGATTCAAAACTTCTTTGAAAGATCAACAAGCTAAAAAAGTTCTCAAAAAAATTAAAACATCATTCTAACAATATTAGATTAGGTAAATATGTTCGTAACCTTTCAAAGCAAGTGAAAGTAGATATTGCAGTTACCAAAAACCGCTTCTATGAGAAAAAATTTGATTCAGCGATGTCAAATTCGAAGAACACATGGAAAACCGTAGATGAAGTGTTAGGACGATGCTCAAACAATAAGCCAATTAATCAAATTTATCAATTTGACACTCAAAATATGCTTACGTCATCTCAATCAATTGCCGATGAATTTAACAAATTTTTTGTTGCCATTTCTCAAAAATTGGCTCCTAAATGCAGCGCAAGTAATACTGATATTATTGAATCAAATCATTTTATTCTTGGTGCCCAACAAAATTATCGTGCATCTTGTTTTTTTGATCCTATACACTCTACGGAAATCCTTTATGAAATTAAGCATTTAAAACACAAACGATCTAAAGGATTTGATGGAGTCGATAATTTTGTTGTTAAAAAATGCGTCTGGTTCTTGGTGGATGTTTTAAACTTCTTATTTAACTTGAGTTTGGATAGTGGTGTCTTTCCAAATAGCTTGAAAATCGCTATTGTAATTCCGATATTCAAAAAGGGTGATGAGTTACAATTAAATAACTATAGACCAGTTTCCCTATTAAGCACAATATCTAAAATTTTCGAGAAACTTGTAAAACATCGGTTACTGAGCTATCTCAGTATGATTAAATTTCTGCATAGCAGTCAATACGGTTTCACTGCGGGTAAATCTACTGAGGAGGCTCTTTTACATTTTCTAAGCCAGATATACACAGCCGTCAATAATTCATGTAAACCAGTGGCCTTATTTGTGGATATCTCCAAAGCTTTTGATACTGTCAATCATGGGATTTTATTAGCGAAACTATCGAATATCGGGGTGAGGGGCAAAATTCTTGATTGGTTTACGAGCTACCTCCATGACCGTCGTCAGATTGTCAAGGTGGATCTTAGTAACCCAGAGCAAATAAATTGTGGCATCCCTCAAGGGTCGGTGTTGGGTCCTCTATTATTCCTAGTGTATTTCAATTCTATTTTTGATATTAATTTGATAGGTCATGCCACCGCATTTACGGATGACTTGGCTTTAGGCTACGCTAGGAGTGATCAAACTTCCGATATAACAGTTCTACTGGATACTGATTTATGCAAGTTGGGTAAATGGTTTCATTATAACCGCCTTACCATGAGTGAGGGTAAATCTGCCATGAGTGAGGGTAATTCTCTCCAGGAAGAGGGTAATTTTTGCTATTCATAAATTTTATAATCTAAGGAACTGTTGTCCGAGTATTGTTCTGAGAAAGCTTTATCATGCACTGGTTGAATCACTAATAATGTATGGAATATCCAGCTGGGGTGGTACTTATTTCTCTCAAATTGAGAATCTTTACATTGCACAAAATAGAATTATTAAACTTATTTACAAGCGTCATCGTGCAACACCTACTATTCCCTTGTTTCGTGAACTAAATTTATTACCACTAAGATATCTTTACGTTTATAAGGTTCTTAAAATGTTTTTTGCTCGGAGTAACAGTTTTTACATTCGATGAGAAATCCTTATAACTATGCTGGTGTCCATTGTAACAGCGAGAAATTTAGGAGATTTTATCTTTTTATGGCGCCATATTTCTTTCACATGTTACCACACAATGTAAAATCTCTCAACACAGCGTAAACGTACATTTGAACGAGAAATTAAACTATGGCTACTGGGTATTGATAATATTGAACAATTTTTCTAGTGATGCAAGTAATATTAGAGCTTCTATGTAGTAATGTGTTTATAGTATGTGTATATAGTAATGTATAATATCCGGATAAATTTGAATTTTTTAAAAAAGATATGTAAAGCAGCCAATAATTGAATTTATATATATTTTATGTTGCTCCACCACAGATTTTATCCAATGGAGCTTTACTTTATTTCAAAAAAATTATAATATTAATGTATACCTCAGCAATTAAATTTGAAATAAAGATTATAAATAAAAAATAAAAAATAAAAATTGCTTAAAAACGTAACTACAAACATTAAAAACTTATGTCGTAGAATCGAAATTAAATCCCGACATTTACACTAAAAGTTATTTTCTAATAGTGTAAACTTTAGTTACTTCGGTCCTTATTTACGACTGTAATAAACATTTCGTGCGGTTATTTTCCAAATTGTTAAAAAAAGAATCATCTTTGTTTATAGATCTGCCTGATAGACAGAATCTACAGCACAATAATTTTTATAAAAATTACAAGTATGAAGGGCATTTCTAATTAATGGCAGCCTAGCATTCGAAGGTTTCTTAAAAATAAATTTGGGCTGCATCTTTTTGGTTCTTTTGGGTGTTTCAGTTAAAGTTAGACTTAATGTCGTCATTGCAGTAATGTTTTGCTCATTATTGGTTAAACCCTTATAATCTGTTGCAAAATTGAAGTCAAAACTACGTTTTTCTTTTTACTGTTTGTAGGGGTTGAATAAATATTTTTTCTTTTCCAAACCGAAACGCTACTTTGGATGTCCAGAAGTGACTGCTACAAGTTATAGATGATGTTGTATATATGCAAGGTTCTTCTGACTTTATGGAAAATTTGGGTATTGAATGAAAGATCTCTTTACTAATTGTTTTATTTCTCTGATTTAAATCCCGTACCAAACGACCAACCTTTAAAGGCACTTTCCCTAACTCAAGGATACGACTCGAAACTGAAAATCTCCTTTTTAGCACAGCAAAATAATTTTTCACATTACCATTACTCAGACGAGTTCCGCTACGTAATATTCCAGTAAATAATGGTAATATCGTTGCATATTTCTTTAAAAATAAGTTGTGAAAGCTCACATTATAAAAATTAATTAACCCCCCATTCATCATTCTTGTAAATTTCCGATTTATTTACATCCTGATTATTACTTGTTTCGTACAAATCAATGTAGAATGGGCTCTGCGAATAAAGTGGACATGAAAAGTCCTTTTTAGATATATCTTTAAAAAATTCTTCACGGTTATTTTCTAAATTTAATTTTGCTTCTTCATTGTTACCAGCAACTAAAGCAATTAAATCATTAAAAGTTTCTTTAACTTCAGTTGTAATATATTTGGATTTTAACAAAATAGCAAATTCTCGCCAAATTAGCTTGAGTTCCTGATAACTTTTTACAACAATCATTGAAGCCACAATCTCCTTTAAAAATGTATGTATATTTGAATGTTTCTCATAATGTCTGTGTATATCTCTTGCAATCGTGTGTGATATGTGTGAACAACATAAATGTATTTTTACCACGTCTCCTTCCGGCTTCGTATAGTTCCCATTAATTGCTCATAAATGAGTTGTATTTAAATATTCTATCAGATCCATTCGATTGAATGCATTTAAAACCGAATGGAACTCGGCAAAAGAAAAATATGTTACAACAGTGTGAAAAATTAGCCAGTTTTTATATTTTCTTCCACCAGCAATCGGTATTCTCTAAGCCAATTTCCAATAGTGTGGGTGTTATGACTTGAGCATATCATGTCCCTAAGCGGAAAAGGAGTAGCAGTATCCCTTTTCTCGGTCTTGATTGCTAGGATAAGTGCGTAGTACATGACTGATTTGCAGGTTTTCGAACTAGTCCTCCTGTAGCGTCCAAATAAGCAGTTAGCTCTTCATCGTTGCATTGTTCTTTTTTTTTAAGAGCTATACATTGATTTTTAGAACATGTTGTAACGCAAAATGTATTCTTGCATACTTGCTTAATGTACATTTCCTCTGCGTGTAGGTCAGTTTTTACTTTTTCCAAATTAATATCTTCGATATCATGTGAATGATTATCGTTAGATAATAGTTGATTTTATTTTTGCCATTACTCTTCTATCTTTTAAACAAATAGCAGTGTTAGTTTTATCGAATAAAGTAAGATCCTCTTCATGAACCAAATTTTACGCAACTATCTCAACACTATTACGCATCAGTTTTTCTTTATATATGTCTCTCTGATATTTAGATGTATGTTGCAATTTTTTAAATGGATGAAAAATTGGTTCGTTTGAGCTATACACATCAAAAATTCTTACTAACATGTTCGAATTTTTTAATTTAAAAGTTCTACACTTTTGTTTTTTATTTGTATGACCGCACAGTAAGCTCTAATTGTTAAAGAATTCTGTGATACATCGTCCCCTTAATATTTATTAAACAACCTGATAGTTGAACTAATCGTGATGTAATATGGTAAGTATATTGATAAGCGTCTAATTTCTTTTCATTCACATTAGATATTCTTTTCCAAATTTTGCCAGGAACATTTACTTGATAATCCATTAATGTGAATACATTATTACTTCTCCTTTGGAATATTTTAGGGTTTGAATTTGGATCGTTCGGTAAGTCAAAGGTGGTCAAAACCCGAGAAGGTTTGCGAGTTTTTATTTGAAATTCATCACCACTATCGAAATTGGAGTGTTGTTCAAAAGATCCATCAAGATTTGATAAGTCATTTGGCATCTTGAAATCAGCCACTGGTAGATCTATTTTTAGATTTTGTGAATTTCCATTTAAATTTGGAATAATAGTACTGTAAGTTAATATGAAAAATATCGAAAATATATATTGTATCTTCATGATATGAACCTAGGCCTAGTTTGGATTTGTTGTCAATGTCTTGACCTATCTGTCGCTATAGGGCTTTATCTCTAGCATTGGCGGTATCGTATTTAATGTTACTTCATAATGCCGTACAATAAAGTACTATTATCTATCAATAATTATTGAAAATTTTCTACTTTTATTATTTTCTATTTTGCTTTATATTTTAATAGTTTGTTGACCTACATTTTTATCGGTCTGAAACGAACATTTTATAAATAATTTGATTTCGGGATGTTGTGTCATTTATTTACAACATCTACACTTTTTTGGGATAGCTACACTTTAGTCAAGATACAAACCAAAATTTCCGGGCTGAGTTTCGGGGTAACTTCATTGACTTGACTGGCTTGAGTATTTTACTCGACTTTTTTGAAGACAATTTAATTTAGATAACTCCAAAATAAACTGCAGGACAGTAAAAAATATTAATCGCTAATCATAAGAAGTTAGGTAATGATTTGCTATGTCTTCACGTAATTACCAAGTCATCATAACTGGAAATCAGTAAATGTTTGAGTTCATGGACAAATTTATTTTTATCATGAAAATGGGAAAACCTTATGGGAACGGAGACCCACTTTCGGCGGCTAGAGAGTGTGCAAATTAATTTAATTATGTTGATCTGATATTTGTTGATATGTCTATAATTACTTAACCAAACCTGCATCAATCCTATTTGAACAGTTGACTGTTTATCGATGTCAAAATGGAAAGAGACTCTATTAAAACGGGCCCCCTCTACTTCACAAAAGTATTTGATTGATGGATTGATCCTTAAAAAATGGAAAGTTAGCCTATATTTTATTTTTAATATTGGCGAGACAATCCAACCTTTGTTTATTCACCATTGTGAATAAAATAACTGATTTTCTGTCAACTTTATCCACCGGAGCATTGTTATAAATCTTCTGTGTAATTTCAGAGACAATCACCACATCAATAATGGCCTCATAGCAATCAAGTATTATGAAAATTAAACTAGTGAGCTTTCTTGATTCAATCTGCTCACTTATGGTAACCCCAAATTTATTTAACTACTAGTAAGGTTTTGCAGCTGCAAAATATTAATATTAAGATCAAGCCGGTTCATATAGGTCTATATCAGCTGTTTATTGTTTTCAACAGATTTTTAAGATTGTGCACGGAAACTATGAAACCCTTAAAAAATTCTTAATTTTGATGATGTTTTATTTTGTTTAAAAAAATTAACCACCGTATTGATTTAGGTTGGCTATGATGTCCACCAGATTATGGTTAATTACTTATTAGGTTTCGAACATAGGGTATAAAACACCATGTTCCATTCACTGGACATTACTTTTCTTTGCTCCACTAGTTAATTAAATAGAAAAGAAAACTTTTTGCTAAAATAACAAGCCTGTTAAATCAGTCTACTTTGAATCCCGTGTATGAAATAAACTAATCAATATAACATTAAACTGACAAATTCCATAGGGGAGTTATCAGTTATTATGGTTTTAATTGGAATATTTCGTACACGTGACACGAAATTGATAGATTTAATAGGTTGACTATTTTAGCAAAACATACTCTGGCTACTAGATGAAAAGAATTCATAGTTTTATTTTATAATAAATTCTGTTTCAAAATGATACTTTTATAGTACAATTTACAATCTAGCAGCCTTAACTAATTTTATGTTAAGAATTATTTTTTATGACCACCATTTTTAGTTCAAAATGTCAGCTTCACCATTCGGACATGAAAATGGTGAATCAATAAATCAAATTATTGAGGAAAATACGCATAAAATACAGTAATCAGTAAGAAATATGACTGAAACATATTTGCTAAATTGTGTAATGCCAGAAATTGATTGATTGATTGATGATACTGTGAGATCAAGCTCCAGGCAAGTGTTCCGGATAACTCCAGTATTATTCCTACAGCCTTTTTACATTTCGTCTATCCTCCCGACCCACATTTGTCAGATGATCAGTTTATAACCAAATATTTAGCCGATCTACGACAAGATGGCTGTTAAGGAGGAATATTCAAATTAATGTTTTTACCACTATCTTTCATACTCCCATTTGCTTTAACTCTGACGATAATGCTGCTTATCAATTAAATGTATTGTACTCCAACAATAATTACGATCGTTTATTATACTCAATTTATCCATCACCTAACAAGATCAAGCATTATCACATTTTCTTCCAAAATGAGCCAAATAAGAATGGAGTTTCACTTGGATTACTTGCTAGTTCCTTACATCTATTCCTGGAGACTATCCAGGAATTGCAACGTTTGCCCCTTGGACTTACTTGAACTGATGGCCATTCTTACTCCCAGATTGATCATATTTTAGTTCGGCAAGACCCACATTTACTCTTTGTCTATGCCTTTAAATTTAACTCATTATTCCCTATCCTTAGCGATCACTTCCTTCTCTGAATTCGTTGTAAACTTCAACGGCGTGCACAGTCTTTACGCCCTTTCACCTTCTTAAACCATTCCTATCTCCACACCGTCTTTATCTCCCTATTCTAGCATGTCTATTAATCTCTCCTTGTTACAAAATCTAAGATCCATCATAGACCATCTGAGAGCATCTAAGATCCATTTATCAGACACATGTTTCTACCACTTATCCCAAGTAGCGCAATATGCCTCAATTGTTATCATACCTAATTGGTAGTCTCAACGAATTTGGCGCAACTTACATAAAAGTATAAAGTATATCTTGGAAGTTATTAATGCAAGAAACATTTCAATGACTAATTTGCGACTCCATTATATCGTCGGTGTTTGGAGTTAATTTTACGAAATTTTTTAGTGCAGCTAGAAATTCGCAAAATATTATTAAAAAAAATTCGATATATCACGATGAAGACATTTTCTGTAATGAATTCATTCCAGAAGAAGGAGAAATGGATGAAACAGCTACCATGGATAGTTTACTTGACAAAGAACTTCCATTTTTCGAGCATTTAAAAGATTGGGCTTTAAGTAATAGAATTACGCATACTGCAGTAAAAGAAATGCATTTTTATTAAACGATTATGGTATCCAGAACTTACCACTGGATAGAAACTATTATGCACGTCAAGGAATGTGAAATCCATGCAAATGGGATCAGGAGGATTTTGGTACCATGGTGTAAAAAATACACTGACTGCAAAATATTTTTTCAAGTGAATGCAAAGTTCCAGCACACAGTCTTTGAACTTTAATATAGATGGTTTGCACATAAAAAGGTCAAAATATAAATTTTTGCCAATATTGGCAAATATAGTTAAATTACCAAAAGTTGTACCAATGATAATAGCTATATGTTATAGGCAAAGTAAACCACCAAGTTTATTTGAATATTTACAGGAGTTCGTTCAGGAGTTGGAAGAGCTCTTAAGAAATGAAATTCAATTTAAAGATCATGGAAAAGATCATTTGTGAAAAGTAACTTTTGTATGTCTTCAAGACTGTCTTCTTAAAACAGGTCTTCTTTCTTGCCTTCTTTCAATTGTGAATTAAATGTAATGGCTTAAAATCTAGTTTATATACACTTTATTTGATACAAAACTTTAAAATTATTATAAATTAGATTTTAAAAAAATTGATTAAACATTACAAATCAATTGAACTAACTGTTTTATGACAAATACGTCATGTAATCGCTCTTACCGAATACAGGTTTGAACCTGTACTAAAAAGACGAATGTTAAGTTTATTCATACGTAGTTCCTTGTGGCTTATTCGAAAAGAAGACCTGCACCGAGAAATTAAAACGGAAAACATCAATGGAATAATCGAAGTTTATGCTGTCAACAATTATGCCTTTGACCACATAAAAATACCGAGATCGGGTTTATGCTCGACAGAAAAAATAAATTGAACTGCCTCGTTACAACAGAGTGACCAAACAAAAGACACACCCTTTATCAAACAAATTGGTAAAGGTTTTGAAATTTTAGAAAAACTCTTTACGAAGCGTCTTTAGTAAGCTACAAATCCTAGAAATGCTTTGAAATCACTCTCAGACTCAGGTTTCACTTTATGGGAATCATATAAATGTCCAAATTCAGTTAACTCTAGACTAAGAAATTAGCGCTTTTCAATATTCAACTTTAATGGAAATGTCCATAGCATTTGTTGTATTAAAATACGTTGGCGGTTTTGCTTCGACGTTGTCTGTTTCTATATGATTTCTAGCTGATCTAAAACTTCTACAATGTTAGGGAAAGGTCACACTTGGTCGATTTCGAAGGCTCAAGTGTTCGAAATCGACTAAGTCACACCATTTACTTATGGTTCAATTATCTCTTGTTTTAGCATTTTATCTACTTGTTGATTTATTTTAATTTTAATTAGCTGAGGTTGTATACAATGTGTTGATCAGACCAGTTGTTATGTTTGGGTGTGAGAGTTAGCCCCTAATTGCTGAGTATGAGAGATGAATAATTTCATTCAATATAAGAGTCTACCAAGTAGAAGGATAGCAAAAACGCTGGAAAATGCGTCATGTTTTATGTGGCAACCCTAAACGATGGAGTCATATTGTTGATAAAGTATGGTCCAGCAATTGCTTATAAAAACCGTTTATTATTATTATTGACACGGCATTTTCGTGTACTGCAGATATCTGTTGATATCGATAGAAATACAATCATTGATGATATTGTATACAAGTAAATCGATTTGTATACAATGTTTGCGCTTACGTTGTTTGCACTTACGTTGTTTTGACTTCTCAGAATCTGGTTGAAAATGGAAAAAACCAGATTTTTTTTAAATTGTTTTTAAATTGATTTGCGTTCTAACGATTTAAATATTCAAAGCAAAAAAAATTGATGTAGAAAACATTCAACGTCATTGAAATAGAACGAATATGTTCTAAATAGAAATTGAATCGGAAATAATGATATCGCATTTAAAAATCAATTCTCAGTAGAACGAAAATCATATTATTTTATTCTATGAATTTAAATATTGTTGATAGGTGTGAACTACAGAACTTACTTTTATTTCAATTTTTTGAAGAGTAAATGGGCTCCCTGGTGATTTATTTAACACTTCATTTTAAAACTGCAACATATTGAAATCGCATATATTTCTGTTTTGTAACTTGGAATGGCACTACATTTATTTTGATTACGAAATATTGGATTTGATTTCAAATTTGGCATCGCTTAATAGCCAACCAGATTTTAAATCTATTAACTTGTTTTGAACCTCTGAGGTTGAGAGGCACGTTAAAAACTTCTTACCACATCCTTTAACAATATCCTTTGACATCACAATATTCTTGACTTAAATGAAAGTAGGATCACAGTAGGCTGAATTCTAAGCGTCATAAAAAAACTTAATCGATAAAAACAACAACAAAAATAAATAATGATAAAACCAAGCCCATTTGATGACACTATATCAACCACGATAGCGAATGGCTTGTAACTTGTTATTTGTCAAGAAACTTTGAGTAGTGATTGATGACATTAATACCTGAGAGTGTATTAGCCCCTTCATAACTATAAACGTAATGGATATGGAAACTCATTCACATCTTGCATTAGCAGTTTAACAAAAAATATTTGAGCCAGTTTTATGATACAGAACTTCACAAATAGCTAAATTAATTACACAGCGTGGTTCAGCATTTGCAGTATCGTAAAGTTAGCCAAATCGTATCAATTCATTATTTATATTATGTCTTCAAGCAAATATGTAAGCAACCCAAATGATTCATATGGCATATCCTGTGCAGTCAAAATTTGTTAAATTTTTAATAGTGTAAGATAATGCATCTTTATCATGTTCTCTTAAAAACATTTGGCTGAAAAAAACTTTAAAGAGTCATGCAATTTTAACTCGTTTCCTGACTCGTTCAATTAACAATTGCAGCCAAACAAAGCAAAATGAAGCATAAGAAAATTTTTCCTCCTCCTGTCTTTTTTATTTCACTTTTTTAGTTCGTTCTTCCAAACGTAATGCAACGGAGTTTTAAAGTATTTGTAATCATTAGGTGATACTTCAGTTTGATTCAATTAAAAATAGTCAGCAATTTGGTTTTAAATTTCATTTAACAACCCGCATGGATATTTCAAGGAACTCTAGGTCTGAATTCCTAGAGTTTCTTGATCTAAGATTCAAGATTTTAGAAAAATCTTACAGTAATAGGAGTTATATATATATACAACCATTTAAAATACAACAAGTAAATCAGATATTCGCTACAATAACGGTACAAATTATTTTCGTCAATTGTCTAAAAAATCTATACTACAGAAAATTCTATACTGTGAAAAATTCAAAAAAAATGTCATTATTTGACAAGATGCTCGATTTGTAATGGTATACACCATACATTCTTTATTATCCAAAACCTCTTTAGCAACTAAAATCATTTGGAACGGATTTAAAAAATTTTAACCTCGGAGCAAATGTATAAATATCTTGGTAACAACAGCTTTAATCAGCACAGTCAAACAAGATGTAAGCCAAAGAACATTTAGAGTCAGAGAAGAGAAGTATGAAAGAAAGTCAGCCTCAAAATATAACCAATATTGTAGCTTCCAAATTTGAGCTACGCTTCATAAACTACTACCAGAATAAGAAGTGGAAACTAGAGATTGGCCACATTTCAACAATCTTGGCTACTCAGATCCTAACTAAAATAAACCAAGTTTAATAGACATGCTCCTTGGGACCGAATATTATAAAATGAGGCTCTGATGCACAGAAACCGATTTGGGATAGATTGTTTTTAGATTGTTTCTTATGCCTATCTAAAAAACCAATTAAAAAATTTTGGGAAATTGAAGAGGTTGGCCACGAACGCAAATTTACTAGCGACAAAGAAAAATGTTTGCAACACTTTCAGAATACGTGCGAGAGACAAGAAGATGAAACGTACTAAGTTGCATTACCATTTAAAGAAGGCAAGTTTACATGAGGTGATTTAAAGAGGTAAGCCTCACCACGATAAATCCAAGTAGAAAACAACATAAACTAAAATCAAATCTACCAACTAATGCTATGGAGAGACGAACAAGATAGGATCAACACTTATAAGACCAAAACGGAGATGTATGGATCTGCATCAGTGCCATATTCGGCTACAAGCGTTTTTCATCAGTTAGATCAAGATGATAGTGTACAGTATCCTGCAGCAAAAATCGTGTTCATTGAAGATTTTAATGTCTAGCTTAAACATCCACAGGATGCCTCTCTAGAACCACAGATTGAAAAAACCACAGAAGAAAGTATCAAAGTACGTACGCTTATTGCAACGACCAATGAAGAAAACGTTACATTGGGAGTCTTAGAGCGCTATTCAACATTGACTAAAGCAGTAAAAATCATCGCTTTCCAAGATACTTCACAACTAAAGAACTCTATGAGAGCCAAATGTTAGCATTGAAACTAACACAACTGTTAGCTTTTTAAGTAGTAAACAAGCAACTGGAACCCCAAGGTAAATCTCAGCTAAGATAATTCAATGCAGAAATATATGAAAATAAGTTACTTCGAGTAGGCAGAATGAGGGCTAATGCCAAATTGCTTACAATTCTCAGCATTCAATAATACAGCCTTGTGAAAGTCACTTATCCTGGTTCTTAATAGACTACACACATAAAATGACCTTACACGAAGGAAAGATACTTACACTAGCTTGTATTCGATAAAAGTACTGTATAATTAAAGGTCCTCTATCAGTAAAAACTTATATCAAAAGATGTATAATCTGCCACAAATGCAACGCGTGCAAATTATGCTGCGATCTTCCGATTTAGGTGTTCACCAGGTCAAGGTCTCAAAAGGTATAAAATACAAGTAGCATAATTCATACGTTTTGTGAAAGTAATGCAGCATTCAAACGCTACATAGCATACCGCGGATTTTGCACGTAGTTTTATAGTGACTGTGGTTCCAACTTCATAGATGCTCCAAAAATCCTGAGCTATGAGCTCAAGTTTGCCGTAAAACAACTATCAGGAAAATAGGCAAAAAAGTTAGCAAAGGATGGTATACAATGGCATTATATACCATTAAAAGCTCCACATATAGGTAGACTTTGGGTGATCAGCAGTTAAATCACTCAAATATCATTTGTATAGGATAATTAGGGAACATCATTTATCGTTCGAAAAAATAACTACGGTAGTTTGCCAAATTGAAGGATCCCTGAATTCGCGACCACTATTTCCAGTGACACCTGATCTAAATGATTTAAAATATTAACCCCTGGACTATTTTTGATAGACGAACTTACCAGAACTCAGTATTTTAAACGAAAACATCAACCATTTAACACGTTGGAAGCTTCTGCAAAAATATTTCAAGAGTATTGGGAAAATTAGGTAACCGAATATATGTTACTACTACAAAAACAAAGCAAACGGACTAAAATACAAGATAATGTATCAAAAAGTGAGTAAATCCTTGTTAAGGATGATAACCTATCTCCAGAGAAGTTGACTTTAGAAATAGTTCAAGAGATCCGATATAGTGAAAAACATTGCTTAGTTAGAGTTGTTACTATAAAAAGCAGTAATGGATTGGTTAAAAGGCTAATCACCAAAGTCTTCCATGTAACACGGGTGAACAATGGCAGGAAGCAACAAATAAGCTTGCTAGCTCGCAATAATCTGCGTGATGCGACATACCACAACGCTTTCAAGGACAAAATTATAATACGGTTCAATCCTCATCCTGGCATTTATTTTGATAAAATTGGTCAAAGGAATATTATCAATAAGGAATGGAGGATAATATCCTAATTTAATCTTAGATCATATAGGACAGAGGTAGACCACCTCGGAGGTGTTTCTCGCCAGCTTTAAACGAAGTAAGCGATAGATTTCGAACAGCGATACATTTTGACACGTTCAAATATTGTGCAGTTTTAGTTTTGCAAAAAAGGACCTTCTATACCGAGTTGAAGGATCAAATTGAAATAATAAACACCCTAGGTGGAAATAAGGTCAACTGAAAAAGTAAATTACCGTTTGATTTTATGGGTAACATTTCCAACAAGTTATTTAAGAATTTTCAGGCATTCAATAATGTAGTAAACAGCATTATTATCCATAAGGTATTCACTGAGCTGGCTCTTCATGCTATGATGGAAATGAATAGACTTCGTGAATTTTAATCAACCAAAATTGACACCATCACCGAAGTTCATCAATACAAACTCGATCCTCTTATTTTGACATCACCTAACAGTTTTACTTGACAAAAGAACTGGTATATATTAAATACATCAACACGAATCTCGCATAATTTTCATATTGTACCATATGATTTTCCAATACCTTGTTCTGGAATACTGGGAAGTGATTTTTTCACACGAAATAAATGTAAAATAGATTACTCCAATCATATATTTTCAATAAAAACCAATTCGAACGAAAGAATTCATCTTGACATTTGTTCAATTCCTAAAGTGAACATTTCATCTCGCGCAGAAAAATTCTTTGAAATATTTGTTCCTTTACCAGATGGAGAATATTTGTGTAAATCTATAAAAGTGTTAAATGAAATTATTGTTTCAAAAATTTCAATAGAATCAGAAAATTCAATAGAAATTAATTCAAACGCCATAACTCAAGATAATTTTTGTGCTTCTGAAATTTATTTTTCATCAGAATGGACCAATATTATTGAAAACAGATTATCAAATTTAGGGAATGAAATTAAGATTGATCATCTTAACTATGAAGAACGAATGGAAATAGCCAAGATATGCCGAAATTTTAACAACATTTTTAATCTAGATGGTGACAAATTGTCTACTACTAAAGCAACGACACACAACACTTCTCTAATTCCAGATACAAAACCAATTAATATAAGGCAATATCGATTACCAAAATCATCCAAAAATGAGATTAACCGCCAAACCAATGAAATGCTAGATGACAAAGTAATTCAATTTAGCAAATCTTCATGGAATTTCCCAATCTTAATTGTTCCTAAGAAATCAGATTCAGACGAAAAAAAATGGAGATTCGTTGTAGACTTCAGAAAGCTTAACGATTGCACCGTAGGAGATATTTTCCAAGCCCTAATATAGTTGAACTTCTTGATAGTTTAGGTAGTGCAAAGTATTTTTCAACATTAGTCTTAGCTAATGGTTGCCATCAGGTAGCAGTAGAAGAGTCAGAACGTGAAAAATCCGCTCATGTCTAATATTTTAACGGGATTGAAAGTAGTTCAAGCCTTAGTTTATTTAGATGATATTGTCGTTTATGGCAAAAGTCTCGAGAATCATAATCAAAAATTAGTACTAGTTTTCCAATCGCTGAGAAAATGTAACCTCAAACTAAATCCATCTAAGTGTCAATTTGTACGTAAGGAGATACTATATTTAGGTCATCTAATCACAGAGCATGGTATTAAACCTGACCCATCCAAGTTAGAAGCCATAAAAAGTATCTAACTCCTAAATGTGCAAAGGATATTAAATCGTTTCTAGGCCTAGCTGGCTATTAAAGGCGTTTCATCGAAATGTTTTCTCATATTGCACAGCCAATCACCAAATTGCTAAAAAAGAATGTAATATTTAAGTGGGATGCATTTTGTGATGAAGCTTTTGGTAACGTCAAAAATCGTTTAATGAATCCGCCTATTTTACAGTAGCCTAATTTTAAAAAGATTCCATCTTACAACTGACGCCAGTGACGTAGCAGTAGGAGCAGTCTTATCTCAAATGTCTGACGATGACAAAGATCTACCAATCGCTTTTACGAGTAGAACGCTGAGTCAAACAGAACGAAACAATTCCGTCATAGAGAGAGAAATGCTTGCTATAATTTGGGCCATTAAATACTATAAGCCATACATTTATGGGTATAAATTTGTTTTAATTACCGATTATAAACCTCTGATTTGGCTTAGTAACATTAAGAATTCAACTTCTAAACTATTTCGATGGCGGTCAGAACTAGAAGATTACTCATATGATGTTCGTTATAAGCCAGAAAAGTAAAATGTGAATAAAGGCGCACTTAGCCGAATTAAAATACCATCAAATGCGGAACAACTCTCTAATAACTACGTATGTGTTTAATTCTTTTATCGAACTAACCAATGAAAAGAACATTAGTAGAGTAATAGAAGAATTCCACATAAGTAGTTTAGGAAGCCATTAAGGTATTATTCGAACCTATAATCGTCTTAAAGAGTACTATTATTTCCCTAAAATGCTATCTGCTTTTAGAAACTATATCAGTAAATGTATATCGTGTCAGAAAAATAAAGTTTGCCGAATGAATAAAGCTCCAATGAAAAATTTTACTTCTGCCGACAAACCTTTCGAACGTGTACACTTGGATATAGTAGGACCACTACCTCCTACTCAAGAAAATAAGCGGTATTTATCTTAACATTAGAAGATAATTTAACAAAATATTTGTGGGGTATTCCCCTTCCTAACCAACAAGCTAATACCATTGCTAAAGCTTTTGTAACGCACTTTGTTTGTCAGTTTGGATCACCAATGTCAATTTCAACTGATCAAGGATCAAATTCCTTAAGTGAAATGTTTGAATGTGTCTGTAAACTTCTTCACATAAAAAAATTACGTACCACTGCTTACCATCCACAAACAAATGGTGCATTAGAGAGAACGCATTGAACACTAGCTGAATACATACAAAATTATACAGATGGTGATCGAAATAACTGGGACGCTTGGATTCCATTCGCAATGTTTTCTTTCAACTCAACTCCACATAGTGCAACAGGATGAATGCCATTCGAAATTTTATACGGGTTTAAACCAAATCTTCCATCGTCTTTAAAGTGCCTACTTGAAATAAATTATAACTATGATGATTATGTTAAAGAATTGAAGAATCGTTTACAGAGTAGTTATCAAATAGCAAAGAAAAATTCTATGAAACAAAAAGAAAGATCAAAACTATATTATGATCGAAACGCTAAACAAGTTCAATTCAACGTAGGGGATTTAATACTTTTAAGAAATCAAAAAAACAAAAGGGAAGCTAAATAGCTTGTGGACAGGTCCTTACTTAATAACTCAAATTATGTCGGACGTAAATTTTTTATTTTTTTTTATTTTTATTTATAATCTTTATTTCAAATTTAATTGCTGAGGTATACATTAATATTATAATTTTTTTGAAATAAAGTAAAGCTCCATTGGATAAAATCCGTGGTGGAGCAATATAAAATATATACAAATTCAATTATTGGCTGCTTTACATATCTTTTTTTAAAAATACACATACTATAAACACATTACTACATAGAAGCTCTAATATTACTTACATCACTAGAAAAATTGTTCAATATTATCAATACCCAGTAGCCATAGTTTAATTTCTCGTTCAAATGTAAGTTTATGCTCAGTGTTGAGAGATTTTACATTGTGTGGTAACATGTGAAAGAAATATGGCGCCATAAAAAGATAAAATCTCCTAAATTTCTCGCTGTTACAATGGACACCAGCATAGTTATAAGGATTTCTCATATTATACGCGTGAATAATACGGATGTGAAAACTGTTACTCCGAGCAAAAAACATTTTAAGAACCTTATAAACGTAAAGATATCTTAGTGGTAATAAATTTAGTTCACGAAACAAGAGAATGGTAGGTGTTGCACGATGACGCTTGTAAATAAGTTTAATAATTCTCTTTTGTGCAATATAAAGATCCTCAATTTGAGAGAAATAAGTACCACCCCAGCTGGATATTCCATACATTATTAGTGATTCAACCAGTGCATGATAAAGCTTTCTCAGAACAATACTCAGACTACAGTTCCTTAGATTATAAAATTTATGAATAGCAAAAATTACCCTCTTCCTGGTTTCATTAAGGTGCGACTTCCAATTCAGTTGCGAATCCACTGTTACACCCAAATACTTAAATACACTGACAAAATCAAGCAAAAAACACTGAGACGAACACGGATTTCTACCACATAAGTACACATGATAAGGTATCGGTTGTGCAATGGAAACCGTATTCTGTTTTCCAAAAAGTATTAATTTTGATTTATCACTCATGGCAAGGCGGTTATGATGAAACCATTTACCCAACTTGCATAAATCAGTATCCAGTAGAACTGTTATATCGGAAGTTTGACCACTCCTAGCGTAGCCTAAAGCCAAGTCATCCGCAAATGCGTTGGCATGACCTATCAAATTAATATCAAAAATAGAATTGAAATACACGAGGAATAATAGAGGACCCAACACCGACCCTTGAGGGACGCCACAATTTATTTGCTCTGGGTTACTAAGAGTATCATCCACCTTGACAACCTGACGACGGTCATGGAGGTAGCTCGTAAACCAATCAAGAATTTTGCCCCTCACCCCGATATTCGATAGTTTCGCTAATAAAATCCCATGATTGACAGTATGAAAAGCTTTGGAGATATCCATCAAATAAGGCCACAGGTTTACATGAATTATTGACGGCTGTGTATATCTGGCTTAGAAAATGTAAAAGAGCCTCTTCAGTAGATTTACCCGCAGTGAAACCGTATTGACTGCTATGCAGACATTTAATCATACTGAGATAGCTCAGTAACCGATGTTTTACAAGTTTCTCGAAAATTTTAGATATTGTGCTTAATAGGGAAATTGGTCTATAGTTATTTAATTGTATCTCATCACCCTTTTTGAATATCGGAATTACAACAGCAATTTTCAAGCTATTTGGAAAGACACCACTATCCAAACTCAAGTTAAATAAGAAGTTTAAAACATCCACCAAGAACCAAACGCATTTTTTAACAACAAAATTATCGACTCCATCAAATCCTTTAGATCGTTTGTTTTTTAAATGCTTAATTTCATAAAGGATTTCCGTAGAATGTATAGGATCAAAAAAACAAGATGCACGATAATTTTGCTGGGCACCAAGAATAAATTGATTTGATTCAATAGTATCAGGATTACTTGCGCTGAATTTAGGAGCCAATTTTTGAGAAATGCAACAAAAAACTTTTTGACAAGAGATGACGTAAGCATATTTTGAGTGTCAAATTGATAAATTTGATTAATTGGCTTATTGTTTGAGCATCGTCCTAACACTTCATCTACTGTTTTCCATGTGTTCTTCGAATTTGACATCGCTGAATCAAATTTTTTCTCATAGAAGTGGTTTTTCGTAACTGCAATATCTACTATGTGCAGGTGTGTTTATTCATGAAACATTTACAAAAATTTCATGAATAAACACACCTACACCACCAGAACGATAGCTATCATTGCAGCAGGCTTTAAAGTTGTATCCAGGTAGGTTAAACTCAGAACATTCATGTGAATAAATCTAAATTTCCGTCACAAAAATCAAACTGGGAATAGATTTGAGACTCGCTACATATAGGCTAAAAATATCAAAATTTGCTCTCAAACTCCTAACATTTTGAAGCAATATACTAAAATTATTGATCGTTATGTTGTTAATCGTGATAAATATAAATAAACAACAAAAATACGCAATAAAATGATAACTATATTGAGAGCAAAATTTGATAGTACTAGAGCAAAACATAGCAAAATATATTCTAGATTATGAGCTAAGCCCGTAAATTTGGCTATAAATAAGTAGCTGATCATGCAAAAATTATAAAACGAGTAACGCACTAAAATCCAACCTAAAAAAAGTGTCACATTCATCACATCAACATTTGAAGTTACAGACTTCGTACAAATGAAATAAAAATGACAAAATGAAACTGTCAACTGGATGTAAACAAACGCGATGTGTAATGTTGTTGTTGACGACGCAACAAATAAAAACAAAAATAAAAATAAATATAGAGGTTCTAGAGGTAAGAAAAAGTTAAAGAAAAAGTTAATACTTAATACATTGAATAGTTTTAGAGTCCAAGATGACGGTTCATTTATCAGCACTGCCCTCGATTTGATTATGCTGCTGCAGACAAAAAATATCGTTGCGCGAATAAATTCGATGCAAATCCGAATCAGCAGATTTTCGTAGGTATATTTGGCCAGATTTACACCACAAATATCTATAGTTGAACGTGGTTTTTATTATTTTAGCTTCGTGGTATAACCGGGACTGGAATGCTGATAGACGGTGCATAATAAAGATGCGTTGTTCAGGATGATCCTGAGGCATGATGACATTCAAATTCTTAGTGGAAAGTAATTTTTTAATTTTCATTTGTTGCAAAATATTATTTTTGAGTTCAATAGAACTCAATTTTACAATTAATAAATCGTGCAGAACCGGATTAACTTTACTTATAACTGACGAGGCTGTGCTAGTGATTTTATTAGTTTTATGTATTTCATGAATTGAGACTATGTCCTCTAGACGAATTTCCGAATCTAGTTTCTTAATGGTGTCGATAACTACACCACGAATATCTCCATGATTGATGGGAAGACCTCTTATGGTTATGCTGCTTGCATTTTGCTGCTGGTTGGGCTTATCGATTTCAGCTTCAAAGAGATGTAGTTTTGTAGTATTGCTAAATAGCTATGCCTCTAGTTTGTCAACTCTGGTTTTCAATACTCGGTTTTCTGATATCAGTGAGGTTATCATAGCTTTTAACGCTTCAAGAGCTGAAAGTTTCTTATCCATGCATTTCAGCTATACCATGATATCAGATAAACTTGGAAGAACAATTTGTTCATCGAAAGCATCATCTTCACCTTCAATAATTGACTGGTTTGAGATATCACGGCACTCTACACACAACCAGCTTGCAGAGTGATTTTTGATGCCTAGCATGAGATCCTCAGAAATCTGGGCACACTTGATGTGAAATAATTTTTTGCAAGGACCAGCACACCAGGGAATTTCGCCTTTGTGATGTTTGTAGTACACATATTGCATGACGACATTTTGTAGATTCCCGCGAAAAAAATTTAAATGTCACTTTTTATTATATAGTAATGCACAACTATCAATTAATTAAACTAAATAAATTAAATTAGAATCAAGTCACTTATACTTATTTAAATTTTAACAATTTTACAATATTATTTTATTTTAGTTTTTTATTTATATGCATTAATTTTTAATTTAATTTTTTTACTTTTTTGTTTTTGTTTTTTTTTTTATTTTTTGCAAGCTGTTGACGCTTTGACAACCCAAACACGAATGAAATTCAAAAATTAAAGTCGGTAGATATCAAAGGACTCAATTTCTTGGTTTTGCTTTAATAAAAAAAACAGTCTGATTAAAACCAATTAAAATAATATTATTTAAATGTTTTGTTATTTGGAAAACTGAGTTATTTTATCTAGATATACGAGTAAAAGCTTGACAGATTGAACTTTACAATTAAAACAATTTGACTTTCAGCAAAATCATAAAAGTTATTGTGTTGTGCTACTTTTTGAAAATCATAAATAATTTTCATAAAATCACTTTTCATCGTATTTCTTTAATCCAAACAGATTAGCATTCCCTTAAAAACCAAATTTTTAGAAAATTACAAGTGGAGCATGTTTTTAGCAAATTTTTACATAAAACCCATACCTAAATACTTAAATGCACAGTATATAAAAAAAGCTTTGCAAATATTATGTTTATATTCCAAAACTAACTAACTCAATGTGTATATATGTACATTTTAGAAACAAACTTTTTAATTAAAAGTTGACTGCATTATAGGGTTTGTTGTTTTATGTTGTTTTGTTGTTGTTGTTGTTGCTGTTATCAATGCAAAAAATAATAATATTTATTTGATTTAAAAGTTGTACAACAAACAAAACAAAAAATTATTTTTAATGCCAAAGTAAATAGTTAAATAATTAATTTTTTTAAATGTGTCGAAACGACAATGTTGCTGATGATAATAATAATGATGATGATGAGCTTTCAAAAAGTTGTCATAATTTTATGATGTTTTTTTTTTGTGTTTCATGGTTAAATTAAATTTTTGTTTGACAATGGTTTTATCTATATTTTAAATGTTTATTTAGTTTAAATAGTAGTTAAGTGTTTTAAGTGGTTTAAAAATTAAAACTAATGGAAACCACTCGTAAACTCTAATACGAGTAATAGCTTAACTTTAACTCCAAATTATTTGAAAATTTTACCTTGGCAATCAATCCATGACTATGTTTTAAAGTCAGTTCCCCAAGTAAATACAGCAAAAAATGTATCATCTGTTTGCTCTAGCAACTAGAAATTTTTGATTTAGCTAACTTTCACACAAAAGCGTCAAACAGCAGCAAATAAAACCGAGTTAACCAAAGGTTTCTGGAAAGTTAAATAATTTATGGTCTGCGCTACTTCATCTCTAACTTCAGCTAAAGAAGACTCTAAAGACTACTACAAGTCATCACATATATAATATATACTTATATCACATATATACTTTTAAAATATACTTTTAAAAGTATATATCACATATATACTTTTCAAGTCATCACATATATAATTTTTTTTTTTTTTTTTTATTGAAACTAGTCTTTTCAGAGTCAATTTACATCTGAATTCTTAAAAAACTAAACTATAATGAGGTCAAGTTGATCCAGCGGTGCTCCAGTGCCTTGTTAATAATTAGCTGCTCAGATACTGACGAGCTCGAAGGGTTTGGTTCTCTTTAGTCTTCTAACCATGTGTACATTATCCAGTAGCCGAGAGGCTTCCGCATTAACATGTTGCAATAGCCTCGATTCTTGCTTCGTTACAATTCATTTTATTTCATGTTTTACATCCAGTATCCCGAAATCTCGATGCAAGTCCTTATTACGAATGTACCAGAGTGCATTGACTATACTCCGAAGTACCTTATTGTGGAAGTTTTGAATAGTTTTGATGATAGGATTTTTTGTACAGCGCTAAAGCTGAATACCATATAGCTAGACCAGTTTTAGGATTTTATTGTAAATCAATATTTTCTTGTTTGTGCTTAATTTTGACCTTCGTCCAATTAGCTAGTACAATTGTCTATATTTAAGATCAAGATCCTCTCTTTTCTTCTTCACATGCTCTTTTCATTTGAGCTTAACGTCCAGTGTCATACCCTGATTGGCGGCGGATTAACCAATAGTTTGTTCGTAATGTTGACATGCGCAGATTTTAATTCATTAAGTTTGATTTTCCATCGCTTGGTCCACTGGTGAATTTTTTCACTTGCATATTAAAGTTTATTCGCCGCCTCTTTGACAGTTTGCGCTGTTGCTAGTATAGCGATGACATAAGCAAACGTTGCTATGCTTACATGATCGGACTGTGGTATATCACTTGTATAAATTAGATATCCACTCCTATATCTACTTTATACAATTATAAGTGATATACCAGTGATACAAGTGATGTCCAGAACACTGCCTTGTGGAACTCCTGCCCGTTGGCGGTTTACCTGGTTTTGGTAGCATAATAACTTTCCAGGCAGAAGGAACATGCCGTAATCTAATAACAGCATTAAACAAATGGGTTAGTTGAACAATAGCTTTCTTTGTTGGTTGCTTTAGAATTTCTCTTGTTAAAAGATCATATACAGGAGCCTTTCTGGTCTTCAGATTGATTTTTATTTCTTATTAACTTCTTTCTGGGTTATTAGAGGGATTTTGCCCCCATAGTGTTGCTTCCATTTTCGATTATAATATCCGATTCGGTCTCATTCGGTTGGAAAATACCAGCCAGGTGAACTGAAACACTTCAGCTTTTGATTTGTTATTACTGGCCCACGAGCCATCACTTCGCTTAATAGGAGAGAACTGCATGATTGGGGTTTTCATTTTTTTGATAACCTTCCATAATGATTAGTCTGTATTTTCATCAGCTGTCAACTTACCAAGAAACGAACCAAACGATTTTTCGTTTTCAGAATGAACCAAACGATTTTTCGTTTTCAGATTTTGATTTGTTATTACTGGCCCACGAGCCATCACTTCGCTTAATAGGAGAGAACTGCATGATTGGGGTTTTCATTTTTTTGATAACCTTCCATAATGATTAGTCTGTATTTTCATCAGCTGTCAACTTACCAAGAAACGAACCAAACGATTTTTCGTTTTCAGAATGATCAGAGACCATATCTGAATTATCTTCTACTTCAATAAAACTTGATGAAACTTGTATTGATATAAAGAAATCCAGATCAGGAGTTTTATCTGCGTCCGTAGGCCAATATGTCGGCTTGCCGGTGGAATGTATGTTACATCCCATTTCATTTATTGCATTTTTTAGTTCATTACCTTTGGTTGTTGTAAGCCTTGATCCAAAGTCAACATGATTTGCATTAAAATCACCTTCTAATATAAATCTACCATTGAAATGTTGTAGGATATTCAAGTAGTTTGATTTCTTCAGGTTGTATCTAGGTGGAAAATATACCGCTCCTATCTAAAGGCGTTGCTTGGTAGATGTAATTTCTGCTACGGTAAGCTGGGTTTCAGGTGATTGATATTGCTGGCATTCAAGGTGTTTAATATAATTTTTTATTATAACAGCGGTTCCATCTCTTGCTTGGTTATCCGGATGAATTGTTTCGTAAAGTTGGTAACCCTGAATTTTTAAGTAAGATTGTCTTGTTGAGTGGGTCTCAGATATCAGACACACATCGATATTTTGCATTTTTAAAGAGACTTCAAGTTCATGATTTTTATTTTTAATACCGTTAGCATTCCATGTAGCAATTTTTAATTTTTCTTGGTACATCATTTTGGGAGAAATAATTAGAATAATAAGGCAGAATTGCCCTGCTTCAATCTTTGTAGCCTTTCAGAAAGGTTGCTTATGGCATTCGAAACATTATGCATCATTTCCATAAGACTATTCGAATTTGTATGGTTCGACACTTGTCCTGAGCTGAACTTTCCCGTCGCAGCCACTTGTGTATAAGATATACCACCTCTGACATGATGACTAAAGGATTCTGTTGGTTGACTCTTTTGTATACTCATTGGTTTATTTTGATTATTTTGATTATTTCTTCTCTTT
Source organism: Tipula confusa (assembly GCA_963556175.1). Taxonomy (NCBI): domain Eukaryota; kingdom Metazoa; phylum Arthropoda; class Insecta; order Diptera; family Tipulidae; genus Tipula; species Tipula confusa. Next base: position 156,370,107 of record OY744476.1, on the reverse strand, counting down.
TGGAGTTCTCTCGCTACCAGACATCCTCGGTAGCTTGCAAGGTGGGTTTGTGCACAGCAATAGTTAAATGTTTCTCAGTACATTTACCACTTCTACGTTCGTGTTGGCTGAACTTTTGAGTGTAGCCATATCGCTGACAACGTTTACATTGCGGAATTATACGATTACTTCTAACCGCCTTGATCTTTACTCCCATATGGCACATATGTTTTATTTTGTAAATTTTCCTTATATCTTCTTTGTTATCGAAGGTTAACATGAATAATGGAAGAGGAATACTTATTTCTTCATCTCCTTTCTTAGACTTTTTAGTTTTATTGACGACATCAAGGATTTTAAAACCCCATTCGCACAGTTCACTTTTAATGTCTTCTGGGTTGCATGATTGGTGTAAATTTCTAACCATAACCCTTATCGGTCGCGTATGCTTATTTTCATATGTATGCCACTGTTGCCGCGAACCGTTTAAATATTCTGTTAGATTTCTATAATCTGTCTCGGTGTCTACATTTTTTTCAGTTGATTTTTGTTCATTATTCTAGCTTGAAAATTGATGCTGTTATCCTGTAATGACTTGCTAATGACTGAATAGTTGGTCACATTGCTAAGTATTACGGGAGAAGGATTTTATTTGCTTTTTTTAGGTTCTTTAGTTTTTTGAAAAGTTGTCTGCTTTCCTGGTGTGTTTTTTTTTTCAGGCTGAGATTTTGTTTTTGGATTTAGATGGTTATCCATTTGGTCTGGTGCAGTACCTGTTTGATTACCTTTTTCTGATGAATGCTTCCTTTTTTTGAATTTTGGAAGTAGTCATGCGCTGTTTCTTGTGCTACTATGTCTTCTTCTTTGCTCGAATCAGGTAAAATATAATAATTTTTTTGTGGCTGACTCGGTTCTATCATCAGTTTTAATTTTTGGATCTCATTTCGTGCTTCATTTAATTTAGCTTGTAATTTTTGGATTATTTTATCATTTGAATCACTCCCAGATATTTGTTGAGAACTACTGTAACTCATCTGCCGAGGATCATTCCTTTTTGCTAAATTTTCCACAGAGACGAACTATATACAGAACTATATATACAGAGACGTTATATATAAATATAACCGAGCGTGTATGTAAATTGTTTATACATGAAGAAAGCTGAAGATAGGTACAGTAAAACAGAAAAATGTCATCTATCTCATCATTGTGTATAAATCAGTAGCAATTAAAAAAACCTACCACCTTATACTTATCACCCGGCGCAGTCAACAGTTTCGTCTTCTTTTATAGCTTCTTTAAAAACTGGTAAACAATTGCAACAAACCTTGCAGTTTTGTAAAAGACCATGGCAAAACCCTACAAAGAATAGTATGAGGACCCTTTCCTCCCATAATTCCAAAAAATTACAACAATTGTCGAGTACGTTCACTTCCAATTCAACTAAGCAATTATTTATTTACAATTTAAACAAAAAACTTAAATTCCTAATTGACATGGGCGCTCAATCTTTCAGTGATTCCCGTCAGTACTTTTGCTAACAAATTTTACTTTAGTGAAAAATCATGAGATCTTTTCCTTTCAGAAGCCAATGGTTTATTATTGGCGCTAAATATCTTGCACAATTGGAACTTCTTGTTGACTCCAAATATAAAAGCCTAGTTGATTCAGTACCTAAGCTATTAATCAATGCCATATGGTGAAGGTAAATACACCAACACCCATTAATTTTTCAGTTGACAATGGTTATGATAATCTGCTTAAGAAATATCCTTTCTTATCAAAGCTAAATTACAAAACCCCAGTTGGATATAACGTGATTCATCATATTGGTACTACATGCCACTTGCCAGTGTCAAAACCACGTAGACTAGATTCCATGCGACATAAAGCCGCATATACGGAATTTCAATATATGGTGAAATTGCGATTTGGTCAACCATCAGCATCTGCAGTATCTTGCCCAATACACATGGTTAAAATAAAGAACACGATTGGGTGGAGATTATCGTAGACTCAAAACAGTTACGACACCGGATCGTTATCCAATTCCCCACATTCAAAATTTTTCTATGCACGCGCGTTGATGCAAAATATTTTAAGAAATAGATATTGTTAGAGCTTATCACCTCATGTCACTAGCTTATGAAGACGTATACAAGACCACTATCACTACTCCATTTGGCCTATCCGAATTCACACAAATACCATTCGGGACGAAGCGCAAACGTTCCAACGCTTCATGAACAAAGTCGTCAGAGAACTCGACTTCGTATTCGCCTATATATTGACGATATTCTGGTGGCATCTAAAAATGAGCTACAACACAAACTACACTTATATTATAATAACTATTCAAAAGGTCAGTGGAGTTTGATGTACACATTAAAGCCGCAAAATATGTTTTCGGGGCATCCACCCTAGATTTCCTTAGCACCACCACAACAAATGGTGTTCGTCCCTCAGAGGAACGAGTAGATGCCAATAAAAATTTCCCAGCTCCAACATCAATCAAAATCCTACACAGTTTTGGTTGGAATGGTGAACTATTACCACCGATTTATACCGAATCTCGCTTAAACACTAGCACCATAATACATATGCAATTGGCCGCTTTAGTAAAAAAATCGAAGACACCCAAGAACTTTTCTTGGCCCGACAAACGCCAATCCACATTTTTGTAGGCAAAACCAAATTAGCCACAATTTTAGCCCATTCTACTGATGCATCAAATACAGCGGTCGGCGCAGGACTTCAACAATACAGAAATAAATGTTGGAAATGCCGAAATAAAATATTTAGCATTTCATCCAGAATTACTCGCAATATATCTGGCAATCAAACATTTCCGATATTTTGTCGCGGTCGGGAAGTGACAATTTACACCAACCATAAACCACTAACAAGAGCAATTTAGTCTAAAACTGAACCAAATCTAAGACATTCGAGACACTTTGAATTTATTAGTCAACTAATCACGGGTATCCAGCATGTGCACGGCTCAGACAATGAAGCCGCAGAAACACTTGACCAAACAACAGAAAAAATAAATTAATATAAACATACCGGCACAGTCCGATGAAAACAGAAGTCCGCGGGCAAAGGAAGAAAATTACAAAGCCGGCTTACATCTAGTAATGTAAAACTCCTAGCAAATTTTTAAATGTAGTTTTGGATATTGCACTTGTGACTACGTTGACATGGAACCATTTTCTTCAATATATATTCATTTGCGGATAAAAAAAAGATTATTTTATTGACATACATTAGTGTATGTTACGGCGTTCGTAAAGTGACTATCTCGAAAATAAGGCAACAAATATCCTTATGTTGAATTTACAACTATTGGGTCAGCCGATTGGGTGCCAATGGCTATGCATTTTTCTCGAATATGCCGGGGTACAATACTTATTTAGGTGTGAATCTTCACTATCAATATTTTCAAATGTTGTATCTCAGACCTCTTCATTATCTTACGTAGTAAACATTCATTGGCAAAATTTCACTTTTAGAACCTGATGAAGATTCCTGATGTAGAATCTGATGTAAGAGTTCGTTGAAGTGTACTCAATAAATCAATAAATCACGCCTATACAATTGTGTATTACTCACCTACACAATTGTGTACGATATTTATTGATTAATTTGTTTAGTAAAATTTAAATGTAAATAAACAACATTATTTCCAACCATTGTTTATACCTACACATTTGTGCCTTGTGAAGTTAATCTTGTTCAGAGGGCAGTAAATACTAATAACAATTTTAGAATAATTTTTCACTTTTTAACATTAACAGCAGTTGTTTGTATTCAACTGTTTCATATTTCAACTCATTGTACTGGTGGATGTTTGACTGTCTATAGAGACATTCATTCTTGTCTGTTCAATTCTTTGGAAAGTTAAATATTAGAAAAAATTTAAAAAAGTGGCTTTTGCCTAGCTTGTTGTTCCTATAATATAACGGTTTGTTACACAATTGGTTCAATTAGTGGTTTAGTGTTTTTTTTTTAGAATTTAAATTCATAACGATAATAAAGCAAAAAAAAATGTAAACAAGTACATTTTGTGCTAAATTTTTTTAATTATTTTAAACAAGCTTGGCAAAAAATATACGAAAATTTAAAGATCTTATTTGATCCTTTAACACTGTAGTTATACATTGGCATACACACCCACAAAATATACGTCTTTGTTGTGTTTCGTGTCATTTTATTTCGCATAAGGAAACCATTTTCTTATAACACTTCAATAGAAAAGTTTTTCAAACTAAAATTTAAAATAAAATAAATTAATTAAAACACAAACTAAAACATTCAAAATTTAAAAAAAAAATATTACAAGAAAATGTAATTAAAATTCCAAATAAAATTAAAAAAAAAGTTGAAAAACAGGAAGCAAAAAAATCCAAAGGCACAGTAGAAAAAAAGCTGAAACCATATCGAAAGATTAATCTTTGTGCAAATCATAACTTTTCCGTCTCAGTTTAGTTAGAATTCTGTTAAAAATGAAAATATCATTTTAAGTTTTTAAATCATAGTACAAAAAATAAAAAATAAATAAATCCAGTAATACATATAAGTCATTGTCAAATAATCAGGCACACGAAATTAAACTTCCAAAAGAATTTTGAAAATTCCTAAAATGAAATACGAAAAAACTTTATGTTTCCGGAATTTTGTGTTGTGTTCGCCAATTTTTAAAACGCAAACGAAAATAAAATACAACAACAAGTTTAATTAATTAAAAAATTTAAAAAGTTTTTCCTTTTTTTTTTTTTGGTGCTGATATTTTATTTTTGTTTGGGTTTTAAATCAGCTATTTCGTCGTCGCTCGTATATACTGGGGTGTGCATGTGTTGAAATTATATCTTAGCATAAATATTTTAATTTCTTGGTCGTAATATTCGTTCAAGGATATATTGTTTATATTTTCCTATGTTTTTTTATAAACTTAATAAATCTTAAGAAGTGCCAAAAGTTTGGGAAAACAAATACAAAATATTGAGAGCAACCAAAATATTTGGATTGGTTTTCATCGTTTCAACATGCTTAAGTGTTATGTTTTTTTGGTTTTGTTGGTGTATAATGAGTGTGTTATTTAATGTGAGACAAACAAATTTCCCCAAAAAAATAGCCACTTACGGCTGCTGAATAAATAGCTGGTTTTAAGGAGAAAATTCATTTGTGCTATTAATGATAGATCTATATGACATTTTCAAGATTATAATAATAATATTAATTGCTTTTATCAGTCTTCAAAAGGTGGCTCTCCTATCAGAGATCACAGCACCATACGTTTGAGATCGGCTCGCAGAGCGGAGCTGACCATGACTTATTGTCTTTTAATATTAATAAACGACATTAGGAATCATCCAATTCCTGATCTCGTGCTTTGAGATAACTGAATAAGTGTCGTTATCGTTGTGTTTTTATATCAAGCACATTGCTTTTCTCTCAAATGTCATCAGTCATGTTTCATACTCCTCCGTCAGGTTCCAACTATCACACCAATACATGAAAACAAGTCTGATTAACACCTTGTTCAACTTTAGCTTCAACGAAGGGAAAAATATACCAAGCACGAGTGATAGCGGTAAGACACGATTCTAAATTCCCTTCCCTTCAGAATTACCATTTGAGTGTTGATTTTTATGTAACATAAATAAAGATGACAGTTTACAGTATTATCTGCAAGATATTTTTTTTTATGTAAGTAAGGAAAATCGGTGTTATAAAATTAATCTTATATATAGTACGCTGCTTTGTGGGACACGTGCACCGTAATAACGTTAGAGCACAATGTTAAATCGCTTTGTTTTAACTAGGTGTTGTCTTTGTAGAAGGTATTCCGAAAAAGTAAGAAAACAAAATGTCGACCTTTTTAATTTTAAAGATTATATATCATCATGCCAAAATTTAATGTTCAAGAATACAATATCCAAGAAGACGTCAAAGCAATAGTATTTTATGCATTTTCTCAAGGGTCCATATTAGTTTTGGAACTCAAATTGGTCGACTGGTATAATTTATCTTTCTTCTAATATTACGCTCAGTTTTAATAATAATATATTTTTCAAACAGCCTTGGTATAGTTGGAAGCATGTATAGTGAATGTTTGTTTCCTTTCTCTAGCATATGCATCAGTTTGTATTATTGACCCTCTAAGGGATTTTGCACATGTCATGTAAATTATTTTTCAGGAGCGTAATATCCTTAAAATACCCTCACAGTGTATTTTGGTGAAAAATCAGGCTCATTTGATGTTGCATTAGAGCGTTGCAGTGGAGATTACCCCGATAATCTTAGTGCCATCTACAGATGGATCCACGGGACCATGTTAGTTTATAAAGGATTTTATCGGTTTATCCAAGATATGAGATCATATCGGTTGGCTGCCCAATTCATAAGCAGTGGCACTCTATTATAGATAACGTCCTCGTTTATCACAATTTTTTTTTTTAATTTATCATTCTTTTGAATTTACTAATTGTAACTAATCAATGCCAACGATTGCCTTGTAAATTCGATGAAATTGTTTCTCACCCTCTATGTCTCCAAATTGGTACCAACCATTCCCAATGTATTTGACAACCTCGTATCGTCCCCGGAATTTGCTTAATATAGCTTCCTTGCATCACCTTAGGCTGGTGGTCCACTCTTTCATTAGTTTCTTTCTGGTTTTATTAAATTGCCGTTGCTGTACCTCTCGGTTACGCTCCAGCATATCAACCACTTTAACTTCTTCTTTTTCGACCCTTAGTACTTTATTTACATGTTCTACCTCTTCCGTTAGTGGGTAATCATTCGGGCTGCGGAATTTATGCTGTACAACTGTAAAGTTCAGCTGGTGATTTTTTAGTTACTCGGCTCACGCTACTGTTAATCGCCATCTCTACTCTATGAAGTTACTCGTCCCAATTTTTGCATTCGATTCCAGTGCTAGTCATTGCTAGCTTTTCCATAATCACGCGATTCGCTGATTCAACCTGTCCGTTGGCACGTGAAAATCCACTCTCAACCCTGACATGTTGGTTATATCCACCTCCACAAAAGTTTATAACGGTTTTCGATGTGAATGCTGTGCCCTGATCCTTAGTTGATATACATTATTTTAACACCACCAACGTTCCTTCTTTCATGCAGTCGCATCGTTCTGAGCGCCGAGTACAACATATTTATTGTATCCATCTACCAAAACTTCCGCATATCGATTTTTTGCTTTCGTTGCTACATATGGCCCAACATGATCTATGTGCACCGTCAAGAAGGGTTTTATACACTTTTCTAAGCGATGAATATAGCCTGGTTTTTATTCTGGGCATTTTATAGTAAACGCAATTGATGTACCGAAAATAATATGACTCCTTTAATTTTGACAGCGTTTTGTCGACTCCAAACTGCGCTACACTTTTGTGTTCGTCCCTGGCAACGTCATATCTAAGACACTTCGGTACATAAAGTCAACATCTATATATCGAAAATGTATATACTTTACAATTGTTTATAGGAAAACTTCTTATGTATGTCTTGATCTAACTCCTCCAGCTTGTCTCTAATATTCAAAATGTCCGCATTGGTAAGTTGCATTGTGGCCACCCAATCGGTATTAATATATTTTCCCAACATCCAATGTCACTAGTATTGCCATGTCCTGCATCATATAATGACTAAGGAGTTCGCTAACTGATTCGCTTTTCCAGGCATATACTCGATTGTAAAATCAAACTTCGATACTGTCAGGAACCACTGTGTAATTAGCGGCATCATGCTTCGCTTATGCGTCAATAACTTAAGGCTGTTACAATCCGTTCGAATTACAAAGTGTTTGCCCAACAGATTCACGCGAAATTTTTCCAACCTCGTAACAATTGCTAATTCCCTCAGCTCAATTGCCGAATATTTTGTCTCTTTTTGGGAGGTTTTGCAATATTAATACACAATTGGCCTCAAGTTTTTGTCCTTTTGCTCATGATACAACTCCGCGCCCAATCCAACAGCGCTAGCGTCTGTATGAACTTCAAACTTCGGTTGTGGATTACATATTGCCAGTATATAGGTTCATTAATCAATCTATTTTTGATTTGTTGAACACCTGTTTCTTGTTCCATATTCCAACAAAAATTTTAATTCTCCTTTAGCAGATTGGTAAGTGGTCTAGCCAACGAAGCGAAGTCTTTGACAAACTTCCTGAAGTAGGTACATAGCCCGACAAAACCTGTTGGTACGGGAAAATCTTTGACACTCGAAAACTTTCTCTGTACCGGCTTATTAACACTAAACGATATTTCAAAATCCCAATACTCTTGATCTTACGTGCAAAAACACGCACTTTTTCAGATTCAATGTGACGCCCGAATCCTGTATGAGTTCCAAAATTATTTTCAAATTTTCAATGCCTTCTGCAATCGTAGTTGAAGCGATTATTACGTCATCTAGATACGCCATCGCGATTGTGTACCAGAACCTTCCCAATAAGTTATTTAAATCAACCTTTGAAACACCGCAGGAGCGTTACAAAGCCTGAAGGGAATCCTTTTTAAAATGGTAGTGCTCATCCGGTGTCACAAATGCCATCTTATGCTGTGAATTCTCAGACACTGGTACCTGGTAGTAATCGCTTGCCAAATCCAGACTTGTAAAATAATATTTTTCCTGCAATCGAATCAAGTGATCGTCAATCAATGGTAATTTTTTACCATAATTATTGGACTTGCATACGGTGACGTACTGTCTACTATGATAACGACATCCATAAGTTTCTCCACTAATTCCTTTACTTGTTCCCTCCCTGACTGTGCCAATGGGTTGGCCTAAAGTAAATTGGTATGTCATCTTTTAACATGATATCCATTTCGGTTTGTGTCATTTTCCCAATCTGGGCTATATCGAACTCCATCGCTCGTCTTTGTTTGTTTTGCAATTCTTCTAAATCATTCATGTCTTCCTCGCTGATCAACTCTGTATTTATTTGTTTTTTTTTGTTACTTTTTGTCCGGATTGGTTTTTATTTTTGTATTGCCCAAATGGCCTGAGGACTTCACCTTTCGCCATGGTTTAGTTTTTGTTGATGACAAGTTCACCACCCGACAGGTTTAAAACTGGAACTTACTGCATTCTTATCTTTATAGGATTTTATAGGACATCTTGGAATAATTTTTCCTGACTCTCGCATTCTTCCTTCCAAACTCAATTCTTTATTCGATATATCGGCTCAAACCTTCATATATTCTAAAAGATGCGCTGGTAGATATGAGCGCATATTTATCAGTCGCTTTATGTTCTGAATAAGGATCTTCAGACTCTATCATCAAGCCACTTGAATCGCTAATAATTCGGATGTGCTTTTGCTTCGTATCCTGGTGCCCCACCAACAATGGTACGGTTTAAACAGTATCTGATACAACCAGGATGTCCAATTCGACCTCGACATTATCAATATATAAATTCCATTTCAACCTTTCTAGCGGCTCTACAACTCGCTTTATATCCAATTTCACAATTTTCGCCTATTGTTGGTTTCCTAGCTAGCCTTAGTTCATCTACACTGCTTTTATTGATTAACGTCGCTCCACTTCCCATGTCAATATAGCATTTGATCTCATGCCTATTCAGTTGCCCTTTATTAAAATATTTTAAATTAGTATTTACGCTTTCAGCATGCATTACTTGGTTATTTCCGCCAAAACTTTATTACCTTGACCAATACTTGCAACCGGTACACCGGCATCTGTTTTGTTTGGACACTACCTTGACAAATGTCCTTCCTTTTGACATAAGAAACACTTTAATTTCCGGTTATTTGGACAATTGTTCGACACGTGTCATTCTCATGCCTCATTTTTATCGAATTTATACAAATTACACTAAATCCAGTGCCATCCACTATATAAATTTCTGCCAATTTTCCGATTTATTCGAAAAACATCAACTCGAATGCATGGGATTTTGACATATAAGATCACTATTTTCATCGCGCTACTAATAACAGCACCACCACGTGTCTCGAACATTTTACCAACTTCAATTAATTTTTTTCCGCAATTTCTATTTTTAGCTATACTCTTATGACTATATCAATGAATTTCCCTGAGATATTACCACTGCCATTTCCAACAGCTTTTAATAAATTAGTTTCTGATCCCATCGCAATCACTAACAACAAATTTGCACCACCTATAACTTCATGGGTTCACTGATGCAAGCGAAAGTTTATTGTGCAGCAATCTACACAAAGGTGTGCACAACTGAACGGACGGTTATTTTTTCTACTTTCATGCTCTAAGCCTAGAGTGGCACCACTACATAAATCTACGATACCACGATTGGAGTTATCAGCGGCATCATTGTTGGCTCAACTAATGTCACAAGTTAGGGACATTGTAAATTTTCCTGTCAGTGATACCATTTATTGAATGGACTCAACAATTGTCCTCCATTGGCTTAAAGCGTCGCCATAGCACTTGAAAACCTTTGTGGCAAACAGAGTTGCACAAATACAAGAAGAAACGAATCCTCGACAATGATATCATATAGAATCAATACAAAATCCAGCAGATATCGTTTTTCGAGAAAAAATCAGTTGCTACTGATTTAATACGATGCGAGTTGTGGTTTAATGGACCACAAATGTTACATTTTCTAAAGGCTCCGTGGCTGGGGCGGGGACGTTCATTGGTTCCGACTATAAAGACTGCGAATATAAAGCGGTCACTGCTTTGACAACTGTATCTGCAAGCGAAGATAACTTCTTCTCAATAATGAAATACATAAATAATTTCAATAAATTGGTAAGAGTGATGGTATATGCTCTGAGATTCATAAAAAATAGCCGAATGAAAAAAAAGATTACAAAAGGATTTCATCTGTCCTTCAAAACAACTTAGCAGCCTGTCACTTTTTCTAGATGCAAGTGGCCTTATACGAGTTGGTGGCAGATTACCATTCTCCTCACTGCCATACTCGACGAAACGCCCTGTATTACTTCCTTCCTTCCATTCATTTAAACGCTCTTTACTCATTTTCACAGAAAATATTTTCATTGGCCCTCAAGCATTATTGGGAACGGTTTAAGAGCAGTTTTGGCCAATCAAGAGCGAGTTGAAGCAACGCCACCATTCCACTGCGTTGGAATTGATTTGTGTGGTCCATTCTACAATACGCAAAGAATTCGTGGTCGAGCACCGATCAAAACATACCTCTGCATCTTCGTCTGTTTCTCAACAAAGGCCGCCTACTTGGAACTGTGCTGCAGATCTGTCATCAATAGTCTTCTTGGGTGCATTCAGACGTTTTACTGCTACGAGAGGTTTGTGTAAGAAATTTTCTCTGGCAATGGGACAAACTTTGTAGGAGCAAATTCTGAGCTAAACCAGTTGTACCAACTTCTACAAGACTCCACCTTGCAGCAAAGCATACCGAATATGTGTCAAGACGATAAAATTCAATGGACTTTCGCACCACCAGTCTCCGCATTTCGGTGGACTTTATGAAGTGGCCGTAAAGGCTGCGAAATATGAAGCATTAAACGCACGTTTTGCAAACTAGTGGAAGCCATTTTAAATTCCCGACCCATTACACCACTCACGTCAGTTCCTGATGGTACAGTTATCCTCACTCCAGCACATTTTTAATCGGCCGACCACTCACTGCGATACCAGAACCTAACATCACCGATGAGTCAATTGGTCACAATAAACGATGGCGCCGCATTCAGCAACTTACTCAGCATTTTTAAACCAGGTGGCCAAAGGATTATCTACAAGAACTTCAGCATCGGCGCAAATGGAAAGATCAGCAACTAAACATAAAAATTGGGCAAATTGTTCTTGTCAAGGATGACAATCTGCCTCCCGTGAAGTGGCAGATGGGGAGAATTGTAACTGTAAACCCTGGAGCTGATGGGTTAATCCGAGGAGTCAGCGTTAAAACCAAAACAGTGGTGTATCAACGAGCCATCAGTAGAATATGCTTCCACTAGAAGTTGAACTCGATTATAGTTCAAAGCGGGGAGAATGAACAAGCCCGATCAATCATGCCCTGTTCTCTCCTATATTTTGTTTATTAAAAATGATTATTTTATACTATGTACCAATGTACTGTTGTATGTACATCTTTTTATTGCTTTATGTATTACAAAATATATATGGAAAAATCGGTTTTTTTGACTCCATCCGTCGGTGAATATACATCGTCTTTAAAAACATACCGAAAATTATAATAACCTAAAACCATTTTGAGCATTATTAATTCTTTTTTGGTTAATCAACTAATAACTTCAGCGGACGAGGCAAAAACTCTTGTCGTCGAATCTATTCAAGTTTATTACCTCAGTTCATTCGGGAAACGAGAAAATTACATGCATTCTTAAAGAGAATTGAAACTTTTAAATCACGAAATCAAGAATTTGATTAGATTCCTGATTCCGTTCATGCAGGAAAAGAACAGCAAATATGCTGGCTTGGTCACATTCCCTACGTCGTTTCCAAATTGACGTGGCTTCATGATTTTGATATTGCAAAAATTGATCTATTCATCTGTTCCAATTGCTTTTAGCAATAAATAAATTTTTTAATTATTTACATTATAAAACTTTATAAAACTTTTAGTTTTTAAAATTTCTTGTGTAAAGTTGTAAACAATTATATGTATATGCAAGTGGAATTTGATGAAATATATAAAATAAATAAAATTTAATTGATTATAATAATGTTTAATCAATTATTTTAAAAATCTAATTTGTATTATTTTTTAAGTTTTGTATCAAATCAGATGAAATATTAAATTAGTGACGGTCGATCGATGATCGTTGAAGAGATCGGACGTGTTTTTTCCGATCTCCTCAATTTTAAAATTAGTTTTTTTCATTTATATTTCTTTTGTTTTTGTTGTGTTGTTTTTTGTGTTTTTTTTTTTTTTGTGTTTTGGTTTGAGTAGCTTTGTGCGTGTGTGGTTTTGAAGTGCTAAAGTGGAACTTGTACTCTGTCGTTTTCCCAGAGATCAGGTATCAGTGCATCATTTTTAATGTGCATTTTTTATTTTTATTTCTAAGTAAATTGGTGTAGGTACATAAGTACCGTTGGTGATTTTTTTTTATATTAAATAAATAGTTATAATAGAAATTTCTCTGAAAAAACGGAAAACGATAGAGAACGAAGGAGAAAAAATAAATAGAAATTAAAAATATCTATATACATATCTCCCGTTTTTGTTTTACTGTATAAATTGTATTAGTATATGATAATATTATTTGTATTGTTGAAAATTGTACATACATCTCATCAGAAGAGAAAATTTTATTTAATTCTCTGACCTTCTTGCATGTAATTTATATTTCGTTATTATATTTGTTGAGGTTTTTGTTTTTGTTATTTTGATTTTATTTTGTTGATGCGCTTCATTTAACGGGTGATTACCAAGTTGCGTCGTCGGTGCAATGATAAAATTGCAAAATAAAATATTTAATAATATTTTATTAATTTTTTTTTTAATTTGCAGAAACACGTTAATTTTATTGTTAAAAAAAAAATAAAAAAAAAAACAAAAAAAAAATCATATATGGTACCACAAATACAGTCGTGGTTGGGATTATTTGTATCGAGCAGAGATGGTGTGGTTTGTTCTGCGGAAGTTGTCATTAGGAATATGAGCTTGATGGAACAACTACAGGGACAAATTTTTTTGTCATGGTTAGTTGCTGATTTTTCATTTGGTGAGACGGAGGTTTGGGAGTCTTTGTAGTTCGTGATTCTATGTACCTCATGATAAAGTTGCCTAAAAATTAGAGAACTAATCAAAATTTATTCACTTTTCCCCGTAAACTCAGTAGGAGGTACTGCCACCGTTGTTATTAACAACTTCAAGGTAATACTGCATGGATTGGATCAGGTTTTCTACAATTTGGTTAAGGATTTCATCCCAAATTAGTTTTATTTCGTTAAACATTTGCATTGTGCGTTTTTCTTAATAGTTGTTGTTATTGTTGTTTAATGTAATGCCATAGATTCTCTAAAGGATTAAGTTCAGCGATTTGTGGTGGCCAGTCTAAAGTTTTTTGGTCCACATCTTTAGGAAATTTAGTAATAAATTTACTTTTGTGGATTGGAGTTCTTATCATTTTACATCCGAAAACTACTGCATATTCATTAAGGGCCTCCAAATATGTTCTTGAAGTAACTTTTTCGTTCAGCATTGTGAGATCTCCTATCCCATTATAGCTAAAATACTCTCAAGCCGTTATTTTGCCTCTTCTACTGTGCCGAATTAGCATTGTTATATTACAAAACTTTCTTTATTGAGGTGTCGAATAAAAATAATATTTTCCGTTGCTTCCTTCTAAAGAGATGCACGATTTCTAAGTCACAAAATATAAAAATTGGAATATAGGTGACAGGGTAGTCAATAAGATTGAATGATTTTGTTGCGTAGCATCTTTGCAATATTGTTGAAGTTGTTTTTATGCAATGCCATAGATTCTCTACAGGATAAAGATCGGATATTTATGGTGACCAGTATATAGTTACTTGACCCAAATATTCAAAAAATTTAGTTATAAATTTACTTTTGTAGATTGGAGGATTATTTGACTGTAATAAGTGTGTTCTTATCAATTTGCGATTTAATGTTAGTACATTGAATGTGTTGTTCCGGCCAATGGTTTATGGACAGTATATTTTGGTTACGAATCATAATCAAGGTTTTGTTTTGTAATTCTATCGATGTTTCGGGCTAGCTGCCCATCTTCAGGATTTTTTAGGGAGGAGGGAGAGTAGGGGTTATACAGACTAGAATGGAAGACTTAGCTTGATGTATGGAACATTGGATGGATAAAACTTACATGGGGGGTTGTATGTGAGTGTGGATGGCACAAGGTGTGGTTATGCAGACGACGTATTGGGAAATAGTTGATTTGTTTTATACATCACAGGGGTGGATAGGGGTAGTTGGCATCGATTGCATTGAGTTGTCTGCATATGAATGGAAAGATTGTTTACTTCGGGAAAACAAGTTAAGAATTCGCGCCGTAATTTTGAGTGTGTAGCGGGGTGAAGGATTGATGCAGGATCATATGAGCGTAGATGTGTGGTATACACCGGCATTGTTAGTGGGTGGATCATGGAAGATGGATGACAGTATCTTGTCCTCATAAATACTCCGGTGCGGGCCATAGTGACGTTATCATATGTTTTGTGACCTATATAGTATTGTTTCAGTTATCTAAAATATTGTACATGTGTGGTTTAGGCGGGAACACGTGGGCAGTGCTGTTGTGCTGGGAGGGTTCTGACTATTATTGATAAGCTATTAGTGGTATATATCAATAACGGTCGGAACTTTTTTAGTGCAGCTGCATTGTTCATGCGTTTTCGTTTGTATAGGGTATGTGCAGTGTTTTGGATGATTGAGGTATAGTGTTGTATGGGTCATGAAGTGTATGATCGCGTCATTGTGGTTTTGCATTGGTGTGTTTGTGGGTGTGTGTGTGTGTGTGTAAGTACGGGGCATTGTTGTTTATTTTTTGTGATCCATTTGTTGGCAGTGTTGGTGTGGAGTATCTATTTGTGTTCGTGTGATTTTGTATGGGTTTTTTGTTTCATTTTATACTTGGGATTGTAGCGTGGGTTTTTGGCTTGTTTTTTTGGGAGAGTGGTCTTTTATTCATGTGCGGACGTCTCGGTACAACTGATGTTAATTATATTTGTTTGTTTTTGTGATGTATGGGAAAAATTTGTTTGTTTTTTAGTGTGTTTTCTGCATAACTATATTTTGTGTTTATTGGTCTGTATAATTTTTGTTTTTTATTTTCTTTCTGATAATTAGGGGGTCTGGAGGATGGGCAGTTGGCCCGAGGTATCGATATAGTAGTAGGACAGGATTTTGAATGTGATTGGTGGCTGAATTTTGTGGTTTATAAATTGTTGGCTGGAGTATCATGTTTGATGAATTGATATTAAATTGCAAATAGCTACCAGCCGTTACATGAAAAAAAAATTTATTAACTAATCAATTTACACCCGGAAACCATTGCATATTCATTAAGGGCCACCAAATATGTGCTTGAAGTAACTTTTCCCGGCAGCACTGTGAGATTTTCTATGCCATTATAGCTAAAACACCCCAAACCATTACTTCGCCTCCTCCGCTGTGCCGAGTTGGAATTGTTATGTTACGAAAGTCTCTTTATTGAGGTGTCGAATAACAAATATTTCTTTCCGTAGCTTCCATCTAAAGAAAATAATGATTCGTTGTTTCATAATATTATCCGCCAGAACTCAGCAGGTTTCGCTAAATAGGTACGAGCAAAGTTTAGCCGGTTTTTTTATTCTTTTATTTTTATTTTGTTTTATTTTTTTTTTATTTTTTTTTTGGCTTATAAATGGCTTCTTTTTACATTCGCTTCACAAAGTCGTCTGTGTACAGTTTTGACACTAATTTTTATTTCTCTTACTTACTGTTTATCTCACTTAGAACAGATTTTCCTGTACTCAGAGGGTCTCTTTGCACAAGCGTAGTCTTCCTTAGGAATTTTATTTCTTTTACGCCTCTTCCTTTATGCAATTTAGGATTTTAAATTTCTAAATTTGGTTCATCACCAAATTTTTGAGGCAGTTTATAATTTACCTGTATTATTATAACTATATTATTATATTATTTTCTTATTATATTATAAGGTATATTTATATTTATAAGATGTATAAATTAGATTTTCAGTGATTATATGACGTATTGGTCGTAAAGCGGTTAATCCAATTGATTTGTAATATTTAATCAATTTTATAAAATCTAATTTATATTATTTTATAATTTTTATAATTTCATATTTTTATAAATGTAAAAAAATGAATTAATTGTAAATTTCAGGCAAAAACTAACCTAATTTATTACAGCATATTAGGAATTATATTATTATATAATTATGTTATTATATTAAGAATTAATGAATTTGTAATTTCAGATTAAAAATTAATTCAATTTATTACAGCCTACGGCTAAGACCAATTAGTTAATTAATAGATTCTGTTTTCAGGGTACCATTGCAGATTACAGAAGATTGACGGCATACAGGAGTTGCTGATAAGAGATGGCAGAATGCAGAGCAGTACAACAAAAATGTGATTGTCTTACACTAACAGTAGTTTGAATATTGGCTACCGGGAAATCGGACCAATTATGTCATAACTAACATACTTTTCCTTTCCCTAACCCACAAAAATTTACTAACTATTGGCCGCCAAGGTGTCTGTAACCGGGTCGATCTCAATAATTGAACTAGTATCCTTCCATATCCTTCCAAGTAAATGTAAAAACGGGTGTACTGTGGGCCCGGCGCTTTCCGGGATATCCTGCTTAATGCTTGGCAGTACATTCAAAATCAATCAATCAATCAAAAAATCAGATGAAATATTAAATTGGTAATATACTGGTGAAAACCAATGCCATCTGTTACAGCCTACAGCTTTGAGAAACTAGTTCATTAATATATTTTGTTCTTAGAAAACCTTTATAGATTACAGTTAAATGGTAGCAGACTAAAGTTGCTGATAAGAGACTTCGGAATGCAGAGCAATTCAGAAAATTGTGATTGTCTTGTTTAAACATTGGCCACTGGGAAACCAGACCAATTTTGTCGTTACTAACTTACTTTCCCTTTCGCGCTATAGCACAACACAAAAATACTAATTATCGATCGCATAAGTGACAGTAATCGGGTCGAGTTTATCATAACTAACATTCCTTCCACTTCTTCGGTTTTGTTATATGTAACACGGGTGTACGGTGGTGCGCGGCGTTCCAGGAGTTCCTGGTTCGCCCTTGGCCGTACATTCTAATTAATCAATCAATCAATTAGTTTCTTTATGTAAAACCATATGATTTTATATAAAAACACAAATTGATGATGTGACCGGTAACGCTTAAGCCAAACAAATAAAAAAAATATTTAAAAAATAATAATTTATTGACTTTATAATGTACTCTAACTATAAGCTAACATAACTAATGTTTGAAACCTAGTTAATATCTACTATAAAATAGTTTAATGCACATTTTTATTAAAATTTGTGGCTATATACAATGTATATACAATGCATTAATTCTATATACTAAATATTTGCGTAGCTCTTTGGTACCATGCCAAATCATATTGCAGTTCAATTTCTCATTTTATACTTTGCATAACGAAAATTTAAACAAAAAAAAATCAATTTAACCCACAAAATATATCCTAGTTGCGTTTATTTGTAATATTTTAAAAAGCTGTCTATAAAAATTATTAAAAGTTATAAGTTTGTGCAGTGATTATGCCAAAAAAATGGAATATATCTTACTCAGTTTCAAACCCTCTATCGTACACGTACGCTAGTACACGTACTCGAGCATGTGCAACAATTAATAATCGTTTTTTAAAAGAATTTTTCGATTGGTGCACAACACAAACACCCAAAGAAACGATGCTACACAATATACTCGTAATTTATAATTTATTATCTTAGTTATTTTCCACAAGATACAACCAAAATAGGCATATAAATACTTGTTGCTACTTTACCAGTTTGTTAATTTTATTTGACATCAAAGAGCAATCGCAACAATTTTTGTTGTTAATACTAAGTTTTTTGTGTATATACATTTGAGATTGTTCAAAGAGTTTGTTCCGTGTCACTTTTTGTACATTAAATTCATAACAGACAACACGCAGTCAAAGTTAAGTGTACACACAGATACATACATTATATAAGAAGAACAAAAATTAATAATTTAAAGGAACAACATATAGGGGTATGGAGGTGGTGTCAAATAGATGTTTTTATTTTATGTTGTTTGTGATAAGTGTTTGTGTATGTGTACCGGCACAATGGTTGTAGGTACGGAAAAATACTAAGAAAATTGAAAATAATAAGTCACGAACAGAGTGTTGTTTTTCCCTGTAGGTTCTGGTGGTACATAATATACTTCAAAATATAAAAGCAACCTAAAAGTTTTTTTTTTTTTTGTATGCCATGAAATTCGTTTGCGTTTTCCCAAAGAACGAAAAATATGTCTAAAATGGTGATAGATTGGAAAATATTTATGTGAATAAATAAATAATATATGGAGAATAATTTTAGTCTTTTATATGAGCTCCTGCTTTATGTGTATATGATTTCTTTTATATGGTTGGTTAAAACTTTGATTGATTTATATATTTCATCTTAGGAACATGAACGTTATATATTATGGTGCTTTATTGTTTCGTAAAGCGTATCGTTATGGTTCAAATACTCAACGATGTAGCTGAAATACTTGCTCACAAATAATTTGTACTCTCTTTATTTTCACAGCTTTATAAACTTGAATTTTATTTTAATTTTATTCATAATTTTATTTAGTCAGTTTGACGACAAAGTAACTTTATTTTTATTTTAATTTTGATTTATCTGTTTAAGTTTTTTTTGGTCCTGGGAAGAGGGAGTACGTTAAATAAATTTTAAATCCGAATAACAGCAGAATTGTTTTGTACTTAGTACTTAACATGGCAAATATAATAAATCATGAATTCTTCGCGAAATCTTCGAAATTTTACTTTTAAATTTATTTATTTATTTATTACCACAATTACATCATTACAAAATATAACAAACACGAAGAGAACATTAATAAATGTAACAGTTTGCTGTTACACAATAATAAGATAAATAAGTTTAAAAGGTAGTTTGAAAACTGTTATTATACACAATCATTAGCAAGTGACACCTTATGGTTTTTGGTTTTTTTAGTTTGTCAAAATCGAGACAAAATAAAATTTCGATCGTATCGAGATCGAGGTTGTATAAACAATTTTATGAAGTATGCCGACAATTTATTGGCCGATTCCGGCCAAGTAAATTTATTTATATTTAAGATATGCAGAGCGCAATCAACAATTTACAAATTCCAATTCATAACCCAACAATGTTATTATCAGTCTCGACGCCAACAATTTATGATATTGTAGTAGCAGCTTTAGTATCGCTCATAAATTTTTTTTGACAATTTGGGTAAGCTAACGGCATTGATAACTTTTCAAGGGACTTTAGATTTAAATTTTGAGGGGCGAAGGAGTTGAGATCAGCAACCATGCCGGTTTAATTTTAGTAAAATTTTAAAATTCGAGAAGCGGGAAATCTCGAACAAATTGGGACGCCTGGTGACTCTAGGCAGCACCCTTAATACTAAACGGCTAAATTTATCCCTGACACCTGATCCGGTATGTAGTGACATTGTTGCAATAATACCTTCTCTAAATTACAATCTCGTGGGCATGAGCATATTCCAAAACCTGCAAGAATGCAACCAAATAGCAAATGTAATAGAACTTATTGTAGAAAGAATACAGTGAGTGAGGAGAAATCCCAGTTAAAATATTACTTTAGAGAGTGACGTTTATGGCTATTTCCATAATAATATCTCAATTGAATATCAATTGAACAATTTGAACGAGTCGTAGAATGGAATGATAAGAAAATAGTACTGGCTGTTTATGGAAAGGACCAGAACTATTGATTGAAAAAACCTAAAATGTGTGATGATCGGTATTCTTGATTTTAGAGTTATTTTAGAAAGTGGTCGCACTTGGACGTCTCCGTTCCCTACAGTTAAAAAAGCGAGTGGGAAAGTTCATTTGGTTTCAATGCAAAGAAGTTCAATTCGGGTACAGTGAAGGACGCTTTTGCTTTGCCGGTGATTAAGAGCTTACTAAGTCGACTAGATAAAATAAGCCTTATTAGCACCATCGTCTTAAAAGGCAACTTTATGCTAACATCTTTCGATCTTCCGTTAAGGTATACAACGGTTTATAATAAACCGGAATGTAGCGCAGCCCATAAACGATGTATCGGTTGATGGACCAGGTTATACCTCACCATAAACATGATTTTATTTTTGCTACCTCATCAATTTACTAGGCGTATCTGCAATTTTCGATTAACATATCATCCCCAAAATTGGAAAACTTTTAGTCACCGCAAGTAACGTGGCAAGTGATAAAAGCCAAATCGCAAACAACCATATCTGATTTCTCAACTATTCTTAAAAAAGCTTAAATAATCAGCACTTAAGGTATGTCAACCGTCTAAGAGCAACTGGGCTTGGAACTCCTAGACCTGGAATTTTGTATTTGCTCAACTGGAAAAGGACCATCACAAAACTATTACTATCATCTTCAGGTGCCTAGACCTGGACACAGGACTGGTTATAAATTTAAAAAAGTGCGAATTCACAAAGAATGACATATCTCTCCTCGGATTCCATATGATGGCAGACGTTGTGGTGTCTCTTGAGCATTAAATTAAGCATTAAACGCTATTAGACGTTTAAGAAAACGAAGTTCTTCAAAACCAAATCTGGAACTTAAAAATGGATAAACAATTCGATGAGGTTCCCACTGACATGACCAGAACTTTACCACCATCTGAGGATAATTGAGACGTGGTTTTAAAATTACAAAACCTCGTTATATGACGGCCCATTCCCGGAAATCACATTGCTGTTCAAAGTTATAGAATCAACTGACTTAACAAATGAACTTAAACCCTGTTTTATTGATGCTCCTCAGTTCGATCAAACAAACTATCTACCAAATTCAATAATTCGACGGGAACAACACATTTACTTCCTCTACACACAGCAAAAATTAGTAACGTGCCACTTCATCACAACCGAACAACTTGATTCCAGTGGTGGTTGCACAAACAATAAACGGTCTCGTTTTTGGAGGGGGAGACTGGTGCAGCAACGCGACAAACGTACACATCACCTTTTTTGTTTCGTACACATTCCTAACACTACAGCAATACAAATTTAAAGCACCCATAAAAATAAAAGTAAAAACATACTTTCGCGAATATAAGATTAAGTGGTGTAGACGTCTCACGAGGCTCCTTCTACCATTTATGTTAAAGAGAACTAAATTGCCACAATCGCTTCTGCTTAACACAGTAACTTCAAATTGACCGAATCCCAGTACAAACTAGAGTTATGCCTCTGAACGGTTTGCATCTGTTTTATGAAGAATTGAAGATGGCTTCTCTTCTTAGAGATGGCAAACAATGGAACTTGCTTTAAACCTTGAGAAAGGCAAAGGGTTTGCTTGGGATAATTTCTTACCGAATGACATCCGATGTTTCGGACCGAATTATATTTACTGATAAGATCTTATTCGGGTAATGTTAATGACGGACGGAGATGC
Source organism: Tipula confusa (assembly GCA_963556175.1). Taxonomy (NCBI): domain Eukaryota; kingdom Metazoa; phylum Arthropoda; class Insecta; order Diptera; family Tipulidae; genus Tipula; species Tipula confusa. The sequence goes on along the minus strand of OY744476.1, from coordinate 156,347,927 downwards.
AACAACTGTGGAAATATATGATGAGCAATATTAGCAGGACTACATAAATAGAACGAAAAAATATTACAAGCTTTTTTGCAATATTTCCATTAATTATATCCATTGATAAAACAAAAAATTGACTTTATGTATTAATTGGATTTCCCACGAAATTATTTTATGTTGGACAACAAATTTTGTTATACTTGGAAATCTGTGTATAAATAGTTTGAAAAGTAAATATTTATAGTACAGTATTTAATTTTGGTTTTAATTAATAACATCGGCTCAAATAAAATATTTACAGAATTGGCATATTAAAAAAAATAATTTACTTTGATATAAATACGGAAAACATCATCATAAAATATAGCCAAACTTTTGATTCCAATAATGGCTACGTCTGCCTCAGGCACATACATACATAGTTATGGTATGTATGATCAAACACAGTTTTATAACTATGTGCTTAGTAGTTTTAAATTAAAATTTGATTTACTTTTTAAATACCATGGATGATTAACTGCTGAAAGATTGCAATAAACAAGTTAAATATTAATATTGCCTTACTATGAAACGGTTTAATGTACCGTTTGAATCGTAACTTTTTCAACCATAACTCTTGAAATTATTTTTCCAGTTATTTAAAAAGATAAAAATGGATATAGTAGAAGAAAATTGTTTTGATGTGTAAGTTTTGCTACTTGTAAAATAATTTGCCATGTGGGTGAAAAACTAATAAAGCCGCAGGGTACTGCAGTTTACTTAAGTATTATACACTAACTTGTATTTACTAACTGTTTATAACCCTTGTAGTCAGGAGGCTCCAGTATGTATCAAAAAGGGTTTTACACGCACATTATATTCTTAGTATACCACCACAGTGTTTTTTGCTTGTTGTAGAACGCGATAAATGAAAATTATATAGCTATGGGCTGACTGCCCACTTTCTAAAGCCAAGTATCCACTATAGTGTTTTTACGTAGAGATACTCTGCATACACACTCGGTAGAGATATTTCTCTATGGTATTATTTTATGGTAGAGCTGTACACGCATTTTACGCGAAAGTTCTATTGCATAAAAAACTCTACAGTGTATACGCTATTCTTTTAGGTTTTGTAGAGCTTTACATCTGCTCTACACTCTATCACACATGTTGGATAAAGTTTTCACTCTACACTAGAGAACGCTGCATAATATGTCCACGTAATTTGAAATTTAATTATTTTTTTGTTTTTAAAAAGTATTCCGATTGTCATTCGCATTTATAACTTAAGAACGGCTGAACCAATTTTAATGATCTTTGATTTATTGGATATTTTCCGGCCCGAATAGCAGAATAACATCGGATTAAAACATTAAAACCTCGGAAAAATTCACGAAACAAAACTGTATGAAGAATATTAATTTTTCATACAAAATCACAAGAAATAAAAGAAAGAAAATCATAAAAAAATTGAAATCCGTATACAAAGCCATCTCTGTTACCTCATTTTTTAATTGTTTTGTTTAATTTGATAATTTTTAATTTTCTTGAAATTACGCACAACGGCGTAATGAGATGCAGCTCTACAAACAATAAATCCCGCCGCTGATGAACTACATTCTTAAGCAATACCTCTTTGGGGATATACTCGATGCTGGTTGTATTCAATTGAATGGCAGAAACTAGGCTTGCCGCTTTGTTTTTTCGTTAGTTGAAAGAGTTCGACCAGACCAAATAATATGAAATCATAAGTGCTGAGATTCCTGGTCCCGCAACCGATGCAGACCTACATTATGTTGTAATTACAGACATGATTCACGGTCCATGTGGGGCCATCAACCCTCAATCACCAAGCTTTACCCACAAAAACTGATGACGGAGACTATCACAGGTAATGATGGTTAACTACTGTATCGGCATAGATCACCTAACGATAACGATAGAACTATATTACAACGAAAGTGGCAGGAAACGATTTTGTGGTCGAGACCATTTGGATTGTTCCGTATTCGCCACTTCTTTCCAAAACATTCAAGGCGCATTGCAAAGTGGAGTATTACAATTCAGTGAAGTCTATATCAAAAACATATGCAAATATGTCATGAAAGCCTGCGATATGGTGGTTTTTGGCGTTCAAACTCCCAATACCAACGATGAAATCATGCTCTACCAAGTTGGTCAATATGTGAGCAGCAATGAGGCGATATGGTGTATATTCTCATTTCCTATAAATGAATGTCATCCCACCGTTGTATACATGACAAGTGCTTCTACTTGCGGTTGTTGCGTGAATGTTCGTGGGCCGACATCATTTGAATCACTTCAAACTATCAATGGTATAGTTTGCTCAATATTTCGTGCTGCGTGTCAACAGCTCAATTTGCTCTTAGGGACAATCGCTGAAGTAATTGTTTCTGTATCTCTAAGTACGCACAGTATTTGCTATCACTATTTCAACATGCTTCCCATCGAACCCACGTGAACTGTGGACCAAGTATAAAGATGACATGGAAGGAAACATTTAATATCGAATTCGTTTCTTTTCAGGGAATTCCGATCTCGAGGTGAATAAAGAGATGCATAACCAGGCTTTGCTTTTGATTGAAAACATGTGTTACGTCATATGTGGCAGTGACATACGATCGAGATGCATTGAACCAATCAGTTTGAACAAACAAACCACTTTTGAACCTCGAACAGAAAGAAGTGTACGATACGTATTAATGCAGGCAATTGATGATGGAAATTGTTGCTTATTTTTTCACGATGCGCCAAATGGCACTGGGAACGAATTCCGCATGTCATTGATTTTGGCCACTGTTTGTGCGAGATCCAAAATTGCTGTAGCAGTTATTTATTCAGGGATAGCGGTCACGTTGCTATAAATATGCCGAATGGCTCATTCAGCGTTGAAATTGCCGTTAAACCTTCAAACAACTGAAAACCCAACATGCAACATTGCACCTGACATCAATCTGACAGCAATGGCTACATTTTTTGGAACAAGTAAGTTCATTATCTGGAATGAATGCACAATGGCGCACAAAGGAGCGTTGGAAGCACTCAATCAAACTATGAAAGAACTGCGCAATGACTCTGTTGTCTGACGATTTCCGTCAAACACTAACAGTCATTCCAAGATCCACCACCGCCGAAGGAATAATCGCTTTCCTTAAATCATCGACTATATGGCTCTATGTGAAGAAACTGCAGTATAGATGACAAACATGCGAGTTGCATGCTAAGCGATTCTTCTGTCAAAGATTTCTCCAAAGAATTGCAGACTATTGTTAATGGCCGTGTTCCTGTCGACGAATCAAATGGATTGATTTTGTTTTCACCGCACTTTTGCAGTTTCGTCTCAGTGAAGGACGAGCTCATCAACAAAGTGTTTCCGAACATTATTGTTAACCACAAAAATTACAATTGGTTGAGTGAACGAGTAATTCTTGCGGCAAAGAACAAAGACGTGGATCACTTAAACTTCACCATTAAAAATCCAATCGGTGGTCCACTACAATCCTCCAAATCTTTCAACTGTGTAACAAGCGAAGACGAAGCAACCAACTTAGTTAGTAGTAGTATTATGGAAACCAACCACTGTCCTGATGATTTGCCCGCTTAATGATAGGTATGACAAAAAGTATACCCAAAAATGATTGGTTGCGTATCGGCTTGCAGTCGAGTAAAAAAGTAAAGCTTTTATAAATGCGCAAGAATCGTATAACAATCGCAAGCGAATTTGTAACAGAAAAACGTTAATGGTAGAATGCTGAGTACTGTTGAAATTTCTGTTTACATTTTTTTGTTTTAAATTTCCGATCCACCGCGTATTTTTCGTATCATTTATTTAATCAGTTACGTCTAGTGAGTCAGTTACGAAACAATCGGTTCCTGGGCTCCAAGACATGTTGAACAAATTGTGACCATCTTGTTTCAAATGGCAATCCTTTAACAAAAAATGCAATAATGCTATCAATTTATTGCCTTAAGCCCAAATGATTGATAAGAGAAAGTGCATCAATATAAGTTGTATACGTCTTAATAAAGTACACTCTAAAGGGCCCCATACACTGCCAAATTTGCACCAACTTCTGTTGTAGAACACATCGTTGTGTAATCCATTTGCCGTAACACACACACACACACACACACACACACACACACACACACACACACACACACACACACACACACACACACACACACACACACACACACACACGAGTTGCGCAACACTTTCGCTACAATAATATTGGTTCAAATTTCAGTTAAGGCTTAATCGTTATACTCTGCGCAAATAATTTCAACTATGTTTGAATTTATGCAAACTGTTGTGCAGCAATGCCAATAGCACCATATATGACAACATGTTTGCACAACAGGGATTGTTGCGCAACAGGGATTGTAGCGGCATTATAACATTAAGTATTCAATTATTGAACGCATTCATTACTAAACTAAGTTAAACAACTAAACATTTGTAAGGTTTTTTGAATAAATTGTTGCATAAAATGTGTAGACATACCGCCGACGTTGAACCAATAGTTCAAGATACTGGTTGAATTATAATTTGGTGATGGGTTGTATTGCATATTGATATTATCGGAACCTGATGACAGTGAGCATAAAGGTTGTGTGTTTAAGAGGGCTTCAACCTGTGCTAATAATGTGGTAATTCCTTCGAAGTTTAATATCGTCCAGTACTCTCCCTAAATGGAATTTTGTTGACCTCACGACTGATTCGTACAGGCCTCCAAAGTAAGGCCCGGCTAGTGGTGAAAAATGCCATTTTGTTTGATGATCTAATAAAAAATTGGAAATAATATTACTGTGTGTGGTAGATTTGTTTAAAAGATAAATTTCTGGAAGGTGATTATTTGCACCAATAAAGATGGTGCCATTATTACCGAACAAGTCGGAACATACGCCTAATTGTCTGGACATAAAATGTTTCAGTGCTCCATGATTGTCTGGACATAAAATGTTTCAGTGCTGCCAAAAATACACTAGTCGATAGGTTATTACCAGTTATATGTGAATTGCCTTGCTGCTCATACCCACGAAGATCGCTATGTATCCTTTGCATGGTTTGATACGCCTTCTAACCTTACATATCGAAGTCAAAAGGGGTGCAATGATGGATTCGTTGTCGCACAAGGTTTTTGCAATTGAGTATCCAGTAACGTTCCCTTAATATAGATATCATTAATATCTGCGGCATGTAGATATTTAAGATGGTATTCTTCGATAGTAACTATTTATATGTGTAAAATGGGTAATATGATTGGAAACATTTTGTTATATTCGGTATTAGGCCAAGAATTAAAATATTGTAAAAGTCATGCTAGGCCTTTCCACCAAAGGTCAAAATTTTGCAACTGCCATGGAAACAGGCCCCGTGAGGCGCAATCAGCTGAGATGTTTTTCGTTGATACATAACACCAATTATTCTTTAATATTGATTCTAGGATTTCTGCCGAGCGATTGGCTACGTAACTCTTTCAACAACTCGAATAAGATAATAGCCATAATACGTTTGTTGAACCACTCCAGTTAAAGATTTCTACGTTTCCGGTCTGCAGTGACTCTGTGACTGCCTTCATTAATCGGGTTAGCAAAAGTTCTCCACACAGTTCCAACCTTGGAATTGAAGTATGTTTGATCGGTGTGACCCTGGTTTTGGCACAAACTAAATTGGTTTGACTAATGACTTTTGCATTTTCAGTTCGGCAATAAATTATAGTAGCATAAGCAAACTTCGACGCATCACAAAACCCATGCAATTGGAAAATTGTACTTTCAGTGGGTAACCATCGTGGAATAAATAGTTTGCTTTAACCAAATTCTTAACCTAATAGCTTGATGGAACGAGTCTCCTCAGAGATGTCAATTGGTGATCTTCCTCGGCTACTCAATGGTATAGATTCAAGTAGCGATGGACAGTTTGACGCCCGTTTCCTCTGGTGAAGACCACCTGAATTTAACATTTGAATTAAATTTATTTGTATCATGAGAGCATCCTTTTTGCTTTTCGCTTCTGATATCAAGTCGTCAATATACAGGTTCTGTTTCATTATTTTCTAAGCTGTAGGATATTTGGTTGAATAATTGTTTTCGATGGTCACTAAGGTTTTCGTGGCTAAATATAGTGCGGATGTTTTTTAATAGGTAACTGTTAACAGCCGGTAATCTTCGATAGGTGGTTTAGAATTTTCAAGCCAAACAATTCTCTGGAATTCCGTATCCTTGTGTGACATTAGTACTTGACGTTACATCTTTTCTATGTCACTCTTATGTTTTCTAAATTGAACTAGTAGGGAAAACAAACTGTCTTTATTGATGACTTAGCCAACGCATCAACCGCCACTCTAAATTTGGTGTTTGTGCTTGGCTCTTTGAAAACCGCATGATGTGGCATATAAAATAATGCGTTTGGATCTTTTATTGGTAACGTTGGATAAATGCGTTCTATGTAACCCAATTAGATATATTCGCGCATAAATGCTGCGTAATATTCCCTGAGATTTGGGTATTTGGTAAATTTGGTTTCCATTGAAAAAAGCCGCCTGATAGCCATATTTCTGTTGTAGGTAATAGTGAAACATTAATTGGTGTAGTTAAAGTTTGTACTGATTGTACTACTATGTCGGCAGATGCTACTGTAGACGGTTGAGATATGGATTGTGAATTTGACGTTTGAATTTGAAAGTTAAATTTGGCACGAAATGCTGAATTTACAAGTTTTCACTAAATAGGAGTCACTTACCCGCTGTCTCCACTATGAAATTTTACTGAAATTTGCTTTCATGAAATTTGATCAATGTATGCGTATGTATATTATACAAAAATGCAAACTTTCGGAAAACTTTCAGACTGAAATTTTTCAAAAAAATTTCATGAAATATCTATATAGATTTGTTTTTTATTTTTTGTTTATATTTCTAGTTTCTATTATAGTTTTCATGGAATTTTTCACAAAAGCAAAATGCCCATAGTGATAAAATTTCACCGATAGAAATTTACTAATACATTCAAAGAAACAGATACAATCGTGGAAACCATGAAATAAAATTTCATAGCGGAGGCGGCGGGTTAAACAATTGAAGCATCCTCATTTTTGACAAAACACTGTGGTTAGTTATAAAATAATAAAATTAAAATCATAGTTGGCGTATATTAGGTATATTTTATTGGGAATTTTACAACAACAATAGCATCAACGATGTGATTCATTTTGTGTATACCAATAATGAGTGTTGACTCGTCGGTGGTTGGGTTGAAACGAATGATTTTATATTTGATTTTATGATTTTACAATAATGTTTACAATAAACTATAGTTAATCAATTGTATGGTAGATGGCAATATAACATTAATTATTCAATTATTGAACGCATTCATTACTAAACTTAGTTAAAAAACTAGACATTTGTAAGGTTTTTTGAATAAATTGTTGCATAAACTATGTAGACACTAACGATAACATCTCTGAATGCCATTTAGGACCAGGTAGAAACCACCGTGTTACCATCGATGCAGTAGTCAACATTTGGAACGAGCATTTTGCTGATTTACTCAACTTGCAACATGACGTGTCAATTAGATAAAAGTTATAAAATACAGACTGCAGAGATGTGCATTGGGAAACTTTCCTACGAGAATTATACAGTTGCCATGAACAGACTAAATATAAATCATTCTCTTTGATTTGATTACATTAATTCATTGATGATTGGTGGATGGGGTACTTTGTGGAACTATTTTAACTATATTGTGGTTTTGGTCTTCCAGCAAAAAGCCTATAATTCAATTCAAATCACTCAAGATAATTGTGTGGGATTTAACATAATAGACTGTCATACCGCTGTAGAAAGATGGTTGATCACATTATGAAAAAAAAATCGTGTACTTGATATATTGCCAAGCATGATGATAACGACACTTACACCTAATTCTCTTCAATCACGAGCCAATAGGTGGTTGGCGCAAAAGCTACTGTCTGCAAAAATTGCTCGTCGGAGTAAAAAACATCGAGTTGTCTAGACAATATGAAGAGGTAACTTGGGCTCAAAACCGTTGGAGCTTGAAGATACGTATGATTCTGATAAGTGTAAGCGTTGATAATGGTTAGCAGATTCCCTGGTTTACAATTTACAATTTACTTGTTATGTACATTCTTGTGTACTTGTTATGCACATTTACTTGTTATGTACATACATACTGCAATTAGTTGCATAATCGTTCCTCTTTTTCACTGTACAAAAATAAATTTTTCATAATTATATTTCCTAACACAAATATTTTTCTTAGCGACTTAATTTTATCTTAATGATAAATTAGCACACACATATACACACACACCTAGTACCTTGTTCATTTAATTTTTACTTGTTAACGACACTTTATGTAAATTTATTCGTTTATTTTTGTTGCTAAGGTATTAAATTATCGCGGAAGTCTTGACGGTGTGTAAACAGTAATTAGTGAAAAGTATAATATTATGATATTTAAAATGCAATCTCTAATCTCTGTGTCTTTATAGTCGGAAATATGTTGTAACATAAAATTGAAAATAATTAATTTTTATTTCTTTAATGATTTAAATAAAAATGAAAGAGTGACGTGGGAAATGCGACAGCATAAGACTTTTAAATTACATTTTTGTTACACCATCAAAGGATGTGTTCCTCTTTAGTCGACTTTTCTACCACGTTGCAAATACTTTCATCGTTATGTTATTTGCGTGGGTAAATATTGAAGATGTTCAACTTCGTTGTGAATTAAAAATTCCCCAATGAATTTATGTAAACAATAACAACAACAAATCGATTAATGTTTTTTTGTCGCATATTTAAAGAAGGCGCAAGATTATTTTTATTTGCTGTTTAAAATTAAGAAATTTATTTGATTGACTTCTTGAACTTTGTGGGTGTAAAATTGTAATTATATAAATTTATCTTTTTGAATATTACCAATATTATATGAAGTATAGGATCGTTTTATCGCGAGAAATCAATTTGTTACATTATTGTAATTTCCCACGCTGCAATTCACAATCAATAACAAATTGGATGTAATGGAATTTAATTGTAGTATAACCAGTGAACCAATAAAAGAGCGGAGAGTAATATAAGCACCTTAATAAACATTAACAAAAACTGGGAAAAAGCTAGAATTGAAATAGAATACAGCCGAAGTAAACCACTAATGGAACAGTAAAAGGTAAAATACAAGTAACAAACTAGAGCTAAGGACACGAAATTGCAACAAGAAAAGAGTTATTCATACATCAAAAAATTAAAAACAGCACCATTTTGAGAAAATTTGCAAGAAAAAGTTTTGTAATAGAAACCTGTTATTTTAAACTTAACTTCCGTAACTAGAAATATTCCATGCAGGTAATGAAGCAAAACGTAAAATGTTTTCGCTTTTAGAAAATTAAATATTTATTTTTAAATTAAATTATATTCATTTAATTTATTTCACCTGAGGCTAGAGGGAAGAGCGGCCAACGGTTCTCTCGACGGAAAAAGACCTATTGTCCCGACGGTGGAAGAGGTGGAAGAACCTGGCAGAAAGAAGCAGCAACTGTCAGTATTAGGAAGAGGCCATAAAATGTACATAGTTATCTAAGAGCTCAACCACAAGATAATATTGGAAAGGACCTAATGGTCTAGAACGAGAAACCACCATATTAAAATCTCAAGATCAACAGCTTGTAAAATATATATATTAAATTTCCGCAATGTAGAAGACCACAAATAAAGCAAATGATTGTGGGGTAGAGAGATCGAGTAAAACAAGGAGAATTGGCACATGGAATGTGAGGACCATGATTAGAGCCAGGAAACTAGAAAATATTAAACTAAAAATATTATGCATGGAATAAGACATGCTTGGGCTTTACAAAACGAGGTGGCCGAGCACAGGAAACTTGATGATCATCATGCGCAACTGGAATGCTGTGGTTGAAGAAGGCTTGGATGGAATGGAAGTTGGAGCATTCGGTCTTGGTAACAGAAATGAGAGAGTGGATCGACTGGTAAAATTCTACCGACAGCAAGATATGGAAATTGCCTACACAATGTTCAAGGTTCCTCAAGAAGGCGTTATACCTGGAAATTTCCAGGAGATATTAGAAGATATTAGATTGATTTTGGTTCTAAAAAGATTAAAAACTAATCTAAGAGCTGCAAAGCCTATCCAGGAGCGGATGCAGACCGTAACCATAATTTAGTACTAATGAAATACAATCTTATTTTTAAAAAACTAAGAAAATAAATTAAAGATATAAGAAGATATGATACTAAAAAATTATACAACTCCTCGACTGCAACAGCCTCTCCCATATATTATTGCCTCTCCCATCATGTTCAGTTGAATATTATATTCAACTGAACATGAAAGAGATGAATCATTGAATAAAAGATGGATCAGAATAAAGCAAATGATCCAACAAACGGCTAATAATACCTTAAAACCAGAGGAGAATGAACCAAGACAAAGCGAATAATGAAAGACATTGAAGAGAGGAGACAATAAAAAAAAGTAATGGCCCTTTAAGACAAGAAAGATATAAAGAGCTGCGGAATAAAATCACTAAAGATGCAAAACAAGCAAAAAAAAGACGGCTAGAGGATAGATGCAGAGAAATCGAAGAACTCATTGAAAAAAAACCGGCTGGAACAGGCATATCAGATTGTGAAAAAAATCTTTGGCGAAAAAAGTAATAAAGGAGCCCATAACTGTGAGGGAAGCTGATGATAAATCAGAAGGATATAGCCCTGAGATGGCAAGAATACCTAAAAGAACATTATGATGATGAAGATCCGATTAAAGATATCACAATCAATACAAATATTGACGAACAGGGAGAAGCAATACTATATTGTGAATTTAAGACTGCATACAGGCTGAGCTGGAAAAAATATTTCCTATTAAAGATCTGATATAAAACAGACCAAAACGACAATCAGCTAATATTTAATATATACAGACTACAAGAAGCTAAAATCCAGATTAACAATAAAAAAAACCTTAGCCAAAATAAAAAGGGGTGTCAGACAGAGGTGCACATTGTTCCTACTGATATGAAAGAACCAATTAAGGAACTGAAAGCTAAGTTGGAAAGAAAATATATGAAAGGTTAATTTCCGTGATCAGATTCGCAGATGATAACGCGCTGTCAACAACTAGTTAGAAAGATCTGGATAGAGCCCTGGAAGATATGAACTGCATATTTAAAAATTATCAATTAAAAATTAATAGAAACAAAACAAAAATCATGGCCTTCATAGAAAACGAGTGGAGATCCTTAGAGGTGCCAATAGAGCGTTACAACCTACAAAAACGATTAGAATACCTGGGAAGCATAATTACGAGTGAAGGAAGTTGCGTAAAGGATATTTAGAGTAAAATTGTGGAAGCTAAGCCTGCGTTCATGAGAAAGAAAAAATTACTTTGCTCCAAAGGATTGAACATACAATTATAAAAGAAACTCATTAAAACATTTGTCTGGAATGTAGCTCTATATGGGTGTGAGGGATGGACCAAACACTTGATAGAAAGAAAATGTCTGGAGGCCTTTGAGATGTGGTGTTGGAGGAAAATAGAAAGAATTAGATATATCGAAAGGAGGACAAAAGAGTATGCGCTAAGGCTTGTGCAAGAAGGCTGCTTTATCCTTAGAACTATTAAGAAAAGAAGATGAAGAATAGGATGCCATTCTCTGAGACACGGGGAGGAGCTACACACCGTAATCTTCGCTGGTATGATTGAAGGAAAAAGAGGAGCGGGAAGACCTAGGACGTCATACATGAGCCAGTTGGATGCAGTAGTCTCGGGATATGAAGAACTGCAGAGAGTGACACAAGAGCAGGAGGAGTGGAAAAAAAGGAACTATGCTTTAAAGCAACCCCATGGGTTTTAGTAACTACTAAAAAAACAATAGCAAACTTAGCCCCTGTATAGTTGGGAAACTTTCCCATGCCTCATAAAAGAATTTTAAAGGAGCATTTCATCCTTAGAATTCCACCACATCATATTTGGCTTGTCGTAGGAGAAAACTAAACAAAGCTGAAATCACTTGTGGAAGGATCATTTCTATGATTTACTCAATGTTCAATTAGTGTTAAATGCTGTGTTTAAAAGTTGTCAAATACAGTTTACAGTTCTGTGCTTAGAGGACCCATCCTACGAGGAACTCACACGGCCCATGCAGAGACTAAGCCAAAACCGTTCCCTTGAGGTTAATTGCATTAATTTCGAACTCATGATACTCGGAGAGGATACTTTGTGGTTCGATTTAAACCATCGAGCAATTTACACGAAAAATTGTTGCGCGCAGAACATCTTTTTTCTGTTGCTCTTTGGAAGCGTGGTAACATTAGTGAAATCAGGATTGAAGCAAAAAACATCAACGAATGCAGTAAAATTATAACCAAATTATAAAGATATGAGAAAATCTTTTACACATATTATTTGAAGAGCGCGAAAGGGATCACAGTCGTGATAAAAAGGATTGAACCCACCGTGCAACTTGAAGAAATCAGTAAAGAGCTGACAAGGTTTAACTTCAAGGTGAAAAATATAATTATCATTATAAATCGCGAGAGAAAACCACAATCACTCTTTAAAGTTGAGCTAGAACCTGAAATAATGAAAACTAGAGGCACACAAGCGATCTATAATATAAGGTCTCTGCGTTATATCGCAAAATCGTATAGTGGAGGAACCACATAAACGTAATTTTGTTTTACAATGCACCAACTGTCCATATTATGGACGCCCGCGAAATTATTGCCAACTACCAAGTGTTTGTGTAATATGTAGCAAATTATATGACACCAGCAAGTATGGGCTAGTAATTGTGGAGAAAACCACACTGCAAACTATTCAGGATATGTACAAAGAGTACAACGAGTACAAGGATTTAAGAAAAAAATGATTCCTCGGCAAAGATCGGAACAACAAGCGGTAAAACAAATTTTCAATAGGCAAATCGATGCGATGGAAATGTGTGCTACAATTAATCCCCTATGCTGATGCTGTCAAAGGTAATATTAATCCATCTTCAAAGGACGACGGAATTAACAACAAGGGAATTAATTTACAACGTAATAAATAACCTCAACGAATCAATGAATAAATTTATGCAAATGATGGAGACCAATATGAGTTTCATGCTCCAAAACATGTATCCTCATGCAACTGCTAATCAAAAACCAAAAATTGAATAAATTAAAATTAGCTGTTTGAACCGCCAATGGGCTAACGCAATGTAAACTAGAAGCATAGAAAAAGTACATAAGAATGATAAATTCAGTATATTACTATAGCATTCGAAACAAAAAAAAATATTTAATGTATATTGGTTATTGCATGCCAGTACAAAGCGAAACAACATAATTTTAATTATATATCTATCCTTGTTATACATTATTTTGCATGGCATGGTATAGCTAGATCTCTGGTACTGCCTAAAACGTGCTACGAACTGTCTTCTGATTATTCATCGGTATTAATAACACTTAACATGCTAGTTCTAAAGCTATATTAACCTAGATTCCTGACGAAACATCAAACTAATTGGACTCAATTAAAGTTTGTAACCAGAGAACGTTTTGTTAAATGTCGCTCTAAAAACAAAAGATGAAATTGATGCGGCAGTCAAAAACCTAACAGATGTATTAAAACCAGCTGCAATGGATGATACACTCAGCAGCTCAGTTAACATAAAATTGCAGAAACTATCTCAAATAATTTGGAGATCTTAGTGATAAAACTGTCAATGCAGGCAGTGACAACTACATAGAACATCTACTCTTAAATAAAAACTAAAAAAAGCGATTAAAGATCTGAAAATAGCCTTGTTAAAAGAACGCGATGAAAAGGTTCAACATTAGCTAAATAGAATCATAGCGACTGAAGACACAGATTATCCTCTGTGAAAAGCCTCACGTAACCTGAAACGACCAACACTATCATGTCTACCAATTTGTCTCCTTGATGCAAACTGGGCAAGAAGTTATGCAGATAAAGCAAACATATTTGGTCAACATCTTAGTAAAGCATTTACATCTAACGTACAAACTGATAGCCCCAAAATGTAATCTGATGATGTAGAAGCTTTGGAAATCTAGCCAATTATATGCAAGAGGCACTAATTACAAAAACTAATCAAGGAAAACATAGATACAAAAAAAGCAGCAGGGCATGATCTAATAAGTGGAAAAGTAATTAAAAATCTTCTGAAAAAGTGTATAAAACTAATAAAGTACATTTTCAATGCTATAATGAAAATGGGCTACTTTCCTGATACCTCGAAAACTTTACAAATCATAATGATTTCAAAACCAGGCAAAGATGAAACAAGTGTAACTTCATATCGTCCAATCAGTTTACTCTTAAAGCTATTCGAAAACATGCTCCTTCAGAAACTTAAGCAAATCCTACATGAGAAAAAAATAATTTCGGATCATCAATTTGGATTTAGAGAAGAACATGGAACCGTGGATTAAGTTCATAGAGTCGTTTCTGAAATCTGGAACGCTTTAGAACAAAAAAAGGACCATTCTGCAGCATTTTTGAACAAAGCACAGGTTTTCGATGAAGTATGACATGGAGGTTTTATATACAAAATTAAAAAACAGTTACCGGCAAGGTTTTATCAAATAATTAAAAATTATTTGCTCAATTGAAAATTTTTGGCGAAATACAATAGAACATCCACCAATTTAAACGAAATTCATGCAGATGTTCCACAAGGCAGTGTGTTAGGTCCAATATTATATTATATCTTCACTTATATTTGCATCAAAATCCAAAGGAAGCTTCAAGAAATCTGCAAGAATACTTCTAATGAAACAGACAAATTGCTAGCTAAATAAAAAATTAGGGCCAACGAATGTAAATCGGCGCACATTATATATACACTCCGCCAACTTTCCTGTCCACCTGTGAGATTCAATAATATCATCCTACCACAAAATCAACACGTTAAATACCTCGGCCTATATTTGGATAGAAGGCTCACTTGGAATCAAATTATAAGATATGTCAAAGTGAACTGGTTATCAGCCAAACATTCAAACTTAAGCCTGGAGTGTAAGGTTTTGCTAAGTACCATAAAATGGTACTTAAACCTATTTGAACATATGGCATTCAACTATGGGGTTCCGCTTGTGCTTCTAATATAATAATATTGGAACTATAATATTGGTATGTACGGAATAAGCAGTAAAGCAAACAGTTTCGGTTGAAATTAGAACAACAGCCCAACGCTTTAACAAAGGAAATCTTAAAATGCTTGTAAGCTTGTAATCTTAAAATGCTTCGTGCAGTATACAAATTACTGCCTTACCAATATTAATTAGAGAAAATCACTTCCCTGGCAGATGCAACTATAAATGACTACCAAGGAGGATTTCATCTGAATCGGTCAACCACTCATATAGTTTTCTATTGGAAATGATTATTTCTAAACATTACAAACCACCTCTCGACGTAAATCAGGTATTTTTCGATTTCTAGCAAGCCTATGATTCATTCCATCGGAATAGTTTATGGTTTACTTTGCGTTGTCTAAAACTAACTGACAGTTATGAGCGTCTATGTAAAAAGACTGCAGTGCGCCATAACTTTCTAAGTTGAGAACCAGCGAATTTTTATTTTATCACGATTTGTTTCAATAAGCTCAGTGGTCCACAAGGATGTACTCTGGCCCCGATACTCTTTAATCTCTTGTTAGAATTTAACGTTCGTAAAAGTGAACCTCCTCAAGACAACATATTGTACCGTTTGTACTCGAGCCAAGTTCTGACATATGCAGATGAAATCTGTGTAATTGTATTGACTGGCAAGTTTGGAAATGTTTAACAAACGATTATAAAAATACTTTAATACATTCTTCGATTTTTATATCGTCTTAGTTTTAAAAAAATTTCTTTATATCTACAATTACAAATTGAAATTAACACATTACAACAAACACTTCGTAAAAAAATAAGCAGCACACCCTTTGGCGTATAATATTAACTGATTCAAAAAATATTAAGGAAAAAAAAAGAAAATTTTAAATAAAAATTCTTAAAATAATCACACCAAGATTTCCATTACCATCATAGATAATTCAATTTTCCATATTATAGTTAGCAAAGCATTTTTAACGCTCCAGCTCGTTCCTTCGTTCGTTTCACAATGTAAAAAACATATAAATTCAATTCCAATTTTTTTTTACCATATTTTACCACTCATCATCGTCTTCATGATCATCATCGTCGTCTGTAATTAATGTTGAAAAAAATCTAACAATTCGTTGCCATCAAAAATATAACAACAACAAAAAAATTGTTACCACAAATATTTAAAATAAAAAAAAAACACGAACGAAATAAAAAAAATTTAAAGAAAATTAAAAGCACAAGAAAAAAGAAAAGCTCAAAATTGCTTTAGGGATATTCTTTGAAGTAATGTAGAAACGAATAAGGATTTTACTGTTCAGTTAAACATTTTCCATATTTCGGTTTATGATTTTGTATTTTTTATGTATAAATACATGTAGCTATACTCTACACACAATAATGCGTAATTGAATTTTAAAATAACGAAATTATGTACAAAAAGCATAATTTACGTTTTCTCAAAACAAAAAAATCGAGTAGATGTCAGTAGGTAGTACCCAACTAACCGTGCAAGTAAATAAATGAAAACTGAGCAACGTGATAACGTTTGGTAAGGCAGCTTGTTCGGCAGTTAGAATAAAATGAGCCGTGTCTCGCGTTTTACGTATAAGCACCATATCCCAAATATACATTATTCACATTATCATATTGAAGTAAACTTAGGTAAAAAGCAGCAATCACTCTCATCGAGATATTTTGTAGTAAAATAAATGCAGCACATTCTTTAAAAGATGACAATATTATAGACACAAAGCGTTGGAAAAGGCTTTCATGGTTTTCAAAGACTATGACTATTGACTAGCAGATATTTTCGGCAGGGATCAGAACTGGAGGTAAAACGGTCGCAACACGGACGTCAAGGAATTACAGCAACATATCATGAATTTGCTGATCAAGAACGTGGCTATTTGAAAACATTATTCAAAAGCTGCACAGCTTACAACAATCATAGCGATGTCCAACTACTTCAGTTGAAAAAAACCCAATTCGAAGAGAATTTGCAGGATTTCCTGCTTTTCGGGATATATATATATATATATATATATATATATATATATATATATATATATACATATATATATATATATATATATATATATATATATATATATATATATATATATATATATATATATATATATATATATATATATATATATATATATATATATATATATATATATATATAAGGCCATTATAAGTCCATTACAGAGATTGGTTGATAGAAGCTCAGAAATACCTAAAAGTGTTGCTAAAGAGAGAAGTAGTAACATAGATATACGTCATATAACCGCTACAGATACAAATTATGATGCTGCTTGGACGAAATTAATTTGTGATATGACAAAAAAGCACGATATAAGCACGATCTTCTGAACTAATTCTGAACAAATCAGAGACGGAGACAAAAACATCATGAGCTAAATTTTTATCTGAAAGAGAATTTCTTACATTAGATGAAATTTTTAGCAACTAAAGCCTTTGAATATAGAAAGCGATCTAAAGCCTTTGACTGTAGAATAGTAAGAGATATTCAATTCAAATAGCTCTCCTCTGATTTCTTCCTATCTAAGGCTTGGTCATATATGGAATTATTTACTAATATTAATATACTCACATAAACACGGTGTTATCTACCTCTTCATACTGTTCTTTAGACGTCAAGCAGCCCCTCAAAATTGAGAGTAATCTTTTAAGAGTCGAGCAAAACCACAAATGGAATGTTTTCAAATGACAGCTTAATGATTGGTCCAACGAAACAACCATCAATATGGTCAACCGCATAATACGATTTTACACGCACTTAATAGCACTTAGTTCTGATATTAAAAGAATTTATCCCGCACTATACAAGTATGAAATGACGATATAAATTTTAAACTAATTTTTTGGAAAATTCTCCTAATTGGTCAACAGTGACGTTAGGAACTTATTTGCAGCAGCGATTCTAGTCATTCAATCCTTGCTAAAATTAACTAGGGATAAGGAAGTAGATTTAATATACAATAAGAAAGGATTTTTATGCCAATGATCTCTTAACAGGTGAAACAAACATCAACGATGCTCTCAATCTGAAAGGACAATTGATCGATTTATTGTGTTCAGTGGATTTCCACTCAGAAAATAGGTTTTAAACTGTCCCTCGTTATGTAATATTTAATATACGATATATTTAAGGGTTTAAAACTCTTAGTTAGTTGGGACCAACAATCATAATTATTAAAATACGGTTCCAGAAATTATAGTTACACAAACCAGATGGGATGATGCAACTAAGGAACAATTTAGACATCTTTAACCAATTCAAATATCCAGACATTCTCCTTGGAATATTGAACATTTCCAATTTCATAGATTTTGTGATGTGAGTGAGGCAGCTTAACCAGCGGTAATTTGCTGTAGGCTTCAAAAATGGAAATGTACCAGATAACTGACATTAAAATCAACGGTCGCTTTGTGAAACATGTCACTCTGCCTAGATTAGAGTTACGGTCAACAGTACTTCTCAGCATGTTGTTAAAAAAAAGTCAGGAAGGAGTTCTCATAAGTTACAGTTAAAGAATTCGGATGGACTTCATCGATAACTAACTTTTGTAGCCAATAGAATATCTGAAATTCTATATGTTCTATGGTACGAGGCAATTAAGCTCACGTGAAACGAATGATAATCTCACAGATTGTGGGCATCAAATAATACTACCAGAATAACAGAAATCGTTCGATTTATGGTGGCATGAACCAAATGCTTGAATCCTGAATCCTAAATCATCATGGAATGTAACCTCAACAGCTAAAAAAACTTCAAAACAATTCTAAGCGAAGAGCTCAAAAAAAGGATGCAATGTTCACAGATCCAGCCAACAAATGAAACAATGAATGTATTTGTAAACCATATATCTTCGTGAAAGAAGGTTCGTCGTATACTTAGCTACTGTGTTCTCACAATTAATGCTGGTAAAGATGGGCAAGTTAATTTCACAGCTGGTGGTAGATTGCAGAATGTAGATTTAAGAGTTGACATGGACTTCTGTGGGCCAAAATAGAGGACCAATACCCCAAAAAGCTTAATATATCGGTCTTCGTGGTCATAACAACAAAGGCTATACAATTGGAGGTCGTTTCGGCTCTACCCACTGATGCATTTTTAGCAGCATTAAAAATATTTAATGCGCTTTGCGACTCCTCTCGTTAGAAATCGATTCTGATAATGGCACGAGTTTTGTTGAAGCTAAATGAATTGACGATCTATATTCTATTATTTAATTTTCTATTATACTATATTCTATTAGCTTATTGATAATAAAATCCAGCAAGTTCAAATGTTTGTGAGTTTTGGAAACCTACCATATCCATTTAATCCGTATGGACGGCTTCATTGACATGCCAAATTGATGTGATCCTCAATTCTCGACTCTTAAGTCAAAGGCAAACTGATGGTCCAACCAGTTTAAACGTATTAGCTCCAGGTCACTTCCTCATAATAACTCCTTTAATATTACTATACCAGAACAAGATT
The DNA here is from genome assembly GCA_963556175.1 of Tipula confusa. Lineage (NCBI taxonomy): Eukaryota > Metazoa > Arthropoda > Insecta > Diptera > Tipulidae > Tipula > Tipula confusa. Next base: position 156,328,259 of record OY744476.1, on the reverse strand, counting down.
TGGAAACTGTTTCAACCAATAGGCTATCCAGGTGTAGCAAAAAGCAAAAAAAAATTACCACTCCTCAAATAGATGACATCAAGTTGGTAAAGTCCATTTTAAATTTGGAAGCACATAGTTACGATCAAAAGTATGAGCACCTAATGATTTACTTAATGCATTGCGTGTTTTGATGTTCCCTAAAGGAATATCCTAGAATGTGTTGTTCAGACGGCAAAGTTGTTTTGCCAATGCTGATTGATTCACTTGAACAGCTTCTGAGTTACTTATTTGGCACAATACTAATTTCAAAACACTTCTTGCAAAAAAATTGCAAGTACAGCAAATGCTTTCAAAAGACAACGAATAAAATTTCATTTATGGTTTATTACGCGTACCGCATAATAAGGATTCGTGCAAATGAATTTAGCTACATACTGAGATTTTATGAACTATTCCACCAGTTCATTGTGGATATGCACGCAAAAATTGAAAGTGAACGACTCTTTTTCATTCGGTAAAATCAACAGAAGCTGCTTGTTGAAAAATTTGTTCACTTATATGGGATGCAATTACCAATAATGGGAATGCTGCTAACAATGGAAAAATGATAAAATTGCCAGAAACGTATACCGCAGTTTGCGTTACATGCACAAATACGTACAAGACGCCATGACATTTGTTTGGAAGTGTGGACGTCCAGATCTATTTATTACTTTTACATGCAATCTAATGTGGAGTTCAAAAAAACAAACTCATCGCACAGACATGGTCTTTTCGCATGCGTATTCATGCAAAAGCTAATTAGAATTTGCTTTCTCATGCTCATATTTTTGATTTTAATGAAGTAGGAAATCGTACCATCACAATTTGTGATTGTGCGATTTTTGCTGAGCTTCGCAATTTAGAAGAAGATAATATTTCAACAATCAACAAATATATGATCCTTACAAATTCATCATGCGGAAAGGATATGACAATTGTACAAATGGATATTCACGTGTGCTGATTAATGACACTCCAACTGAAGGTATTGGGTATCCTTTGTATAGATGAAGGAACCCAAATGATGATGGATACACAGCGACTATACAAATGCAAAATTTAGATATTGATATCGGCAACAGATGGATCGTGCCCTACTTACCGCTGCTTTCAAAAATATTTGATGCCTACGTTAATGTCGAATATACTACACTTCAGTAAAGTTAATTTAATACATTTGCAAATATGTCAACAGAGGCAGTGACATAGCCACAGCCATATTCAAGCTTGCAATTCAAGACAATTAAGTACCTCAATTTCAGATGGGACGCTACATCAGCAATAATGAAACAGTTTTGTAAATATTCGCATTCAATGTTTAACGTTACTCAACTGTTTAACATATTGCTGCCTTTTTACATAGGAAAGGGCCAATATGTATACTTCATTGGCCATAATTCACAAAATAGAACTGATCAACCACCAAACGCAACAGTTATCACCTTTTTTCAATTGTGTGCATCCGATAACCTTGCTTAAACGTTGCTGTAAAACGTATGCGAAGAGAGAGCCAGATGCAATTTTTCCAGAGTATGCAATTATGTACTTTCGTTGGTTGGTTTATGATGTGTTTACATAGTACAACTGTTATTGCATACAATCAAAGGCCCCACATCATTTGTTGCAATTAAAACTATCGAAAGTGTAAAGTGGCAAACTTACAGAGAAGCATGTTTCAAGCAAAATACGTGCAAAGTGGAGGTCTGTTATGACATTCATTCATGGAAACATAATTAAAACTTTCAGTTCCGAAAACTATTTTTTACAGATAGCTCTCGCAGTATGAATAGAACATTCAGTACTCCAAGCACTGTTCAATTTGAACCAGATTGAAACACCAACCTGTAATATTGGCAAAAATCCGGAATATAGCCACAATGCCTGAAATATGCAAAATCATTATTGGGCACCATGGTAAATAAAAAAATCATTAGAGGCGCCTAAATGGATTCTGCAATATACTGAGAAAAACAACAAAGCAAGGAAGGCGTACTGATGCTTCTTGGAAGTGATTTTTGGCAAACCTCGTCTGTTTTACATCGATCAACTTTTTTGGACATTGCAAACAGCCTAATTGGAATTGATCACAAAACCAATAAGATTTCGTTTCCGCTAACCTTCTGCCAAATGCCGCCAAATTTTCAAGCCGATATTTAGACCAAATCTATAATGCAGGGTCTATAACCAAAATTTACCAAGTAACTACAAAAATCCAGATTGGGCGTGTAAACTTGCAAATTTGGCCCAAAAAATAATTAAATAAAAAAGCAAAATAAATTAATTTAATTGAAATTGCTAGAAGAATCAATCAATTACAATTCAATTAACAGAATAATGGATGAGAAATAATTAATCAATTATGTCCAATAAAATGGTTAACTTGACGTTAACAATTTAATAGCCGGTATTGCTAATTCGAAATTTCAACGCACCGAAATTCCAATGTTGTGCAACGTCAGCTTACCAGTTTTTTAACCATTAAAAAATCCAGCACCAATTTTGATCAAGGCAACAATCATCACCGACAACGATTTACTTCTTGAATTCAAGCGGCTACACGTCCTTTTACGTTTTGCCTTTGCAAACACCATCAACAACGTCATTTAAAAAATTCATGTTTTCACAAGACCAATTGTATATTGCTTGCTCTCGAGTTGGTACATTGAAAATTGTATACATTTATACGACAAATAAAACAACCAAAAATATTTTGTATCCACTTGCACTAAAATAAAATAAAGAAAATGTAATTTGCACTAAAAACGTATATTTTTCTTTGGCGTAGGAATGCGCACCGGATAACGATTTTTACTGAGGCGCAGCCAGCTAGTAAAATTAATAAAAAAAGTGTTCGAAATTGGAACGCCAATGCAACTAAAATGTGAATTAAATTTTTGTATATGTAAAAGCATAAATATCGAGCTTCGAGTTACAGCTGTTTGGTTTTTGTAAAAAAGAAAACCAAAAAAAAAAATATAACCAAAAATAATCGTTACCTACTGAATAATACAATAAATGATATTAATTTACGCATAATTTTTTAAATATGGATTTCTGATACGACCTTTAATAAAATTTATTACGGATCACTATACTCGCAAATATTGTTATAGTATGTGTACTTTCTGTTCATGCGATTAAATTACATAAAAATAATTTATGCTATATATATTTTTTGAAAGCAAATTTGTTGTTAAAACTTACCAGTATTTTTCAAGTTTTTAACCCACTTAGCAAAATTCCAGCTTTTAACCATCGCTACATTACAATCACCACAACCAAATTAATTAATTCAGTGTTCATGTAGTTTATGCACCAAAGCCGAAATATTCAACCACATACACATACAATACGTAACACTTATTTTTTTTAAATCCGTTTGATAGTAGTAAAAACTTTTATGCCTTGAGAAACTTTAATTTCACTAAACTTAAACTAACACTTAACTAAACTGACAAAAACTTTTTCACTATACTCACTATATAAGCAAAACTTAATTTTTTTATATGTGTGCGCAAATTTAATTAAAATTTATTAGAAAAATACATTATGGCTTTACCATGGCTTGTCCGATTATGTTGATCGGCTTTTAAACAATGACAATGCAAAAATTATATTCGTGAATTCGTGATATCTCGTTCTGTTTTGTAGTTCTATTTCATTAATTAGGCCATTTTAATGCACCTATACAAATATGTCCAAAAACTTTACAACAGCTAATTTGTATCATTTAATGCATTACAAGTTAAATTTGACCAACACCAATTTTCTATTTAATTTTTTTTTTTAAAGTAGGCTTTGAAATTAAATTTTATTTTGTTTAAACAGTGAAAATTCAAGTAGACTTTGAAAAATTTTGAAACTAAAAGTTTTGTTTTACTTGTGAATGTCTATTTTAAATATTTTATGCTGTCCTGCCGACGGAAGTAAGCCCAATGGATGAATAAGTGACATATATTGGAAAAGGAATGATATGTTTGCGAACGCTATAATGCACCTATAGAGAGTGGAATATTTTATATTCACTTAAATATAAGTTTGAAGTTTTGTTTGCGTTCAAATTAATAAATGTGCTTTCGTTTGTGGTGAAAAATTTGAATTATCGTGATAAACTGAAGTGATTTGTACGTTTGTTTGGTACGCTTTACTTCAATTCAAAATGCTGAGCTACATATAAATCGGAAACGTAATATGGATGATGCTGGTACATCGAATAACTGGTTTTTGCATCTCTCAGATCACTGAACCACCCGGTTAAGATTGATCACCAGAACGTGACTGAGCCAGTATACCAGCTGTCCTTTTATTTCATGAACGAGAACAGGTATTTCTATTAAATTAAATTCTTAAATTCATTAAACACTCGATTAGTAGTGTCGGCACATTGCGTTTCAGGTCATATATTATGAGCATGATTCTTCTCTCAAACGCCATTAACCATCTTCCATACTCATCCGTCTAGGTTGCACTCGCACATTCATACATGATAACGGATCTGGTCAACACCTCTTACAACTTCAGCTTATCAGCATTGACAAGGTATTTTCACTTTAGTAGTGAACATAAGGCATACAAATTACATAGTAGCTAGCAAGAACACTTAAATGTCTCCTCCCACATCGTTGTCATGATTAATAAGAGACACGAGGTATCAGAAGCGTGTCACTCCTTTAAATGTGTATTTACCACAACTAAAATCCATTAAATCTTAGTCATTAAAACCAGTGACGGCATTACTGTCATTTAACATAAATTCACATATTTAAAAGCTACTCCCAGACATGGAAAAGCAAACCATAACCTATTCCGATGGATTAAATCGAGTTTGATCGATTTAGACGAAATCCTCTATGGATTCCATGGATTTTTTTTTGTAGCAACCTACAATTTCTTCTGCCATTGGAGTGATTCTCTCCAATATTATGCAAGACAGGAATCGGTTTGCTGTGAAAAACAGCACTTTGCCGCGATAGTCGCATTTTAAGAGATTTCTTTTTTAAGCATTAGGCACATCGCGGCCACTTTCCATTCATCATAAATTAAAACATATCGAAAAAGGTCGAAATCGTTTCACAAAGTATCCCCTCCGAATATTAAAAGTTCGGAATTAATACAATTAACCCCAGGAGAATGGTTGGTTTTTAGTTTCGGCACGGCCGATTTAATTCCTCGATGGATGGGCCCTCTATATGCATATTTTCGCAGTCTGTATTTAACAACTTTCAAATACAGCATTCGACACTTGTGGAACATTAAGTAAACCAGAGAAATTATCCTTTCAAGTGTTCCGAATGGCGATATTTTAAAGTCTGAAGGCAAAATGTAGACTGACGTGTCCTTTAAAGAAGTTCCGAGAACTGTGCTCATTGCTCAGTTGTTGAACTCTTAAGATTTTAGCCTTACATTATTTATGCTTTTTCCATCTACATATTTGTCAGGTAGTTCTCTTAGCATGGACTGCTTTGTTCTTTTGTTCGATTGTAATGCATTTGCGCTTCTTTATAGGCTTTGAGGTGGAATAACACCATAACATGCAATGTAGCGCGGCAATTCTGGCCGAAACTGGCCTTGAAGCGCTCCAAAATACTACTATCTCTACGTAGACCTGACTTAAGTACAGTCGTGGGGGTGCTCACAGGGCACTGCCTATTAGGGAGCATGCGAGAAGGCTTGTGTCAATGGCAAATGACTTCTGAAGAAGCTGTATGGGTGAAGAGGCGAAGAAGAGACTGTGAGCCACTTCCTCTGCTCATGCCCGGCGCTAGCTTACAGGAGGTAGAAACATCTGGGCAAGTATTGTTTCGATAGCCTTATGGACCTCAATAATTGCAATAGTTATCTTACGCTACATAAGTATAGATCTGAATGGTTCCAATGAATTTGAAAGGGAGGAATCTTTGGTATCACAATGGACAGTCACCGGTGTGCGTTAGCAGCCACTCTAACCTAACCTAACCTAGGTGACTACGCAGCAAGGACTGCAGTTTTCAATTCTTCCCTTAGAGCCTTCACATCATTAAAACGGTGGTTGGTTTCTACAATGCTAGTGCTAACAAGATTCTGATATTATGCTTTCTCATCCTTATTTATGAAGGTCTACACAATTAAAACGTAAATTACATTTTCCTGCGATATCTGACTTGTACGAAAACAGCCATATTAGCTCTGCAGTGACTAATTGATGATAACCTCCTACAAATTTGGAAGCCGAAAATTAATATCTCTATGGTTTTTTTCACAAACTTGTAAGCAGAACAAAAAAATCCATTCGAAGTTATTTATTATCATAAGAAATAAATTAACCATTAGTATGCGTAGATGAACAAATTATTCAAAGGATGGATTTCTATCAAACAGTAAATAAAGTAAATCCTAATCCTTGAGGAATTAAAATTTACATACTTTGGGGTAAACCAGAGAACCTACAACTTTTTTCCTGTACCAAGGAACTAGGTACGCCGTCAAGCATACCACAAAACCATATTAATAAATTTGGATTCAGAGGAGCTACCGTATTACATTTAATCAATTGCCCAAAGAAACCCAGCCACTACCTTTTTTCGATAATATCTTTACCTCTTACTAATTACTGGAAGTTCTAAAAACAAAGAAATCAATGATGGAAGCACCATTAGAGTTAATTGATTTGCCAAGCTACCTTTATTTCCAGATACCAAATTTAAGAAAAAAAAAACGAGGGTACTCGGACTGTGTAACGAGTGCTGATGGTAAAATTATTATTATAAAATGGTTGGATACGAAGCCGATTCATATTGCTTCAAACTTTGTGGGGTTTGGTACAGAGGATGAAGGCAAAAGATGGGACAAACGGCAATGGGTGAAGTTGACCTGTTAGACCAAATGATTAGTTACTACAGGACATTCATTATTTCCAAAAAATGGTACCTTCGGTTGTTCGTGCATTTTACAGATTTTGCTGTTACTTCTTGTTGCCTAAAAGCCAAGCTGGACTGTATTAAAAATAAAATAAACTAAAACCACGTTTTAGATTTATTACATTTTAGAATTTATTTAGCACAATCATTTGTAGTCAGAACGGATGCTAAAAACCATGGTCACCCTTCACATCCGGAGAACATTGAGTCAGGAAGCTTGCCTGACTCAATGTCACAAGCAAGTCAAACGGAAGTCAGAATAGTGATGGTGACTTTAATTCTATAGCTATAGCAAAATAAAACTAACTTGTTCGAAAATATAGGTTCATATTCCCAACACGATCTGGCGACCGAAAATGGGGAAAAAATGATGTATTTTGATCTTGGATCATCCAATATGTGAGATATTATTTTTCGGCTTCCAAATTTGTAGGCGGTTATCATCAATTGGTCACTGCAAAGCTAACATGGTTGTTTTCGACAAAATCATTTAATGAACCACTAGGCTTGAAATTCGGAAAAGAAAAACACCTTTCTGCGGTATTAGAGCTGCAACGTTAGCATGTCAGTTAGAAACACTTGTGGCTCTTTTATGTGTTAATTATTTTTCAACGGAATTGAACCTACTCGTATTGCTAAACATAATCGGCAAGCGACAGTCAATGAGAATAAATATGTAATCGTGAAAAAGTCCAAGAATATTAAGCAGGCTGATCAACACTTCCACGCTCTACAGAAGGCTGGCATGCTAATTGGAGCACAGCTGTTTTTAATTTTCTGTCTGTAGTTCAAATTAAAATGTCTGACGATTTTCCTATTCTACAATACGTTATTAGGCTGGGTAATTTCTGGAAAATCAATTCTAAATGCCCAATACACTTTTGTAACGTTGCTACTGCTGATGACGCTAAAGAGTATGTAACAAATAAAATCTGTCACAGATTCTAGAAAATCGAGACATCTGAACGCACGGTTCAGAATGGTTTAATAGAATGGTTTAATAGTCTGTGGTCGGACAAGACCTTCTTTCAATTTTATAACGTTTTTGTATCCCTTTTATATTCAGTGCTGAGATATAGTAAAAATGTGTTGCCAGATAACAATAAGCGAAAACGATTCTCATCTTTAATGTTTTCTTTGACGAACTACACTTTATGAGTAATTAACAACATTACATTACAAACCGTTACAAATAGCACAGCGTTTCTGCTATATCTAACAACTTAATGTTTGTAACAACTTACACAAGAATAAAGTATAACAACTGCCCACAAAGTTATACTTAGATTATGTCCGAAAACCATGATAAATATTTGAGAATATACATTTTTGACATTTACTTCATAAAAACGAAGACATCCAAGTTATCACGGTTGCTATGGTAATTTTTGAAAAATACCAAAAATTTTTATAGTGAAGCCGCTTTCACAGAAAAATTCTGCAGAATTCTTCAGTAATATTTCTTCGGCAAAACATGACGGAATTAAATTTTGTTTACCTTTTTTTAGTAATTTTTTAGTAATAAATAATAAAATTCAATTTTAGGTTGGTATTCACTTTCGGAATTTACTAAAAAAGATAAACAATATTTAATTCCGTCATGTTTTGCCGAAGAAATATTACTGAAGAATTCTGCAGAATTTTTCTGTAAAAGCGGCTTCATAATTTTTATACCTCACAAAAATTAATTTAAAAACAAAACAAGGCCGAGAAATATTTCAATCATTTATTATACTTTTCGGACAGCGTAATAAAAAATTGGGAATGTAGGGGGAAATTTTTGAAATAAATGTCAAAAATTTGATTCACAAATATTTATCATTGGTTTCTGACACAGTCTTAGCAACGTTTACGTCGATGATATACTAACTGGATGTAATTAATTGAACGTGGCAATTTACATTAAATCTTAGACTATCGACAGGCTAAAGACGGCTGGAATAGAACTAAAGAAGTGGTGCTTAAACCACCCAGCTTTATTATGAAAAATTTTCGATTATATGAAGATCGAGTAAAATTACAAAGTTTTGATGAATGCGATGTCACCTAAATTTTAAGTTATTTTTAACAACCTCATTCCGATTATTTTCATTTCCACTAAATCTAATTAAAAAAATGTTAATCGTATCACAAAATGCACGGTCTTATCGTGCATTGCACAGAGTTTCGATGTAGCCTTGCCTAAAAACCTACATACAGAATGGGTCAATTTAAAAAAAAAACCACAGCAACCGCAGTGCATACATTAAATCTACAGAGCATCAAAAATTACACTATTGTATATTCCTGTGGAATGTCATGGCGTATATTCTTTGGTATTTACGTAATTCTCAAAATTTTGTCTCACAAATGTTGAAGATTTTTATCCTGGTCTAGCTAGAATGGCAAGAAACTTGAGTTGGATGGTATGCTGCAGTGGTTGGGATACTCATGGTTCTTTATGTCATCGAGTTTCTTAGCTTTTATAATGAGTTCACAACATCAATCAAGTTATGATTGAATAATCCTACCAAACGCCCCCAGCAAAATTAATGATAAGTAGCAGTCTGGTAAAAATTAAGAATTATCAAATTTTGTATTGTTTCGTATTCTCATCGCTTTAATTAAACGGATGCAGTTGTTGGATAGTGAACCAACATTTGTGGTATGCATATAAAGTGAGCAGAGCTGGCCATATACTAGACATTTAACATATTTGTATATATTTCAAGTATAAATGAAACTTAAAATTCGACATAAAAAAGGTTTTTATATTACTGTTGTTGTGTTCACAGAATATCGTTTTTGTCGTGAATTTATTTATTTTTTTGTGCTTTCAAAGTACAGCATAAAAAATGATAAAACATAACCGCAAAAAACGAATGTTATAAAATATTTACGGTCAAGCTTTTTTATTTTATTTTTTGTTGTTGTTTTATTAAATGCTCTAATCTATTAGGTTGGGTATTTGCCCATTATCTCGGCACATTTCCAGGAAGAACAAAAAAAAATTGGAAACAATCAAATTTAGATTTTTATTTTTTGTGAACGGTATAGTGATTCGTATCAACTGGATGTTGGTATAAAAAAAAATTAAAAATCTGTCATATTTATTTGTAAGACAGCTGGCAGATGTAGCACATTAAATATATATGTCTTAATGATGTCATTGCGTTAATATCATAGATGAGTTATCATTTAAGTGATTTACAAGATTGACATACAGTTATAGTTACATTTTTGGTAATGGAATCTATTGTATATAAACCATGTTACAGATATTTTTTTCCAAGGTTCCATAAAATTTAATTTTATAAAACAAATCTCTCATTTTATCTTTCAGCAAAGATGGTTCAAAATATAAAAGCTCTACCCGTAAAATCGAAACATAAACATAAACAATTTTTACTTCAAGATTTTTCATTTTCTATCCGTTTTATGATCAAGTATAATGGAAGCTCTGTTTTCTTAAATCACATTGGTAATCGTTCATAATTTTTTATTTTTTATTTTTTGAAAAAATCATAAAAACAACAACAAAAAATTATATGACCAACATTAAACCAAAACAAAAACTGGTTGCAATCTGATGATTTTATGTTGACTTTTTTTTGGTTGGTTGTGACCGAAAGCGATTATGATCGTTTAAATTTATTTACAGTGCAAAAAATCGATAAAGTTGACATTAAAGTTGATTGCAGAAGGCACATAAATTGTTACCCACCGTGGAATAGCCAACCATATGAACATTCAATCTTACGTAAAAAAAGTACATGTTATAGTTCATTATGGTTCCTTTTAACGGCTTATTTTCCTAATACCTGATTAATGCTTTAATATTACTTTTTAACCTCCAATTTTAATTTTTATAAGCTTAATGGGTTTTACTAATTTTTCTATATGTAACTGAGCTCAAATAGTTTATTCTAAAGTGTGAGCCTCTTAAATTCATAGACAATGTGCTCAGTCACAGGTATACGAAACATTGTACTTTCAATGTAAATGAAACACTTCCATTTTTTCGAGCGCGTAATTTATATACTCATTTGAACTGTTATTGATTTCGAATACTTCCGCTTTTTTAAAAAAATTAGATTACTAACGGTTAACATTCTCTTACATAAAGCAGCATCCAGGTTAATCCACTGCAGCTAACCAACAAACCTTCAAAAAGGAAACCTAAAGCTACAAGTAAATCGATTTACTAAAGAAATGGAATAAAATTGAGCTACTTCACAAAGCGATCTTAGTAAAAACTGAAGAAATACGACAAACACTGATTACGTCCAAAACGAGCTTTATGGGACTTAAGAGTACTGAAAATTTCATTGTTATTAAATTGCAGATTAACCAAACTGAATCAACAACTAAGTTCTCTGAAGCATCTAATCAGCTGCCAAAAATCGAGTGTCAACGATTAGTAGCGAAAATGAGTAGTACAGCTTGTTTCACTATCTAATACTGTAAAAAGAGTTAAAATCTTCAAATAATACCCTCATTAATTAATTACACATTTTGCTACCACTGCAAATAAATATTTTAATTCTTTGCAGCCATTATTAAAATTTTAAACCGCGTAGTAAATTTTTTTAACTTCGAAGCGCTATACTTAGTTATGTGCTTAATTCAGGGTTCACAAAAAATGCAAATCAATCCAAAATAATGCCAGTAGCAACTATCCTAGCCAAGGGAGTAAAATGTCACTATAAAATGTCACCGAATCCAATTATTTAGGGGCGTTGAACAAACTGAAAAAAAATTATGATCCCCAAAAACATATAATAAATTTATGCATACGCTCGTTTATTGAAAATCCTGTTATCCATACTGCAAATGCTATAGTAAAATGAAGATTCAGCAGAAAATGACGTGCGAGGACTAAAAGCACTTAGTCCAACAGCAGAAACCCGTAACCCCTAGTTAATTCAATAAAAGTGAAGTCGAAAAGGACCATCCCAAATCAGAAAATTTCTTCATATTCTTACAAATCAGGATTGATGCTCTAGAGTCATACAGTTCCTCGATTAAGCCAGTAATGTGCATTCTACAAAAACAAAAGTCACTCTTTGTTTAACTGCGTAGCCTTTAACAAGTTAAATGTCAACAAATGCAAATAATAGGTTAAAAAATCGGTTACAATTGCTTCAGTGGCATACATCCAATTTTCTAGTCAAAACGTCGGTGTCAAATCTGTTCTAGGAAATATAACCATTTGTTACAGGCAGAAACTTCAGAAATTAAAACATCGACAAAGAAATATCCATCTACTTCCAAGCAAAAACCAGAAACCACGAGTCTAAATATTAATCTGATGACGTCATGCAATGCAAAGGTTCCGAGGTTAAACTCAGTCTTACCAACAGCTGTAATTAAAGTACTGGATTTTTACAGAAAACCACAAATATACCGAGTATTGTTGGACTCGGGCTCACAAACGACCTTTATTATAGAGTCATGTGTCCAACATTTGAGTTTGAAACGAGGGAACTTTGGAATAGCTGTAAGTGGTTTGAGTTTTTCAAAATCAGGACTTACCAGAGGACAAGTATGCTGCATTGTGCAATCATAACAATATCAACAATTCAAAATCTAAGCACTAATTTTTTCTAAATTGAACTTTAAGTTTTGGCACAAAACAGACAATATATACCAACGAACATGTGGATTACGTTCCAATTGGCCGACCCAAATTTCTATCAGCCAGGTATTATAGATATTTTAATTGGAGTAGATTATTTCAGTTTAATTTTATTAGACGGTTGAAAACAGATTGGGTCAGATGGTCTTGTAATGAAAAACAACATTTGCTTGGATTGATGCTGGCTGCAAGATAATAACAAGGTACAAGAATCCACATCGTCCTTTTTAGCAATAAACTGCAGTGAACCAGAAGCCGGTATCGATGCCACCTTAAAACGGTTCTGGGTGATTGAATCTGTTAGTGATAAGAAACTACATTTTAAACAGAAGAATTATGCGAGCAACACTTTAAAGATAATTTTACACGCAGTATACAAATGGAAGATTGGAAGTAAGGTTATCCTTCAAACAACAACCAGATAGCTTAAGCAATACTATTAATATAGCAATACAGCGACTTCGAAGCATGGAAGGGTGATTCGACAGGGATCCTGAATTCAAAGATATGAGTTCATGAAGGTTTATGGGCTACTGAATCATAGAAGAGAATGTCCGATGATAATATTAGCAATGAGTATTACCTACCACACCACGGCGTACTGAGAAAAGGAAACGTTACGACTAAATTAAGAGTAATTTTTGACGGATCTTGAAAAAGTAGTACTGGTCAGTCACTCAATTACTATCTAGCTGTTGGCCCAATAATACAGTCTAATCTTTACGCTATAATTCTTCGGGCCAGAGAGCACCAAGTGGCAATTGAGAAAATGTATCGCCAAGTGTT